>CM042012.1:80904504-81504504 GCA_023525715.1 Cichorium intybus | reverse complement strand
TGATTAACTCTTAAGGCTAACAATTATGGGATGTGACTAATGGGTTATAGCTTTGTGTTTAAGTCCTAAGGCTTGTTGCCTATTGGTCATGGATGATGGTATTTGTGCTATGGGTTATGGTTATGGTTAAGAGTTAAGACTTATGGATTATGAAATAGGTTCTAGTTTATGTTTTATGGTTATGTGTTGAGGTTTATGGCTTAACAGATATGGGTTACGTTTTTATTTGTTATAGTTAAGTCTTAAAGCTTATGGTAGATCATTTATTGTTAAGGGGTTATGGTTAAGGGTTACCGTCTGTATAATGCGTTATGAGGTATGATTTATTTAAGGTTTATGGTTGATAGTTAAGTGTTAAGACTTATGCCTTAAGGTTATCAATTATGGTTAAGTGTTAAGGCCTAGACCTAAAGCGTTATGCGTTATGATTAAATCTTAAGGCTAACAATTATGGGATGTGAGTAATGGGTTATAGCTTTGTGTTTAACTCCTAAGCCTTGTTGCCTATTGGTTATGGATGATGGTTTTTGTTCTATGGGTTATGGTTATTGTTAAGTGTTAAGACTTATCCATTAAAAATACATTCTAGTTTATGTTTTATGGTTATGTGTTAAGGTTTATGGCTTAACGGATATGACTTACGTTTTTATTTGTTATGGTTAAGTCTTAAAGCTTATGGGAGATCATTTATGGTTAAGGGGTTATGGTTAAGTGTTACGGTTTATATAATGTGTTATGAGGTATGATTGATTTAAGCTTTATGGGTGATGGTTAAGTGTTAAGTCTTATTGCTTAAGGTTATCGATTATGGTTAAGTGTTAAGGCCTACACCTAAAGCGTTATGCGTTATGATTAACTCTTAAGGCCAACAATTATGGGATGTGACTAATGGGTTATAGCTTTGTGTTTAAGCCCTAAGCCATGTTGCATATCGGTTATGGCTGATGGTTTTTGTTCTATGGGTTATGGTTATGGTTAAGTGTTATCCATTAAAAATACATTCTAGTTTAGGTTTTATGGTTATGTGTTAAGGTTTATGGCTTAACGGATATGGCTTACATTTTTATTTGTTATGGTTAAGTCTTAAAGCTTATTGGAGATCATTTATGGTTAACGGGTTATGGTTAATTGCGGTCTGTATAATGCGTTACGAGTTATGACTTATTTAAGCTTTATCGGTGATGGTTAAGTGTTAAGACTTATGGTTTAAGGTTATCGATTATGTTAAGTGTTAAGGCTTATACCTAAAGCTTTATGCATTTTGATTAACTCTTAAGGCTAACAATTTTGCGATGTGAGTAATGGGTTATAGCTTTGTGTTTAAGTTCTAAGGCTTCTTCCCTATTGGTTATGGATTATGGTTTTTGTACTATGGGTTATGGTTATGGTTAAGTGTTAAGGTTTATGGCTTAACGAATATGGTTTACGTTTTTATTTCTTAGGGTTAAGTCTTAAAGCTTATGGGAGATCATTTATGGTTAAGGGGTTATGGTTAAATGTTAGGGTCTGTATAATGCGTTATGAGGTATCATTTATATAAGCTTTATTGGTGATGGTTAAGTGTTAAGACTTATGGCTTAAGGTTATCGATTATGGTTAAGTGTTAAGGCCTAGACCTAAATCGTTATGCGTTATGATTAAAGCTTAAGGCTAACAATTATGGGATGTGAGTAATGGGTTATAGCTTTGTGTTTAACTCCTAAGCCTTGTTGCCTATTGGTTATGGATGATGGTTTTTGTTCTATAGGTTAAGGTTATGGTTAAGTATTAAGACTTATCCATTAAAAATAGGTTCTAGCTTATGTTTTATGGTTATGTGTTAAGGTTTATGGCTTAATGGATATGTCTTATGTTTTTATTTGTTATGGTTAAGTCTTAAAGTTTATAGGAGATCATTTATGGTTAAGGGGTTATGGTTAAGTGGTACGGTCTGCATAACGCGTTATGAGGTATGATTTATTTATGCTTTATGGATGATGGTTAAGTGGTAAGACTTATGGCTTAAGATTATCGATTATGGTTAAGTGTTAAGGCTTACACCTAAAGCGTTATGCGTTATGATTAACTGTTAAGGCTAACAATTATGGGATGTGAGTAATGGGTTATAGCTTTGTGTTTAATTCCTAAGCCTTGTTGCCTATTGGTTATAGATGATTGTTTTTGTTCTATGGGTTATGGTCATGGTTAAGTGTTAAGACTTATCCATTAAAAAATAGGTTCTAGTTTATGTTTTATGGTTATGTGTTAAGGTTTATGACTTAACAGATATGGCTTATGTTTTTATTTGTTATGGTTAAGTCTTAAAACTTATAGGAGATAATTTATCGTTAAGGCGTTATGGTTAAGTGTCATAGTTTGTATAATGCGTTATGCTGTATGATTTATTTAAGCTTTATGGGTGATGGTTAAGTGGTAAGACTTATGGCTTAAGATTATCGATTATGGTTAAGTGTTAAGGATTACACCTAAAGCGTTATGCGTTATGATTAACTGTTAAGGCTAACAATTATGGGATGTGAGTAATGGGTTATAGCTTTGTGTTTAATTCCTAAGCATTGTTGCCTATTGGTTATAGATGATTGTTTTTGTTCTATGTGTTATGGTTATGGTTAAGTGTTAAGACTTATCCATTAAAAAAAGGTTCTAGTTTATGTTTTATGGTTATGTGTTATGGTTTATGACTTAACGGATATGGCTTATGTTTTTATTTGTTATGGTTAAGTCTTAAAGCTTATAGGAGATAATTTATTTTTAAGGGGTTATGGTTAAGTGTCATAGTTTGTATAATGCGTTATGCTGTATGATTTATTTAAGCTTTATGGGTGATGGTTAAGTGGTAAGAGTTATGGCTTAAGGTTATCGATTATGCTTAAGTGTTAAGGCTTACACCTAAACCGTTATGCGTTAGGATTAACTCTTAAGGCTAACAATTATGGGATGTGAGTAATGGGTTATAGCTTTGTGTTTAAGTCCTAAGGCTTGTTGCCTATTCGTTATGGATGATGGTTTTTGTTCTGTGGGTTATGGTTATGGTTAAGTATTAAGACTTATCCATTAAAAATAGGTTCTAGTTTATGTTTTTTGGTTATGTGTTAAGGTTTATGGCTTAACGGATATGGCTTATGTTTTTATTTGTAATGGTTAAGTCTTAAAGCTTATGGGAGATCAATTATAGTTAAGGGGTTATGCTTATGTGCTACGGTCTGTATTATGCTTTATGAGGTATGATTTATTTAAGCTTTATGGGTGGTGCTTATGTGTTAAGACTTATGGCTTAAGGTTATCAATTATGGTTAAGTGTTAAGGCTTATACCGAAAGCTTTATGCGTTTTGATTAACTCTTAAGGCTAACAATTATGGGATGTGACTAATGGGTTATAGCTTTGTGTTTAAGTCCTAAGGCTTGTTGCCTATTGCTTATGGATGATGGTATTTGTGCTATGGGTTATGGTTATGGTTAAGTGTTGTGACAACCGTCAAAAATCAGTCAACAACAGTCAAGAAATGTCAACTAGAGCGCACATTAGACTAACATGTTGAGGTGTAAACATCATAATCTTTGTATTATATTTGAATATTATAATACCACGTGTACTAGTTGGAAACAATTATCGAGTAAACGCTATAAATACGTATAATAAGTTTCAACAGCGTAGAAATTCAATAATCACACAAATATTATTTTGGTATAAATAATAATCATAAAACGATGTATTGGTGAATACGACCTGTGGATATATGGAAAGTTGAAAACAGAGTTCGTATGCAAAAGTTACGACAAGTTAAATCGCTTTGAACGGTAAACGTACATAGGGTTTAGACCTAAGATACAAAACGTGGTACCTTAAACATTAAATATGAAGTAACGCAACATATATTATGGAACGTGATATGATCTAGTATTTAATTTCATAGCCCGCTTATTTTTTTCTGGTAAGACGCCATATACCGCGATTCCGAAAGTTTACCGAACTTTTATAAAATCTACGCTTTTATAAAAGAGAGTGGTTAGTTTTTATATAAAAAACACTAACTAAAGACATCATTTGTCTTTTATAATGATGATAAAGCAACCCTAACCTCTTACACCTAAAGGCTACAAATCACTTCCCCATGTATTTTAGCCATTTCCCCATGCCATGCATCTTTCCCATGCAAGTCACCTCACCCTCTTTCCCCCCTCCATATTTTCGGCCCAAGGGAGCCATTTCCCCCACTCATTTTATCTTCAAACTTCATCACTCTCATCCTCTCAAGTTCATCAAGAATTTCCAACAAGTTCCAAGCTTTTCCAAGTGTTTTGCAAAACGAATTGGTAAGTTGTGTTCATCTAGCGATTCTAAGACTTTTAATACCATTTTCATCTCTTTTATACACACTAACATTCACTAAAATTCATTAAATATTAGCATTGTCTAAAGGTCCTTCGAGCTCCACCATTCATCATCTTCAAGTGTCTTGCAAACCAACTTGGTAAGTCATGTTCATCTAGTAGTTCTAAGATTCCTAATACTTTCTTTGACTATTTTACACACAAATACTCACGGGAATCCTTTGGATAATAGTTTTGTCCAAGAGTCCCTCGAGTTCCAAAGCCTAAATCTTCACCCTTTCCACCAAGATCTCTAGATCCAACACTCAAGGTGAGTTATACCCCTCATTTTCACTTTTATCCAAGTTTTAGGGGGAGAATACAAGTTTAAACATGAAAATGATATATTTTTGTAAAGTTTATGATACGTTATTGACAAATAATATGTTATATGTTATGTTCTTGAAATATTATGTGTTCATGGTTTAGTCATCTTATTATAAAGTGATTGGCACAAACAAAATGGATTTTTGTAAACTATAATACACTTTTAGTTTGAGGAAATAACCATCTAGACGTTTTCAAATATTTGTCACCAAGAAAACCTTATAGTTTATGTTGTTGACAAGATGGTCATAAAAATAATACTTTATATGAATATTTGCCAAAACATGTGAAAATACACTTATTAAAATGGTCTAAGTAAACAAGATGCCACTATCTTTACGTCAAAACTACTATTTAGTAAAAAGATTGTTATTACGACGTAATAATGACTTTTGGACTTATAACGTCATAATAAGTTTTGGAAATGTTATTTTATAAAGAAGTTGGTATTTAAAACGAAAAGAACTATATCTTTAGTAATGAGTACAAAAATGACCATTTAGAAAAATCACTATTATTTTCCTATGAAATGATGAGATTTAGAAAGTGTTGCCATCACTTAAATAAAATGACTAAAATAAACTTCTTACCATGACATATTGTATGAACTTTAAAACTATATTCGACATGTATATATTTAGTGTTTTAGATGTAAGAAATCGTGTATTTCAACTCATCGACATCTTTTAGATCTAAATATACCAATACGACGGGAAACATTTATATAAATTATAAAGGGTATAATTTATGGAACGAACGAAAAAAATGGTAGACATACTAAACATGATTATATAAATTATAAATGGTATAATTTATGGAAAGAACGACTAGAAACGGTAGATATGCTAAAGATAATTATATAAAAATATAATTATTCCACACTATAATTATCATGGACGTTTTGATAATTACAAATACAAATGAGTTTCCAGTATACTTATACACTATAATTATCGTGGACATTTTGATAATTACAAATACAAAAGGGTTTTCAGTACATTCCTACACTATGCTTATCATGGATAAATTGATAATTACGAATACAGAGGGATTTTCATTTCAAAACAAACAAGGATATGACATCATGTTGGGTAGTTATGTGAGACATTGCTTCACAGTACTAAGGGAAAGTACACAATAAAATCCTGGATTATAACCTTAATCATGTATGAGCGGGATAGTTGTATATAGATCTATATGGGATTGACAATCCCCACATATGGTTGTTCGCTACAACTACGACCGACGGGTCAAGGGTGACAAAGGTCTTTCACTATTACGACGCCTGAAGAACGTCGTGCCAGGTCACTAGGTCATAGCAAGGTTATAATAACTCACATGAACAACAACGAACGTCCTGAGTTTGGGGGGAAAACATGTTCAATTGGTTTTATGAAAATATAAAATTACAATGTTGCTTTTACAAGACATAAGTATAGTTTTACTTATACACATGGGTTTTATGGAAATTAAAACTACATTTCGGTAAGATACAAATATAAGAACTGTTTTACTTATACAAACGAGTTTTATGGAAATTAAAACTATATTTCGGTAAGATACAAATATAAGTACTGTTTTACTTATACACACGGGTTTTATGGAAATTAAAACTACATTTCGGTAAGATACAAATATAAGTACTATTTTACTTATACATACGAGTTTTATGAAATTTAAAACTACATTCCAACGAGATACAGATGAGTATGGTTTTCCACTATTACACTACGAACATATTCGCTATTACACTATGAACGTTTTCACTATTACGCTACGAGCTTTCCACTATTACGCTACGAGCTTTTCACTATTACACTACGAGCTTTTCACTATTACACTACGAACATATTTGCTATAACATTACGATGTTTTCACTATTACACTACAAGCTTTTCACTATTACACTACGAAGATTTTCGCTATTACACTACGAACGTTTTCACTACTACCCTACGAGCTTTTACAAAAGAATCACTATGTTTCTTACTACAAAAATCTTATGAACTCACCAACGTAATGTTGACACTTGCAAAATTACTTGTATTCTCAAGTAACAATTAGTCAAGTACGACTAACCTCTGGATGGGATGGAAAGACGTCTCTTTTGATTATTTTGATATCATAATGTAAATGGTCTAAAAACATATTGTTGAATAATGTAACTTTCCAATTATAATGTATGATGGTTGTTTATCTACTTATGTTTCGAGGTATGCAATGGTTGTGATACTATGATTCGTTCCGCCCTCCGACGATTCCGCCATCGTGGTTTGGGGGTGTAACAAGTGTTAAGACTTATCCAATAAAAATAGGTTCTACTTTATGTTTTATGGTTATGTGTTAAGGTTTATGGCTTAACGGATATGGCTTATATTTTTATTTGTTATGGTTAAGTCTTAAAGCTTATGGGAGATCATTTATGGTTAACGAGTTATGCTTAAGTGTTATGGTATATATAACGCGTTATGAGTTATGATTTATTTAAGCTTTATGAGTGATGGTTAAGTGTTAAGGCATAAGGCTTAAGGTTATTGATTATGATTAAGTGTTAAGGCTTATACCTAAAGCGTTATGCATTTTGATTAACTCTCAAGGCTAACAATTATGGGATGTGACTAATGGGTTATATCTTTGTGTTTAAGTCCTAAGGCTTGGTGCCTATTGGTTATGGATGATGGTTATTGTGCTATGAGTTATGGTTATGGTTAAGTGTTAAGACTTATGTATTATAAAATAGTTTCTAGTTTTTGTTTTATGGTTATATGTTAAGGTTTATGGCTTAACGGATATGGCTTACGTTTTTATTTGTTATGGTTAAGTCGTAAAACTTATGGGAGATCAATTAAGGTTAAGGGGTTATGGTTAAGTGTTACAGTCTGTATAATACGTTATGAGTTATGATTTATTTAAGCTTTATGGGTGATGGTCAAGTGTTAAGACTTATGGGCATAAGGTTATCGATTATGGTTAAGTGTTAAGGCTTACACCTAAAGCGTTATGCGTTTTGATTAACTCTTAAGGCTAACAATTATGGAATGTGGGTAATGGGTTATAGCTTTGAGTTTAAGTCCTAAGCTTTGTTGCATATTGGTTATGGATGATGGTTTTTGTTCTATGGGTTATGGTTATCGTTAAGTTTTAAGACTTATCCATTAAAAAATAGGTTCTAGTTTATGTTTTATGGTTATGTGTTAAGGTTTATGGCTTAACGGATATGGCTTATGTTTTTATTTGTTATGGTTAAGTCTTAAAGCTTATGGTAGATCATTTATGGTTAAGGGGTTACGGTTAAGTGTTAGGTATGTATAATGCGTTATGAGTTATGATTTATTTAAGCTTTATAGGTGATGGTTAAGTGTTAAGACTTATCGCTTAAGGTTATCGATTATGGTTAAGTGTTAAGGCTTACACCTAAAGCTTTATGCGTTTTGATTAACTCTTAAGGCTAACAATTATGGGATGTGACTAGATGGGATATAGCCTTGTTTTTAAGTCCTAAGGCTTGTAGCCTATTGCTTATGGATGATGGTTTTGTTCTGTGGGTTATGGTTATGGAAAAGTGTTTAAACTTATCCATTAAAAATAGGTTCTAGTTTATGTTTTATGGTTATGCGTTAAGGTTTACGGCGTAACGGATATGTCTTCGTGTTTATTTGTTATGGTTAAGTCTGAATGCTTATGGTAGATCATTTATGGTTAACGTGTTATGGTTAAGTGTTACGGTCTGTATAATGCATTATGAGTTATGATTTATTTAAGCTTTATGGGTGATGATTATGTGTTAAGACTTATGGGTTAAGGTTATCGATTATGGTTATGTGTTAAGGCTTACACCTAAAGCGTTATGCGTTTTGATTAACTCTTAAGGCTAACAATTATGGGATGTGGGTAATGGGTTATCGCTTTGTGTTTAATTCCTAAGCCTTGTTGTATATGGGTTATGGATGATGGTTTTTGTTCTATGGGTTATGGTTATCGTTAAGTTTTAAGACTTATCCATTAAAAATACGTTCTAGTTTATGTTTTATGGTGGTTATGTGTTAAGGTTTATGGCTTAACGGATATGGCTTATGTTTTTATTTGTTATGGTTAAGTCTTAAAGCTTATGGTAGATCATTTATGGTTAAGGGGTTACGGTTAAGTGTTAGTTATGTATAATGCGTTATGAGTTATGATTTATTTATACTTTATGGGTGATGGTTAAGTGTTAAGACTTATTGCTTAACGTTATCGAGTATGGTTAAGTCTTAAGGCTTACATCTAAAGCCTTATCCGTTTTCGTTAACTCTTCAGGCTAACAATTATGGGATGTGATTAGATGGGTTATAGCATGATGTTTAACTCCTAAGGCTTGTTGCCTATTCCTTTTGGATGATGGTTTTTGTTCTGTGGGTTATGGTTATGGTTAAGTGTTAAGACTTATCCAATAAAAATAGGTTCTATCTTATGTTTTATGGTTATGTGTTAAGGTTTATGGCTTAACGGATATGGCTTACATTTTTATTTGTTATGGTTAAGTCTTAAAGCTTATGGGAGATCATTTATGGTTAACGGGTTATGGTTAATTGCGGTCTGTATAATGCGTTACGAGTTATGACTTATTTAAGTTTTATCGGTGATGGTTAAGTGTTAAGACTTATGGCTTAAGGTTATCAATTATGTTAAGTGTTAAGGCTTATACCTAAAGCTTTATGCATTTTGATTAACTCTTAAGGCTAACAATTTTGGGATGTGAGTAATGGGTTATATCTTTGTGTTTAAGTCCTAAAGCTTCTTGCTTATTGGTTATGGATGATGGTTTTTGTACTATGGGTTATGGTTATGGTTAAGTGTTAAGGTTTTTGGCTTAACGAATATGGTTTACCTTTTTATTTCTTAAGGTTATGTCTTAAAGCTTATGGGAGATCATTTATGGTTAAGGGGTTATGGTTAAATGTTAGGGTCTGTATAATGCGTTATGAGGTATCATTTATATAAGCTTTATCGGTGATGGTTAAGTGTTAAGACTTATGGCTTAAGGTTATCGATTATGGTTAAGTGTTAAGGCCTAGACCTAAAGCATTATGCGTTATGATTAAATCTTAAGGCTAACAATTATGGGATGTGAGTAATGGGTTATAGCTTTGTGTTTAACTCCTAAGCTTTGTTGCCTATTGGTTATGGATGATGGTTTTTGTTCTATGGGTTAAGGTTATGGTTAAGTGTTAAGACTTATCCATTAAAAATAGGTTCTATCTTATGTTTTATGGTTATGTGTTAAGGTTTATGGCTTAATGGATATGGCTTATGTTTTTATTTGTTATGTTTAAGTCTTAAAGTTTATAGGAGATCATTTATGGTTAAGGGGTTATGGTTAAGTGTTACGGTCTGCATAACGCGTTATGAGGTATGATTTATTTAAGCTTTATGGATGATGGTTAAGTGGTAAGACTTATGGCTTAAGATTATCGATTATGGTTAAGTGTTAAGGCTTACACCTAAAGCGTTATGCGTTATGATTAACTGTTAAGGCTAACAATTATGGGATGTGAGTAACGGGTTATAGCTTTGTGTTTAATTCGTAAGCCTTATTGCCTATTGGTTATAGATGATTGTTTTTGTTCTATGGGTTATGGTTATCGTTAAGTGTTAAGACTTATCCATTAAAAAATAGGTTCTAGTTTATGTTTTATGGTTATGTGTTAAGGTTTATGACTTAACAGATATGTCTTATGTTTTTATTTGTTATGGTTAAGTCTTAAAGCTTATAGGAGATAATTTATCGTTAAGGGGTTATGGTTAAGTGTCATAGTTTGTATAATGCGTTATGCTTTATGATTTATTTAAGCTTTATCGGTGATGGTTAAGTGGTAAGAGTTATGGCTTTAGGTTATCGATTATGCTTAAGTGTTAAGGCTTACACCTAAACCGTTATGCGTTAGGATTAACTCTTAAGGCTAACAATTATGGGATGTGAGTAATGGGTTATAGCTTTGTGTTTAAGTCCTAAGGCTTGTTGCCTATTCGTTATGGATGATGGTTTTTGTTCTGTGGGTTATGGTTATGGTTTAGTATTAAGACTTATCCATTAAAAATAGGTTCTAGTTTATGTTTTTTGGTTATGTGTTAAGGTTTATGGCTTAACAGATATGGCTTATGTTTTTATTTGTAATGGTTAAGTCTTAAAGCTTATAGGAGATCAATTATAGTTAAGGGGTTATGGTTAAGTGTTACGGTCTGTATTATGCGTTATGAGGTAAGATTTATTTAAGCTTTATGGGTGGTGGTTATGTGTTAAGACTTATAGCTTAAGGTTATCGATTATGGTTAAGTGTTAAGGCTTATACCTAAAGCTTTATGCGTTTTGATTAACTCTTAAGGCTAACAATTATGGGATGTGAGTAATGGGTTATAGCTTTGTGTTTAACTCCTAAGCTTTGTTGCCTATTGGTTATGGATGATGGTTTTTGTTTTATGGGTTAAGGTTATGGTTAAGTGTTAAGACTTATCCATTAAAAATAGGTTCTATCTTATGTTTTATGGTTATGTGTTAAGGTTTATGGCTTAATGGATATGGCTTATGTTTTTATTTGTTATGTTTAAGTCTTAAAGTTTATAGGAGATCATTTATGGTTAAGGGGTTATGGTTAGGTGTTACGGTCTGCATAACGCGTTATGAGGTATGATTTATTTAAGCTTTATGGATGATGGTTAAGTGGTAAGACTTATGGCTTAAGATTATCGATTATGGTTAAGTGTTAAGGCTTACACCTAAAGCGTTATGCGTTATGATTAACTGTTAAGGCTAACAATTATGGGATGTGAGTAACGGGTTATAGCTTTGTGTTTAATTCCTAAGCCTTATTGCCTATTGGTTATAGATGATTGTTTTTGTTCTATGGGTTATGGTTATCGTTAAGTGTTAAGACTTATCCATTAAAAAATAGGTTCTAGTTTATGTTTTATGGTTATGTGTTAAGGTTTATGACTTAACAGATATGTCTTATGTTTTTATTTGTTATGGTTAAGTCTTAAAGCTTATAGGAGATAATTTATCGTTAAGGGGTTATGGTTAAGTGTCATAGTTTGTATAATGCGTTATGCTTTATGATTTATTTAAGCTTTATCGGTGATGGTTAAGTGGTAAGAGTTATGGCTTTAGGTTATCGATTATGCTTAAGTGTTAAGGCTTACACCTAAACCGTTATGCATTAGGATTAACTCTTAAGGCTAACAATTATGGGATGTGAGTAATGGGTTATAGCTTTGTGTTTAAGTCCTAAGGCTTGTTGCTTATTCGTTATGGATGATGGTTTTTGTTCTGTGGGTTATGGTTATGGTTTAGTATTAAGACTTATCCATTAAAAATAGGTTCTAGTTTATGTTTTTTGGTTATGTGTTAAGGTTTATGGCTTAACGGATATGGCTTATGTTTTTATTTGTAATTGTTAAGTCTTAAAGCTTTTGGGAGATCAATTATAGTTAAGGGGTTATGGTTAAGTGTTACGGTCTGTATTATGCGTTATGAGGTAAGATTTATTTAAGCTTTATGGGTGGTGGTTATGTGTTAAGACTTATAGCTTAAGGTTATCTGTTGAAAAATGTTTTTGTATGTGACCATCATTGAAATAAGACGTATTGTTTTTTATTATCTAACAAATATTATCAGTTCATTTCAGGTTGCGTGGATTCGAGATTAAAAACGAGAAAAACGAGAAAATGATTTTTTAATGCCAAAACAAAGAAAAATTCAAAAGAAAATTAAATTAAATCTATTTAAAATGAATTTTTGGAAATATATTTTCTAAATAATTTATTTTATTAGACTTAATTAATTTTATAAATTAAAAATGATTTTTTCTAATTTATTTGAATTTATTTCGAATTTTAAAACCATTTAAAATCAATTTAAATTAAAAATCAAACCAACCGGACTGCTACAGTACCAGCCCAAGTCATCGGTCCAGCCCAAGAAGGAATCCGGCCCATTTCGTCGCAGCCCACTCCCGCGTCCAAGCCCAGCTCCAAGCGCCGGATAATCCGCCCCGAACCCGGATCCGAACCCGCCCAACGCTCCGATCCATTTCGTCACACAAAAGATCCGCGCACGCGACCCGCATTCGACCCGGATCCGAACCCGTCCGAACCGACCCAAAGTCCGCGTGTTTCAGCTCCAATATTTACAGATTTGGTCCCTAAACTTCCGAAAACCTTCCAAAACTCACCCAAAACCTTTAAAATCCATATATAAACCATTTTTACACCATTTTTTCATAACAACACATAATTATAAACCAAAAACTCTCTCAAAAACCTCTCCAACTTCCACCATCTTATTTCCAACCTCCAAACACTCTCCAAAAACTCTTTCAATCACCAAAACACCAAGAACACCAACCAAAAACACCAAAACACCAACCAAAAACACCAAAACACCAAGATCAAAACCAAGAACAACTCTTGCAAACTTCAACCTTCAAGAACAACTAAAACAACCTCAAAATACTCTCCAAAAATCCTCCAAACATCCTCCAAAAACCATCCAAAAACCTCCTCCAAAAACCATTTCAAATCACCTCAACAATCACCACCTTGTTGATTTTCGACATCAGTTTTTATCAGGTCAAAAACGAATTTACTGGCAAGAACTCAGAAGAGAGATTGAGAGAGATTTTTTACTACAAATTCTTCAGGACCTTACCTACATCCAGGAATTTTCCTCGAATTTTTTGACCACCAGAAACACCAGAGAGACGCGAGAGAGAATCGGATATCCATGCTGTTTTTTCTTGATCTTTGCATGCAAACTACGTGAACACGACCCGTGTCGATCAAAGCATAACAAACACGAACCGTGCTCATAATCAAAACCCGGAATTCCTTCTAAGCCTCGAACCCTTCCAGTGTTGAAACCAAGCAAAAGCTACAAGCCCCGTGCTCATTTTCGTTTCGAAAATACCCCTGTCAAAATACCAACTTACCCCGTGTTACTTACCCTTTCCTATACACAAACATATCTTTACCCAGAAATACCTTAAAACAATTACATTCAAACCAGTGTAATTTGTAATACTATATAAACAACTGTGTGACAAAACTTTGAATAAATATTTTGTTACATAATCAAGTACTGGATCGAACATTGAACAAATAGAGACACAGTCTTTTAGGATCCCGTCCAACCCCAAATCTGTTAGTCATTTATTTGACTAACAACTTGACAAAGAAGTCGTTCCACAGTCCCGTTCTAACTTCACCTACTAACTTACTATATACGTATTTATATATTTTATTACTGCTTTCAGTCATTTATAGCTTTCTTGTATTTATTTATTTCCGCACTTATTATTTATTCCGCATCTAACCTTATTAAATATATCTATCTATCACCCAGTAATTGGTAACCGAGCCTTTTATTCGTGGTAATCAGATTGCTATATTTCTTCCAATTGGTATCAGAGCTCGTGTGATTTACTTTGAAATTTTCATCAAATACTTTTGGTTAGCGTTTATATAAACCTTCCATAAGCGTTTCTTTGAATATTTCATTTTAATATCACTTGTTAAAAATCCTTTTTTTTTTAAATTAAAATTAAAAATCTTAAAAACATGTCTTCTGCTAATTATTCTAACATGAATTCAGTTTCAATTGCCAACAGCTTAGGATCTGGTTCACGGGCACCCATACTTATACCTGAAGAGTATAATTCGTGGGTTGGCCGTATGAATCTTCATCTTAACTCCATAAGTGAAAATGTTTGGAAATGTGTAGAAGGAACATATACTACTCCAGAGGATTTGTCTACCCTTGCTACAACTCAAGCAACTCTTGATGAAACCGAGAAAAGGTTGAATCTCCAAGCCAAAAAGGAGCTTGTGTCCGGAATTCCCCACAGTATTTTAAGTCAAATGGATGACATAATACTGTTGACTGCGAATCAAATTTGGGAAAACTTAAAAAACCGTTTTTGTGGAAATCAAAGAATTATTGGAAATAAAAGAACATCTGTTTTAAATGAATTCGATAATTTCAAGATGCTTTCATCAGAAACCATCCATGATGCACATGATAGGTTCAATTTTATCATGGTAAAATTGAATAACTTGGGCATCAAAAAGACACAGCACGAGATCAATCTTAAATTTCTAAACAATCTTTACGAAAGCTGGAAGATGGTTAAACTCATCATTCAGGGAAATCCTGCCATTCATACGGAAACTCTATACAATTTGTACGGAGAACTTCAATCGTATGAATCCTCGATTGACCCACCAACCTCTACAGCTTTTGGAGGACCACTTGCTCTCGTTTCCACATCAAACCAAAACCAAACACTTTTTCATGAACAAAACCCCAATCATTTTAATCAAGCATCTTTTCAAAATCAATCATTTTTGAACAATTCTTTTGATCAAACTGATTTAAATGATGAAGCAGACTACCAACAATTGTGTGCTTTGGTTGCAAATACAAATCTCCAAAGATTTATTCCAAATTACAGTCAATCGAATTTCAAACCAAATTTTCAAAACCGACCACAATTTGGACAAAATAATTCTGGATTTCAACCAAGACCACAATTTGGTCAAAACAACCAAGGTTTTCAACCAAGACCTCATTTTGGACAAAATTCGCAAAGACCCTCTTTCCAAAATAACTCAAACCAGGGATTTCAAAACAATCTCAACTCAAATCATCAAAACAATAACCAAAACAACGGTCTTCAAAACCAAAACCGGGGATTCCAAAATCAAGGATACAATAATCAAAATAATGGTTTTTCAAACAACCAAAATCTTGGATTCCAACAAAACTCCTCCCAATCTTCCCAACAAATCCAAACTCAAGCACCGGAACGACTTCCAATCAAAAGTCAAAAGGAAGAAAATGATGAAGAAGTGATTATTTGTCACAATTGTAAAGGAACTAATCACTACGCAAGAGAGTGCCGAGCCAAAAACAAGACAAAAATAAAAGACTCGGCATACTACGCTCAAAAAGCCGATGAGTTAAAGAAAAAGGAAAACCAAGAAAACCAAAGAGCTTTGATGGCAATCCACGAACCAAATGTGGAATACTGGCCAACCTCTGAAGACGAAGCCGACAATGAACCGACACAATCCAACTTCTGCTTCGTAGTTGGTACAACTTCAAGAGCTCCAAATGTCATAGAACAGGTATGGTCTATGATCTCTGAACTCGGTTTTTCTAAAACAATATTTGAGTCCCATATATCCAAAATTGAGAAAAGTTTAGAAGCTGATCTCAAGAAATACCATGACACAGTGGTTAATTCTGAAATCTTCAAATGTGAGTTACAAACCCTACAACTCAAATTTGCAGAATTAACCAGAACAAGGACCAAATTGGAAAGAGACGTTGAAAGAAAATCAGAAGATTACAATCACGTCCTTGAACAATTAAATCAATCTCTAATTCAGAAAAAGGAATTGGAATTAAAAAGTCAATCAGTCATTTCTTCTGAAACAAAAGATGTTTTAGAAATGGAAATCATTCAGTTAACACAAAAATTTCAAGAGTCAACTGAAAAACACAAAATCTTAAATGAAAAACTGACTGATTCTTTAAACCAAATCACTTTTCTTGAATCTGAAAACAAAAGATTGATACAGAATGTGGAATCTATCAAAATTGCCAGAAAACTCAGTGATGATATTTTCACCAAGGCAAACACCTTGGGTACTGGAAAATTTGATACGAGTTACAGACCAGGAATTGGTAGAGAAACCTTTGAAAAAGAACTAGAAAATCAAGAAAACATGATAATTTGTGAAAACTCTGAATCAACTCTACCAGATCTTTTCACATCTGTTAATGAGGAAGATTCAGATGACGAAACAGTTATCAACTGTAGCCCAGATGATACTGGTTTCACTGTTTCCAAAAAGTCTTTCAAAAGAGTCTTAAATTCTGAAACAGACTCAGCTAGTTCATTAACTCACCAAATCAAACATACCAACGAAACCACCAAATCTAAAAACTTTTTGAATGGAGAAAATTCCTTTTACGAGGTTGGTAGTACTTCTGTACCAACTGCTTTTCCTACAATGAGTTCATCAATTGTTGGAAAAACTAATCCGGGACAAAAATACTCCAAGAAACAACAAATAAGCAAAAAACCCATTCAAGTCACCAAAACCCCACTTGTCAACCCAAAAGTTTTTGAAAACCAACCAAAGAAACAAGTTAAACCCTACGTCATACCTCATAAACAGGTTTCCAAACAAAAACCAAAACCTTTTCAAAACCGTTCATCATACCCCAGATATGAAGAAAACTTTTCAAATCAATTTTCACATCTAGGATATCGTTCACCAAATCACAGATCTTATCAACTCACAGGTTATCAAAAACAAATCATATTTTGGGAAAACTTGATAAATCAAATCAAACCTCAACCATTCTATCCCAATAAACCAAAGTCATTGAACAACAAACCCAAAATAGCAAAAGCTAACAAACCAGGACCCATTCAGATTTGGGTACCTAAAATTTCTGTCTAATTGCAGGGATCTAATGCTGGAGAACCCAAGGATGATACATGGTACATTGATAGTGGCTGCTCCAAGCATATGACAGGAAACAGAAACTACCTTCGTGACTTCAGACCCACCCAAACCAATCAAGACGTTACCTTCGGCAACAACATGACGGCGAAAATCAAAGGTTATGGAAACATAACTAATGGTAACTTCACCATAAAGAAAGTTGCTTATGTTGATGACCTGAAACACAACCTCATCAGTGTTGCTCAACTCTGCGATAACAATCTTGAAGTCCTATTTACCAAACAAAGAAGCTTGATCATGGACGCCAACTCCAAAGAAATCATTGTTGATTCACACCGTGCCGGAAATATGTATCCACTAGACATGGATCTTATTTATGGTAAACCCGATATTTGTCTGCTATCCAAAGCCCCATCAGATATTAGTTGGTTATGGCACCGCCGCCTTTCCCATCTAAATTTCGGGTACATCAACAAATTGATCGGCGATGATCTAGTTCGAGGACTGCCACTTCTGAAGCTCGACAATGAAACTCTTTGTGCCGCTTGTGAAAAGGGAAAACTTTCCAAATCCTCTCACAAAAGCATTACAGAATCTAGTGTATCCGAACCACTAGAATTGCTGCACATAGACCTCTGTGGCCCCGCCAAAATCCAAACAATACAAGGGAAGAAGTATGTCCTTGTCATAGTTGATGGCTTCACTCGATTTACATGGGTCTTTTTCTTAAGACTAAAATCAGAAGCACCAGAAGAGATGATCAACTTTATAAAACAGATCGAACTAAAGCTCAAACGACCAGTTCGAAGAATCCGAAGTGACAATGGTTTAGAGTTTAAAAACATAACTCTAGACTCATTTCTCAAAAACAAAGGCATCGAACACAACTTCTCAGCCCCTTACACTCCTCAACAAAACGGCGTTGTTGAAAGAAGGAACCGAACTCTGTGCGAAGCTGCAAGATCAATGCTCATCTTTGCTGATCTGCCACAATACTTCTGGGCAGAAGCAATTGCCACAGCTTGCTACACACAAAATCGCTCCTTAATTCACAAAAATCTTCATAAAACACCATATGAAGTCATTAACAACCGAAAACCAAATATCAAATTTTTTCATATTTTTGGTTGTCGATGCTTCATAAAGAATAATAAAGACCACCTTTCAAAATTTGAATCAAGGTCGGACGAAGGAATTTTCCTTGGTTACTCATTTTCTTCAGCTGCTTATCGAGTACTGAACAAACGTACAAGAGTAATTGAAGAAAGTATCGATGTCCACTTCGATGAATTTTATGTCAGAAAATTGGATCGTGAACATTTTGGTTCACAAATGATAGATAATATTTTTCAAAATCCAATTCCACAAACACCATCTCCTGACATAGACATTGAAGTTGATATTGATTTACTTTTTGAACAACCTAAAACTGCTTATAATTCTGAAATTCTAACTACTCAAATTGATCCTACAGGAACACCCACTGAAGGAACTTCACAAAGAAACAGAAATGTTGCAGATCAAGTTGAGGGGGAACCACAAACACATACTTCCTCATTAGAACAAACACCAAATCCTCCTTTAACCACTCCAAATTTAACCACCCCAGATTTTACCACTCCATCCCCAAATATCCAAAACAATCCCGATGCAACATTTATGGGGGAACCTTCAAACCTCTTCCAAGAAGAAACTACTGGAGAAGAACAATGGGATACTGAAAATCCTATTATTACAACGGAAGAAAATCGTTTAATAAAATGGACCAGAAACCATCCCACTGACCAAATCATCGGAGATCCCAATTCAGGCATCCAAACTAGAGCCGCAACTGCTAATGATTGCTTATTTGGAGCCTTCCTATCCATGACTGAACCCAAAACCATACATACTGCTCTTAAAGACCCAGACTGGGTAAAAGCTATGCAAGAAGAGCTAGCTGAATTCGAAAGAAATGACGTATGGAATCTTGTTCCTACACCACCCGATGTTACTATCATAGGTTCAAGATGGGTATTCAGAAACAAGACTGACGATCAAGGAGTCGTGTGTCGAAACAAGGCACGTCTCGTAGTCAAAGGCTATTCACAACAAGAAGGAATAGACTACGATGAAACATATGCTCCAGTCGCCAGAATAGAAGCTATCCGCATCTTTCTCGCATATGCTGCACATAAGAATTTTAAAGTTTTTCAAATGGACGTTAAATGTGCATTCCTACATGGAGAGTTAGATCGAGATGTTTATATCCAACAACCACCAGGCTTTGAAGATCTCAACTTTCCTCATCACAGCTTCAAATTGCAGAAAGCTGTCTATGGCTTAAAACAAGCACCCCGTGCTTGGTATGCCACCTTGTCAACATTCCTCGAAGAATCAGGTTTCAAAAGGGGTTCAATCGATCAAACCCTCTTTCGAAAAATCTATAATAAACATCTCTTAATCGTACAAATATATGTTGATGACATTATTTTCGGTTCTACTGATGAATCTTTGAGTGTTAAGTTTGCAGATCTAATGAAGAGCAAATTTGAAATGAGCATGATTGGGGAGATGACTACTTTTCTTGGACTTCAAATCAAACAGTCAACTGATGGAATTTTCATCAACCAAGAGAATTATGTCAAAAACCTACTCACTCGATTTTCAATGGACAAATCCAATACCGCAAAAACACCAATGGCTTTTGGATACAAAATTGATGCAGACTTAAATGGCAAACCCGTTGACCAGAAAAGATATCGTGGAATGATCGGATCACTATTATACCTCACTGCCAGCAGACCTGACATTATGTTTTCTACTTGTGTCTGTGCCAGATACCAAGCAAATCCTATGGAATCTCATGTCATTGCCGTGAAACGCATCTTCAAATACCTAAAAGGCACTCCCAAACTTGGCCTTTGGTATCCAGCTAAATCTGATTTTCAGCTGAACGCTTTCACCGACTCAGACTATGGAGGTTGCAAGCTAGATAGGAAAAGTACATCTGGTAGCTGTCAATTCCTAGGAGGTCGACTAGTGAGTTGGTCTTCAAAGAAACAGAGTTGTGTATCAACATCAACAGCAGAAGCTGAATACGTCGCTGCCGCCAGCTGTTGTTCACAAGTCATATGGATGCAAACTCAACTGTGTGACTATGGCTTCAGAGTTTCACAAATTCCCATATTTTGTGACTCAACCAGTGCAATAGCCATTTCTCACAATCCCGTTCACCATTCCATGACAAAGCACATCGACATTCGATATCATTTCATCAAAGACAACATTCAAAAGGGTCATATCGAATTACACTTCATAAACACCGAAGATCAAATTGCCGATGTCTTCACTAAGGCTCTCGATGAAACAAAATTTCAATACTTCCTAGGCCGTCTAGGAATGTTAAATCCAGATATCATCCATCCTTAAACTTTTACCTTTTGTTTGTACAAATGTGTGTTTACTTTATTTCAAAAATAAAAACAAAAAAAATTACAAAACTTCAAAAGACAAAAAGATTTTAGATTTTTATAATTTTCATATCTTTCCTTAAAAAACCAAAATTTCCAAAAACATTCAGAAAAACAAATCTTCAAAAATACAATAAAAGACTTGCCATAATAAGCTTTTATAGAACCTTGTGATTAATCGTCTCTTGACTTAATTTTTCAGATGCTTATACTCGATGAAGATTTTAAGTCATATTGATTCCCAATTGGAGTGAAGGTTCAAATCTCCTACTTTTCATAATGTATATAACTTTATTTCCTTCGATTTTATTTCATTATTGACGATTTTAAACAATCAAGGGACATAAGGTTAGGAGGTTCAGATGAAAACAAAAACCCATGTGAGAATTTGTGCCTCGTCGATCTAAATCATTGTGGAATTCAATTCTTGTGAGCTTAGGTGTGTCACTATTGCTAATAAGGTATACCCGATTATACCTTGTCACGGTCTCATTTTTGCTTAGATATCAAAATGACCAGGGACGATACTTTCATTTCTTACATACTAGACAAATTGTCTTTTATGCCACCTATCCCTACCTAGATAAAAGCCAACAAAAAACGAAGACAGCATCAAAATGGAAAGACTTCAAACAGCGACATATCCTTACAAGAAAATCAAAGGCGAAACAAATATCTGTCAACATCCAATCCTCAAAGACGAATCAACAAGCAAGCCAAATCACTCACCAAAGAAATACCAAACAAAACAAAACTTTCAACCAAATGGTTATTTCAAAAAAAAAAACTAAAAAAAAAAAAAAAAACAAAAACAAAAAAATTGTTCTCAATTGTAGCAACTTCTCAATGATAAAACAAAATATATTGTTACAATAAATCGATATTGATCAACAAACAGGGTACCATCAAAGAAAAAGCTGCAACAACAATAGATTTCCCGGGATACTGTAGCCTTCATCACTGAAGATTTCTTAGTTGCAAATTGCACTATGAAAATTGCTAAACCCCTCTACATGTATTTCCCGACGGAGAGAGAGTGAACGTTAATGGCATGAATGAAGAAACCCATTGAGTAATGCCGAAACCAGTCTTATGTGATTGATTATCTAATAATGAGACTAAGTGACTTTACAGGAAAAGCATAGATGAACACCTCAAATATGAGTGTGAGTCGTCAGAGAGAGATATCACTCATTTTTAGTGATCATTAACTTGTTCTGCTGCCAGAACAACCAAACACCCAAGTGAAATGTGAGCTATATCTATGAGCGTTCATCTGAATCGACCTGTTAGACCACTTGTCGTCATCAATAATGCTATAAAATCTTAAGAAATTTATTTAGATACATATATGACTACCCTTTGATACCCGAACCCGAGACTTTGATTCAGAAACAAATAGTCTTCAAAATCTTTTTCAAAACGTAAGATATGTAAAACCAAGTCACAAACTTTCAAAATGATTACAATGGTTTTATATATATCTTATCAATTATCATTGACAAAACTCTTATCCCAAATATTCAATGTTAAAGCTGTTAATGTGATTATATCTGTCCTTATTTCATCAATGATCACATAGGGGGAAATTGTTGAAAAATGTTTTTGTATGTGACCATCATTGAAATAAGACGTATTGTTTTTTATTATCTAACAAATATTATCAGTTCATTTCAGGTTGCGTGGATTCGAGATTAAAAACGAGAAAAACGAGAAAATGATTTTTTAAAGCCAAAACAAAGAAAAATTCAAAAGAAAATTAAATTAAATCTATTTAAAATGAATTTTTGGAAATATATTTTCTAAATAATTTATTTTATTAGACTTAATTAATTTTATAAATTAAAAATGATTTTTTCTAATTTATTTGAATTTATTTCGAATTTTAAAACCATTTAAAATCAATTTAAATTAAAAATCAAACCAACCGGACTGCTACAGTACCAGCCCAAGTCATCGGTCCAGCCCAAGAAGGAATCCGGCCCATTTCGTCGCAGCCCACTCCCGCGTCCAAGCCCAGCTCCAAGCGCCGGATAATCCGCCCCGAACCCGGATCCGAACCCGCCCAACGCTCCGATCCTTTTCGTCACACAAAAGATCCGCGCACGCGACCCGCATTCGACCCGGATCCGAACCCGTCCGAACCGACCCAAAGTCCGCGTGTTTCAGCTCCAATATTTACAGATTTGGTCCCTAAACTTCCGAAAACCTTCCAAAACTCACCCAAAACCTTTAAAATCCATATATAAACCATTTTTACACCATTTTTTCATAACAACACATAATTATAAACCAAAAACTCTCTCAAAAACCTCTCCAACTTCCACCATCTTATTTCCAACCTCCAAACACTCTCCAAAAACTCTTTCAATCACCAAAACACCAAGAACACCAACCAAAAACACCAAAACACCAACCAAAAACACCAAAACACCAAGATCAAAACCAAGAACAACTCTTGCAAACTTCAACCTTCAAGAACAACTAAAACAACCTCAAAATACTCTCCAAAAATCCTCCAAACATCCTCCAAAAACCATCCAAAAACCTCCTCCAAAAACCATTTCAAATCACCTCAACAATCACCACCTTGTTGATTTTCGACATCAGTTTTTATCAGGTCAAAAACGAATTTACTGGCAAGAACTCAGAAGAGAGATTGAGAGAGATTTTTTACTACAAATTCTTCAGGACCTTACCTACATCCAGGAATTTTCCTCGAATTTTTTGACCACCAGAAACACCAGAGAGACGCGAGAGAGAATCGGATATCCATGCTGTTTTTTCTTGATCTTTGCATGCAAACTACGTGAACACGACCCGTGTCGATCAAAGCATAACAAACACGAACCGTGCTCATAATCAAAACCCGGAATTCCTTCTAAGCCTCGAACCCTTCCAGTGTTGAAACCAAGCAAAAGCTACAAGCCCCGTGCTCATTTTCGTTTCGAAAATACCCCTCTCAAAATACCAACTTACCCCGTGTTACTTACCCTTTCCTATACACAAACATATCTTTACCCAGAAATACCTTAAAACAATTACATTCAAACCAGTGTAATTTGTAATACTATATAAACAACTGTGTGACAAAACTTTGAATAAATATTTTGTTACATAATCAAGTACTGGATCGAACATTGAACAAATAGAGACACAGTCTTTTAGGATCCCGTCCAACCCCAAATCTGTTAGTCATTTATTTGACTAACAACTTGACAAAGAAGTCGTTCCACAGTCCCGTTCTAACTTCACCTACTAACTTACTATATACGTATTTATATATTTTATTACTGCTTTCAGTCATTTATAGCTTTCTTGTATTTATTTATTTCCGCACTTATTATTTATTCCGCATCTAACCTTATTAAATATATCTATCTATCACCCAGTAATTGGTAACCGAGCCTTTTATTCGTGGTAATCAGATTGCTATATTTCTTACATTATCGATTTTGGTTAAGTGTTAAGGCTTATACCTAAAGCTTTATGCGTTTTGATTAACTCTTAAGGCTAACAATTATGGGATGTGACTAATGGGTTATAGCTTTGTGTTTAAGTCCTAAGGCTTGTTGCCTATTGGTCATGGATGATGGTATTTGTGCTATGAGTTATGGTTATGGTTAAGAGTTAAGACTTATGGATTATGAAATAGGTTCTAGTTTATGTTTTATGGTTATGTGTTGAGGTTTATGGCTTAACAGATATGGCTTACGTTTTTATTTGTTACAGTTAAGTCTTAAAGCTTATGGTAGATCATTTATAGTTAAGGGGTTATGGTTAAGGGTTACCGTCTGTATAATGCGTTATGAGGTATGATTTATTTAAGGTTTATGGTTGATAGTTAAGTGTTAAGACTTATGCCTTAAGGTTATCGATTATGGATAAGTGTTAAGGCTTACACTTAAAGCGTTATGCGGTTTGATTAACTCTTATGGCTAACAGTTATGGGATGTGACTAATGGGTTATAGCTTTGTGGTTAAGTCCTAAGCCTTGTTGCATGTTGGTTATGGATGATGGTTTTTGTTCTATGGGTTATGGTTATTGTTAAGTGTTAAGACTTATCCATTAAAAATACGTTCTAGTTTATGTTTTATGGTGGTTATGTGTTAAGGTTTATGGCTTAACGGATATGACTTACGTTTTTATTTGTTATGGTTAAGTCTTAAAGCTTATGGGAGATCATTTATGGTGAAGGGGCTATGGTTAAATGTTACAGTTTGTATAATGTGTTATGAGGTATGATTTATTTAAGCTTTATGGGTGATGGTTAAGTGTTAAGTCTTATGCGTTAAGGTTATCGATTATGGTTAAGTGTTAAGACTTACACCTAAAGCGTTATGCGTTATGATTAACTCTTAAGGCTAACAATTATGGGATGTGACTAATGGGTTATAGCTTTGTGTTTAAGCCCTAAGCCATGTTGCATATTGGTTATGGATGATGGTTTTTGTTCTATGGGTTATGGTTATGGTTAAGTGTTATCCATTAAAAATACGTCCTAGTTTTGGTTTTATGGTTATGTGTTAAGGTTTATGGCTTAACGGATATGGCTTACATTTTTATTTGTTATGGTTAAGTCTTAAAGCTTATGGGAGATCATTTATGGTTAACGGGTTATGGTTAATAGCGGTCTGGATAATGCGTTACGAGTTATGACTTATTTAAGCTTTATCGGTGATGGTTAAGTGTTAAGACTTATGGCTTAAGGTTATCGATTATGTTAAGTGTTAAGGCATATACCTAAAGCTTTATGCATCTTGATTAACTCTTAAGGCTAACAATTTTGGGATGTGAGTAATGGGTTATAGCTTTGTGTTTAAGTCCTAAGGCTTCTTGCCTATTGGTTATGGATGATGGTTTTTGTACTATGGGTTATGGTTATGGTTAAGTGTTAAGGTTTATGGCTTAACGAATATGGTTTACGTTTTTATTTCTTAGGGTTAAGTCTTAAAGCTTATGGGAGATCATTTATGGTTAAGGGGTTATGGTTAAATGTTAGGGTCTGTATAATGCGTTATGAGGTATCATTTATATAAGCTTTATCGGTGATGGTTAAGTGTTAAGACTTATGGCTTAAGGTTATCGATTATGGTTAAGTGTTAAGGCCTAGACCTAAAGTGTTATGCGTTATGATTAAATCTTAAGGCTAACAATTATGGGATGTGAGTAATGGGTTATAGCTTTGTGTTTAAGTCCTAAGCGTTGTTGCATATTGGTTATGGATGATGGTTTTTGTTTTATGGGCTATGGTTATGGTTAAGTGTTAAGACTTATCCATTAAAATTAGTTTCTAGTTTAGGTGTGATGGTTATGTTGTAAGGTTTATGGCTTAACGAATATGGCTTACATTTTTATTTGTTATGGTTAAGTCTTAAAGCTTATGGGAGATCATTTATGGTTAACGGGTTATGGTGAAGTGTTATGGTCCGTATAATGCGTTATGTGTTAGTATTTAATCAAGATTTATGGAGTGATGGTTAAGTGTTAAGACTTATGACTTAAGGTTATCGATTATGGTTAAGTGTTAAGGCTTATACCTCACGCGTTATGCGTTTTGATTAACTCTTAAGGTTAACAATAGTGGGATCTGCGTAATGGGTTATAGCTTTGTGTTTGTGTCCTAAGGCTTGTTACCTATTGGTTATGGATGATTGTTTTTATGCTATGGGTTATGCTTATGGTTAAGTGTTAAGACTTATGGATTATGAAAAAGGTTCTACTTTATATTTTATGGTTATCTGTTAAGGTTTATGGCTTAACGAATATGGTTTACGTTTTTATTTCTTAGGGTTATGTCTTAAAGCTTATGATAGATCATTTATGGTTAAGGGGTTATGGTTAAATGTTAGGGTCTGTATAATGCGTTATGAGGTATCATTTATATAAGCTTTATCGGTGATGGTTAAGTGTTAAGACTTATGGCTTAAAGTTATCGATTATGGTTAAGTGTTAAGGCCTAGACCTAAAGCGTTATGCGTTATGATTAAATCCTAAGGCTAACAATTATGGGATGTGAGTAATGGGTTATAGCTTTGTGTTTAACTCCTAAGCTTTGTTGCCTATTGGTTATGGATGATGGTTTTTGTTCTATGGGTTAAGGTTATGGTTAAGTGTTAAGACTTATCCATTAAAAATAGGTTCTATATTATGTTTTATGGTTATGTGTTAAGGTTTATGGCTTAATGGATATGGCTTATGTTTTTATTTGTTATGTTTAAGTCTTAAAGTTTATAGGAGATCATTTATGGTTAAGGGGTTATGGTTAAGTGTTACGTTCTGCATAACGCGTTATGAGGTATGATTTATTTAAGCTTTATGGATGATGGTTAAGTGGTAAGACTTATGGCTTAAGATTATCGATTATGGTTAAGTGTTAAGGCTTACACCTAAAGCGTTATGCGTTATGATTAACTGTTAAGGCTAACAATTATGGGATGTGAGTAACGGGTTATAGCTTTGTGTTTAATTCATAAGCCTTATTGCCTATTGGTTATAGATGATTGTTTTTGTTCTATGGGTTATGGTTATCGTTAAGTGTTAAGACTTATCCATTAAAAAATAGGTTCTAGTTTATGTTTTATGGTTATGTGTTAAGGTTTATGACTTAACGGATATGTCTTATGTTTTTATTTGTTATGGTTAAGTCTTAAAGCTTATAGGAGATAATTTATCGTTAAGGGGTTCTTGCCTGTGTTTAAGTCCTAAGGCTTCTTGCCTGTGTTTAAGTCCTAAGGCTTCTTGCCTGTTGGTTATGGATGATGGTTTTTGTACTATGGGTTATGGTTATGGTTAAGTGTTAAGGTTTATGGCTTAACGAATATGGTTTACGTTTTTATTTCTTAGGGTTAAGTCTTAAAGCTTATGGGAGATCATTTATGGTTAAGGGGTTATGGTTAAATGTTAGGGTCTGTATAATGCGTTATGAGGTATCATTTATATAAGCTTTATCGGTGATGGTTAAGTGTTAAGACTTATGGCTTAAGGTTATCGATTATGGTTAAGTGTTAAGGCCTAAACCTAAAGTGTTATGCGTTATGATTAAATCTTAAGGCTAACAATTATGGGATGTGAGTAATGGGTTATAGCTTTGTGTTTAAGTCCTAAGCGTTGTTGCATATTGGTTATGGATGATGGTTTTTGTTTTATGGGCTATGGTTATGGTTAAGTGTTAAGACTTATCCATTAAAATTAGTTTCTAGTTTAGGTGTGATGGTTATGTTGTAAGGTTTATGGCTTAACGGATATGGCTTACGTTTTTATTTGTTATGGTTAAGTCTTAAACCTTATGGGAGATCATTTATGGTTAACGGGTTATGGTGAAGTGTTATGGTCCGTATAATGCGTTATGAGTTAGTATTTATTTAAGATTTATGGAGTGATGGTTAAGTGCTAAGACTTATGACTTAAGGTTATCGATTATGGTTAAGTGTTAAGGCTTATACCTCATGCGTTATGCGTTTTGAGTAACTCTTAAGGCTAACAATAATGGGATCTGCGTAATGGGTTATAGCTTTGTGTTTGTGTCCTAAGGCTTGTTACCTATTGGTTATGGATGATTGTTTTTATGCTATGGGTTATGCTTATGGTTAAGTGTTAAGACTTATGGATTATGAAAAAGGTTCTACTTTATATTTTATGGTTATCTGTTAAGGTTTATGGCTTAACGGATATGGCTTACGTTTTTATTTGTTATGGTTAAGTCTTAAAGCTTATGGGAGATCATTTATGGTTAAGGGGTTATGGTTATTTGTAATGGTCTGTACAATGCGTTATGAGGTATGATTTATTTAACTTTATGGGTGATGGTTAAGTGTTAAGACTTACTGCTTAAGGTTATCCATTGTGGTTAATTGTTAAGGCTTACACCTAAAGCGTTATGCGTTATGATTAAATCTTAACGCTAACAATTATGGGATGTGAGTAATGGGTTATAACTTTGTGTTTAAGTCTGAAGCCTTATTACCTATTGGTTATGGATGATGGTTTTTGTTCTATGGGTTATGGTTATCGTTAAGTGTTAAGACTTATCCATTAAAAATAGGTTCTAGTTTATGTTTTATGGTTATGTGTTAAGGTTTATGGCTTAACGGATGTGGCTTATGTTTTTATTTGTTATGCTTAAGTCTTAAAACTTATGGGAGATCATTTATGATTAAGGGGTTATCGTTAAGTGTTACAGTCTATATAATGTGTTATGAGTTATGATTTATTTAAGCTTTATGGGTGATGGTTTTGTGCTAAGACTTATGGCTTAAGGTTATCGATTATGGTTAAGTCTTAAGGCTTACACCTAAAGCGTTATGCATTTTGATTAACTCTAAAGGCTAACAATTATGGGATATGACTAGATGGATTATAGCTATGTGTTTAAGTCGAAAGGCTTTTTGCCTATTGCATATCGATGATGGTTTTTGTTCTATAGGTTATGGTTATGGATATGTGTTAAGACTTATCCATTAAAAATAGGTTCTAGTTTATGTTTTATGGTAATGTGTTAACGTTTATGGCTTAACGGATATGGCTTACGTTTTTCTTTGTTATGGTTAAGTATTAATGCTTATTGAAGATCATTTATGGTTAACGGGTTATGCTTAAGTGTTACTGTTTGTATAATGCGTTATGAGTTATGATTTATTTAAGCTTTATGGGTGATGGTTTTGTGTTATGACTTATGGCTTATGGTTATCGATTATGGTTAAGTGTTAAGGCTTATACCAAAAGCTTTATGCATTTTAATTAACTCTTAAGGCTAACAGTTATGGGATGTGACTAATGGGTATAGCTTTGTGTTTAAGTACTAAGGCTTCTTGCCTATTGGTTATGGATCATGGTTTTTGTGCTATGGGTTATGGTTATGGTTTATGGCTTAACGGATATGGCTTACATTTTTATTTGTTATGGTCAAGTCTTAAAGCTTATGGGAGATTATTTATGGTTAACGAATTATGGTTAAGTGTTACGGTATGTATAATGCGTTATGAGTTATGATTTATTTAAGCTTTATGGGTGATGGTTAAGTGTTAGGACTTAAGGGTTAAGGTTATTGATTATGGTTAAGTGTTAAGGCTTATACCTAAATCGTTATGTGTTTTGATTAACTCTTAAGGCTAACAATTATGGGATGTGACTAATGGGTTATAGCTTTGTGTTTAAGTCCTAAGGCTTGCTGCCTATTCGTTATGGATGATGGTTTTTGTTCTATGGGTTATGGTTATCGTTAAGTGTTCAGACTTATCCATTAAAAATAGGTTCTAGTTTATCTTTTATGGTTGTGTGTTAAGGTTTATCGCTTAACAGATGTGGCTTATGTTTTTATTTGTTATGGTTAAGTCTTAAAGCTTATGGGAGATCATTTATGGTTAAGGGGTTATGGTTAAGTGTTACCGTCTGTATAATGCGTTATGTGTTTTGATTTATTTAAGCTTTAAGGGTGATGGTTAAGTGTTAAGACTTATCGCTTAAGGTTATCAATTATCGTTAAGTCTTAAGGCTTACACCTAAAGCGTTATGCGTTTTGATTAACTCTAAAGGGAAACAATTATGGGATGTGACTTGATGGGTTATAGCTTTGTGTTTAAGTCCTAAGGCTTGTTGCCTATTGCTTATTGATGATTGTTTTTGTTCTATGGGTTATGGTTATGGATAAGTGTTAAGGCTTATCCATTAAAAATAGGTTCTAGTTTATGTTTTATGGTTATGTGTTAAGGTTTATGGCTTAACGAATATGGCTTATGTTATTATTTGTTATGGTTAAGTCTTAATGCTTATGGGAGATCATTTATGGTTAACGGGTTATGGTTAAGTGGTACGGTCTGTATAATGCGTTATGAGTTATGATTTATTTAAGCATTATAGGTGATCGTTAAGTGTTAAGACTTATGGCTTAAGGTTATCGATGATGGTTAAGTTTTACGACTTCCACCAAAAGCGTTATGCATTTTGATTAACTCTTAAGGTTAACAATTATGGGATGTGATTAATGGGTTATAGCTTTGTGTTTAAGTCTTAAGGCTTGTTGCCTATTGGTTATGGATGATGGTTTCTGTGCTATGGGTTATGGTTATGATTAAGTGTTTAGACTTATGGATTAGGAAATAGGTTCTAGTTTATGTTTTATGGTTATGTGTTAAGGTTTATGGGATAACCGATATGGCTTACCTTTTTATTTGTTACGGTTAAGTCTTAAAGCTTATGGGCGATCATTTATGGTTAAGAGGTTATGGTTAAGTGTTACGGTCTGTATAATGCGTTATGATGTATAATTTATTTACGCTTTTTGGGTGATGGTTAAGTGTTAAGACTTATGGCTTAAGGTTATCAATTATGGTTAAGTGTTAAGGCTTACACATAATGCGTTATGCGTTTTGATTAACACTTAAGGCTAACAATTATGGGATGTGACTAATAGGTTATAGCTTTGTGTTTATGTCGTAAGCCTTGTTGCCTATTGGTTATGGATGATGGTTAATTTTCTATGGGTTATGGTTATGGTTAAGTTTTATGACTTAATCATTAAAAATAGGTTCCAGTTTATGTTTTATAGTTATGTGTTAAGGTTTACGGCTTAACGGATATGGCTTATGTTTTTATTTGTTATGGTGAAGTCTTAAAGTTTATGGGAGATCATTTATGGTTAAGGGGTTATGGTTAAGTGTTACGGTCTGTATAATGTGTTATGAGGTATGATTTATTTAAGCTTTATGGTTGATCGTTAAGTGTTAAGACTTATGGCTTAAGGTTATCGATTATGGTTAAGTGTTAAGGCTTACACCTAAAGCATTATGCGTTATGATTAACTCTTAAGGCTAACAATTATGGTTGTGAGTAATGGGATATACCTTTGTGTTTTAGTTATAAGCCTTATTGCATATTTGTTATGGATGATTGTTTTTGTTCTATGGATTATGGTTATCGTTAAGTGTCCAGACTTATCCATTAAAAATAGGTTCCAGATTATGTTTTATAGTTATGTGTTAAGGTTTACGGCTTAACGGATATGCTTACGTTTTTATTTGTTATGGTGAAGTCTTAAAGTTTATGGGAGATCATTTATGGTTAAGGGGTTATGGTTAAGTGTTACAGTCTGTATAATGTGTTATGAGGTATGGTTTATTTAAGCTTTATGGGTGATCGTTAAGTGTTAAGACTTATGGCTTAAGGTTATCGATTATGGTTAAGTGTTAAGGCTTACACCTAAAGCGTTATGCGTTATGATTAACTCTTAAGGCTAACAACTATGGTTGTGAGTAATGGGATATACCTTTGTGTTTTAGTTCTAAGCCTTGTTGCATATTTGTTATGGATGATTGTTTTTTTTCTATGGATTATGGTTATCGTTAAGTGTTAAGACTTATCCATTAAAAATAGGTTCTAGTTTATGTTTTATGGTTATGTGTTAAGGTTTATGGCTTAACGGATGTGGCTTATGTTTTTATTTGTTATGGTGAAGTCTTAAAGCTTATGGGATACAATTTATGGTTAAAGGGTTATGGTTAAGTGTTACGGTGTGTATAATGCGTTATGAGTTATGATTTATTTAAGCTTTATAGGTGATGGTTAAGTGTTAAGACTTATCGCTTAAGGTTATCGATTATGGTTAAGTGTTAAGGCTTACACCTAAAGCGTTATGCGTTTTGATTAACTCTTAAGGCTAACAATTATGGGATGTGACTAGATGGGATATAGCCTTGTTTTTAAGTCCTAAGGCTTGTAGCCTATTGCTTATGGATGATGGTTTTTGTTCTGTGGGTTATGGTTATGGAAAAGTGTTAAGACTTATCCACTAAAAATAGGTTCTAGTTTATGTTTTATGGTTATGCGTTAAGGTTTATGGCTTAACGGATATGGCTTCGTTTTTATTTGTTATGGTTAAGTCTGAATGCTTATGGTAGATCATTTATGGTTAACGGGTTGTGGTTAAGTGTTACGGTCTGTATAATACATTATGAGTTATGATTTATTTAAGCTTTATGAGTTATGGTTATGTGTTAAGACTTATGGGTTAAGGTTATCGATTATAGTTAAGTGTTACCCGGCATGGGAAAGACTTATGTGTTAAGACTTATGGGTTAAGGCTTACACCTAAAGCGTTATGCGTTTTGATTAACTCTTAAGGCTAACAATTATGGGATGTGGGTAATGGGTTATGGCTTTGTGTTTAAGTCCTAAGCCTTGTTGCATATTGGTTATGGATGATGGTTTTTGTTCTATGGGTTATGGTTATCGTTAAGTGTTAAGACTTATCCATTAAAAAATAGGTTCTAGTTTATGTTTTATGGTTATGTGTTAAGGTTTATGGCTTAACGGATATGGCTTATGTTTTTATTTGTTATGGTTAAGTCTTAAAGCTTATGGTAGATCATTTATGGTTAAGGGGTTACGGTTAAGTGTTAGGTATGTATAATGCGTTATGAGTTATGATTTATTTATGCTTTATGGGTGATGGTTAAGTGTTAAGACTTATTGCTTAACGTTATCGATTATGGTTAAGTCTTAAGGCTTACATCTAAAGCCTTATCCGTTTTCGTTAACTCTTCAGGCTAACAATTATGGGATTTGATTAGATGGGTTATAGCTTGGTGTTTAAGTCCTAAGGCTTGTTTCCTATTGCTTATGGATGATGGTTTTTGTTCTGTGGGTTATGGTTATGGTTCAGTGTTGTGACAACCGTCAAAAATCAGTCAACATAAGTCAACAACAGTCAAGAAAAGTCAACTAGAGCGCACATTAGACTAACATGTTGAGGTGTAAACATCATAATCTTTGTATTATATTTGAATATTATAATACCACGTGTACTAGTTGGAAACAATTATCGATTAAACGCTATAAATACGTATAATAATTTTCAACAGCGTAGAAATTCAATAATCACACAAATATTATTTTGGTATAAATAATAATCATAAAACGATGTATTGGTGAATACGAACCTGTGGATATATAGAAAGTTGAAAACAGAGTTCGTATGCAAAAGTTACGACAAGTTAAATCGCTTTGAACGGTAAACGTACACAGGGTTTAGACCTAAGATACAAAACGTGGTACCTTAAACATTAAATATGAAGTAACGCAACATATATTATGGAACGTAATATGATCTAGTATTTAATTTCATAGCCCGCTTTTTTTTTCTGGTAAGACGCCATATACCGCGAATCCGAAAGTTTACCGAACTTTTATAAAATCTACGCTTTTATAAAAGAGAGTTGTTAGTTTTTATATAAAAAAAACTAACTAAAGACATCATTTGTCTTTTATAATGATGATAAAGCAACCCTAACCTCTTACACCTAAAGGCTACAAATCACTTCACCATGTATTTTAGCCATTTCCCCATGCCATGCATCTTTCCCATGCAAGTCACCTCATCCTCTTTCCCCCCTCCATATTTTCGGCCCAAGGGAGCCATTTCCCCCACTCATTTTATCTTCAAACTTCATCACTCTCATCCTCTCAAGTTCATCAAGAATTTCCAACAAGTTCCAAGCTTTTCCAAGTGTTTTGCAAAACGAATTGGTAAGTTGTGTTCATCTAGCGATTCTAAGACTTTTAATACCATTTTCATCTCTTTTATACACACTAACATTCACTAAAATTCATTAAATATTAGCATTGTCCAAAGGTCCTTCGAGCTCCACCATTCATCATCTTCAAATGTCTTGCAAACCAACTTGGTAAGTCATGTTCATCTAGTAGTTCTAAGACTCCTAATACTTTCTTTGGCTATTTTACACACAAATACTCACGGGAATCCTTTGGATAATAGTTTTGTCCAAGAGTCCCTCGAGTTCCAAAGCCTAAATCTTCACCCTTTCCACCAAGATCTCTAGATCCAACACTCAAGGTGAGTTCATACCCCTCATTTTCACTTTTATCCAAGTTTTAGGGGGAGAATACAAGTTTAACCATGAAAATGATATATTTTTGTAAAGTTTATGATATGTTATTGACAAATAATATGTTATATGTTATGTTCTTGAAATATTATGTGTTCATGGTTTAGTCATCTTATTATAAAGTGATTGGCACAAACAAAATGGATTTTTGTAAACTATAATACACTTTTAGTTTGAGGAAATAACCATCTAGACGTTTTCAAATATTTGTCACCAACATAACCTTATAGTTTATGTTGTTGACAAGATGGTCATAAAAATAATACTTTATATGAATATTTGCCAAAAGATGTGAAAATACACTTATTAAAATGGTCTAAGTAAACAAGATGCCACTATCTTTACGTCAAAACTACTATTTAGTAAAAAGATTGTTATTACGACGTAATAATGACTTTTGGACTTATAACGTCATAATAAGTTTTGGAAATGTTATTTTATAAAGAAGTTGGTATTTAAAACGAAAAGAACTATATCTTTAGTAATGAGTACAAAAATGACCATTTAGAAAAATCACTATTATTTTCCTATAAAATGATGAGATTTAGAAAGTGTTGCCATCACTTAAATAAAATAAATAAATTAAACTTCTTACCATGCCATATTGTATGAACTTTAAAACTATATTCGACATGTATATATTTAGTGTTTTAGATGTAAGAAATCGTGTATTTCAACTCATCGACATCTTTTAGATCTAAATATACCAATACGACGGGAAACATTTATATAAATTATAAAGGGTATAATTTATGGAACGAACGACAAAAATGGTAGACATACTAAACATGATTATATAAATTATAAAGGGTATAATTTATGGAAAGAACGATTAGAAACGGTAGATATGCTAAAGATAATTATATAAAAATATAATTATTCCACACTATAATTATCATGGACGTTTTGATAATTACAAATACAAATGGGTTTTCAGTACACTTATACACTATAATTATCGTGGACATTTTGATAATTACAAATACAAAAGGGTTTTCAGTACATTCCTACACTATGATTATCATGGATAAATTGATAATTACGAATACATAGGGATTTTCATTTCAAAACAAACAAGGATATGACATCATGTTGGGTAGTTATGTGAGACATTGCTTCACAGTACTAAGGGAAAGTACACAATAAAATCCTGGATTATAACCTTAATCATGTATGAGCGGGATAGTTGTATATAGATCTATATGGGATTGACAATCCCCACATATGGTTGTTCGCTACAACTACGACCGACGGGTCAAGGGTGACAAATGTCTTTCACTATTACGACGCCTGAAGAACGTCGTGCCAGGTCACTAGGTCATAGCAAGGTTATAATAACTCACATGAACAACAACGAACGTCCTGAGTTTGGGGGAAAACATGTTCAATTGGTTTTATGAAAATATAAAACTACAATGTTGCTTTTACAAGACATAAGTATAGTTTTACTTATATACATGAGTTTTATGGAAATTAAAACTATATTTCGGTAAGATACAAATATAAGAACTGTTTTACTTATACACACGGGTTTTATGGAAATTAAAACTACATTTCAGTAAGATACAAATATAAGTACTGTTTTACTTATACACACGGGTTTTATGGAAATTAAAACTACATTTCGGTAAGATACAAATATAAGTACTATTTTACTTATACATACGAGTTTTATGAAATTTAAAACTACATTCCAACGAGATACAGATGAGTATGGTTTTCCACTATTACACTACGAACATATTCGCTATTACACTACGAACGTTTTCACTATTACGCTACGAGCTTTCCACTATTACGCTACGAGCTTTTCACTATTACACTACGAGCTTTGCACTATTACAGTACGAACATATTTGCTATAACATTACGATGTTTTCACTATTACACTACAAGCTTTTCACTATTACACTACGAAGATTTTCGCTATTACACTACGAACGTTTTCACTACTACCCTACGAGCTTTTACAAAAGAATCACTATGTTTGTTACTACAAAAATCTTATGAACTCACCAACGTAATGTTGACACTTGCAAAATTACTTCTATTCTCAGGTAACAATTAGTCAAGTACGACTAACCTCTGGATGGGATGCAAAGACGTCTCTTTTGATTATTTTGATATCATAATGTAAATGGTCTAAAAACATATTGTTAAATAATGTAACTTTCCAATTATAATGTATGATGGTTGTTTATCTACTTATGTTTCGAGGTATGCAATGGTTGTGATACTATGATTCGTTCCGCCCTCCGACGATTCCGCCATCGTGGTTTGGGGGTGTAACAAGTGTTAAGACTTATCCAATAAAAATAGGTTCTAGTTTATGTTTTATGGTTATGTGTTAAGGTTTATGGCTTAACGGATATGGCTTACGTTTTTATTTGTTATGGTTAAGTCTTAAAGCTTATGGGAGATCATTTATGGTTAACGAGTTATGGTTAAGTGTTACGGTATATATAATACGTTATGAGTTATTATTTATTTAAGCTTTATGGGTGATAGTTAAGTGTTAAGACATAAGGCTTAAGGTTATTGATTATGGTTCAGTGTTAAGGCTTATACCTAAAGCGTTATGTGTTTTGATTAACTCCTAAGGCTTGTTGCCTATTGGTTATGGATGATGGTTATTGTGCTATGAGTTATGGTTATGGTTAAGTGTTAAGACTTATGGATTATGAAATAGTTTCTAGTTTTTGTTTTATGGTTATATGTTAAGGTTTATGGCTTAACGGATATGACTTACGTTTTTATTTGTAATGGTTAAGTCGTAAAACTTATGGGAGATCAATTATGGTTAAGGGGTTATGGTTAAGTGTTACAGTCTGTATAATACGTTATGATTTATGATTTATTTAAGCTTTATGGGTGATGGTCAAGTGTTAAGACTTATGGGCGTAAGGTTATCGATTATGGTTAAGTGTTAAGGCTTACACCTAAAGTATTATACGTTTTGATTAACTCTTAAGGCTAACAATTATGGGATGTGGGTAATGGGTTATAGCTTTGTGTTTAAGTCCTAAGCCTTGTTGCATATTGGTTATGGATGATGGTTTTTGTTCTATGGGTTATGGTTATCGTTAAGTGTTAAGACTTATCCATTAAAAAATAGGTTCTAGTTTATGTTTTATGGTTATGTGTTAAGGTTTATGGCTTAACGGATATGGCTTATGTTTTTATTTGTTATGGTTAAGTCTTAAAGCTTATGGTAGATCATTTATGGTTAAGGGGTTATGGTTAAGTGTTAGGTATGTATAATGCGTTATGAGTTATGATTTATTTAAGCTTTATAGGTGATGGTTAAGTGTTAAGACTTATCGCTTAAGGTTATCGATTATGGTTAAGTGTTAAGGCTTACATCTAAAGCTTTATGCGTTTTGATTAACTCTTAAGGCTAACAATTATGGGATGTGACTAGATGGGATATAGCCTTGTTTTTAAGTCCTAAGGCTTGTAGCCTATTGCTTATGGATGATGGTTTTTGTTCTGTGGGTTATGGTTATGGAAAAGTGTTAAGACTTATCCATTAAAAATAGGTTCTAGTTTATGTTTTATGGTTATGCGTTAAGGTTTACGGCGTAACGGATATGGCTTCATTTTTATTTGTTATGGTTAAGTCTGAATGCTTTTGGTAGATCATTTATGGTTAATGTGTTATGGTTAAGTGTTAAGGTCTGTATAATGCATTATGAGTTATGATTTATTTAAGCTTTATGGGTGATGATTATGTGTTAAGACTTATGGGTTAAGGTTATCAATTATGGTTAAGTGTTAAGGCTTACACCTAAAGCGTTATGCGTTTTGATTAACTCTTAAGGCTAACAATTATGGGATGTGGGTAATGGGTTATCGCTTTGTGTTTAATTCCTAAGCCTTGTTGCATATGGGTTATGGATGATGGTTTTTGTTCTATGGGTTATGGTTATCGTTAAATTTTAAGACTTATCCATTAAAAAATAGGTTCTAGTTTATGTTTTATGGTTATGTGTTAAGGTTTATGGCTTAACGGATATGGCTTATGTTTTTATTTGTTATGGTTAAGTCTTAAAGCTTATGGTAGATCATTTATGGTTAAGGGGTTACGGTTAAGTGTTAGGTATGTATAATGCGTTATGAGTTATGATTTATTTATGCTTTATGGGTGATGGTTAAGTGTTAAGACTTATTGCTTAATGTTATCGATTATGGTTAAGTCTTAAGGCTTACATCTAAAGCCTTATCCGTTTTCGTTAACTCTTCAGGCTAACAATTATGGGATGTGATTAGATGGGTTATAGCTTGGTGTTTAAGTCCTAAGGCTTGTTGCCTATTGCATATGGATGATGGTTTTTGTTCTGTGGGTTATGGTTATGGTTAAGTGTTAAGACTTATCGAATAAAAATAGGTTCTAGTTTATGTTTTATGGTTATGTGTTAAGGTTTATGGCTTAACGGATATGGCTTACATTTTATTTGTTATGGTTAAGTCTTAAAGTTTATGGGAGATCATTTATGGTTAACGAGTTATGGTTAAGTGTTACGGTATATATAATGAGTTATGAGTTATAATTTATTTAAGCTTTATGGGTGATGGTTAAGTGTTAAGACATAAGGCTTAAGGTTATTGATTATGGTTAAGTGTTAAGGCTTATACCTAAAGCGTTATGCGTTTTGATTAACTATTAAGGCTAACAATTATGGGATGTGACTAATGGTTTATAGCTTTGTGTTTAAGTCCTAAGGCTTGTTGCCTCTTGGTTATGGATGATTTGTGCTATGAGTTATGGTTATGGTTAAGTGTTAAGACTTATGGATTATGAAAGAGTTTCTAGTTTTTGTTTTATGGTTATCTGTTAAGGTTTATGTCTTAACGAATATGGATTACGTTTTTATTTGTTATGGTTAAGTCGTAAAACTTATGGGAGATCAATTATGGTTAAGGGGTTATGGTTAAGTGTTACAGTCTGTATAATGCGTTATGAGTTATGAATGCGTTATGAGTTATGATTTATTTAAGCTTTATGGGTGATGGTCAAGTGTTAAGACTTATGGCGTAAGGTTATCGATTATGGTTAAGTGTTAAGGCTTACACCTAATGCGTTATGTGTTTTGATTAACTCTTAAGGCTAACAATTAAGGGATGTGACTAATGGGTTATAGATTTGTGTTTAAGTCCTAAGGGTTGTTTCCTATTGGTTATGGATGATGGTTTTTAGTTCTATGGGTTATGTTTATGGTTAAGTGTTAATACTTATCCATTAAAAATAGGTTCTAGTTTATGTTTTATGGTTATGTGTTAAGGTTTATGGCTGAACGTATATGGCTTACGTTTTTATTTGTTATGGTTAAGTCTTAAAGCTTATGGGAGATCATTTATGGTTAAGGGGTTATGCTTAAGTGTTGTGGTCTGTATAATGCGTTATGAGGTATGATTTATTTAAGCTTTATGGGTGATGGTTAAGTGTTAAGACTTATGGCTTAAGGTTATCAATTATGGTAAAGTGGTAAGGCTTACACCTAAAGCGTTATGCGTTATGATTAACTCTTAAGGCTAATAATTATGGGATGTAAGTATTGGGTTATAGCTTTGTGTTTAAGTCCTAAGCCTTGTTGCCTATTGGTTATAGATGATGGTATTTGTTCTATGGGTTATGGTTATTGTTTAGTGTTAAGACTTATCCATTAAAAAATAGGTTCTAGTTTATGTTTTATGGTTATGTGTTAAGGTTTATGGCTTAACGGATATGGCGTATGTTTTTATTTGTTATGGTTAAGTCTTAAACCTTATGGGAGATCATTTATGGTTAAGTGGTTATGGTTATGTGTTACGATCTGTATAATGCGTTATGGGTTATGATTTATTTAAGCTTTATGAGTGATGATTAAGTGTTAAGACTTATGGCTTAAGGTTATCGATTATGGTTAAGTCTTAAGGCTTACACCTAAAGCGTTATGCGTTTTGATTAACTCTTAAGGCTAACAGTTATGGGATGTGTTGTCGCCAGAATCTAAGTAAAGTGCGGAAATGAAAGATGATTGATACGAGTATGGAGAGAGTTGTTTTGAGTGTTTGGCGATTTAGTAAGAATAGGGCAGAAATGGAACTGTTTTTGGTATTTTTGTAAGAGAATAAACGAACAAACGAAGTAACAATGGATAGTGTGAAAATCAGGTTAGACCTATAACCTAATAATCGATGAAAACAAACCAAGACCTATTGATTTGAATTCGTATCAAGATTAGAATCACGTCCTAAAATTGACAAGGTTTGAATTATGCTCGACAATTCAGAGAATGAACAAAGTGTTCTTGGATTAAACTTCAATATTGTATGCTTATTACAAAGAGCAAAAACGTTTTTATAAGGCCTTAACTACTAAATGGCCGTTGCAAAAACAACAATAAAGGGAAATAAACAGCAATAAAGGAAACGGTTACACTAATGTCATTAATCGACTTATTCAATGCAAATAAATGCTTTGTATCAGCTCCATGCACCATCAATTCTGCTGCCACGTCAGCATACACACAAATTTGGCCATGTCACCAGCCACGTCATCCATCTTCCAAGTCAACAACAAATTATCATCATTTGAAGAGCTCGAATCATCCATGCATGCATCATCCCCTCCCCCTTTGAAAGGAATTGACCTCAATTCAGCGAGGCCATCATCATCAAGGTAAGGTGAAAGATCTCCCACGTTAAATGTTGCATGCACCCCATAACCTCACGGTAACTCCACCTTGTATGCATTGTCATTCACCCGTGCAATGATCTTGTAAGGACCTTTTGCTCTTGGCATCAACTTGTTCTTCCTCTTGCTAGGAAAACGTTCTTTCCTCATGTGCACCCAAACCAAATCACCTTCATCAAACACCCTTGCCTTCTTGTTCTTGTTGGACTTTTGCTTGTAAGTTGCAATGGCAGCCTCAATCTTGTCGCGAACTTGTTGATGCAACTTCATCATGGACTTGAGCTTATCATTGGCATCTTTATGAACCAACTCCTCCTTTGGCAATGGGATCAGATCCAAATGCATGTAAGGATTCACCCCATAAACAATTTCAAAAGGAGAACGACTTGGAGCATGAGTAGGGGAACGATTATAAGCAAATTCAGCATGTGCAAGTTTGACATCCCAATCCTTTTGAGTCTTGCTAACCAACCCCCTCAACAATGTACCCAAAGTTCTGTTTGTCACTTCAGTTTGACCATCCGTTTGAGGATGATGCGACGTGATAAACAGCAACTTGGTACCTACTTTTCTCCATAATGTATTCCAAAAGTAGCTCAAGAACTTGGAATCCCGATCAGAAACAATGGTCTTTGGTATGCCATGCAAACGAATGATTTCTTTGTAGTACAAATCAGCCACATTGATAGCATCATCCGTCTTGTGGCATGCAACAAAATGAGCCATCTTTGAGAACCTGTCAACCACCACCATGATAGCATCCTTACCTCTTTGAGTTCGAGGCAAAGCAACTATGAAGTCCATAGACACATCTTCCCATGGACGAACAGGCACGGGTAACGGAGTATACAAACCAGGCTTGAAAGAACTCTTAGCCATATGACATGTCACACACTTACCCACAATGTTGGTTACATCCCCCAACATTTTAGGCCAAAAGAAATGTTCTTTTAACACCTCCAACGTCTTAGTCACACCAAAATGACCTGCCAAGCCTCCACCATGAGCCTCATGAACTAGTAATTCACGAATTGCATGTTTTGGAACACAAAGGCGATTGCCTTTAAAGAGGAATCCATTTTGCACCACATATTCACCATGGGGACCACCTGCACATTTTCCAAACACATCCCCAAAATCAACATCAGTTTCATAGTAGTCTTTCAAAGTCTCAAACCCCAAGAAACGAACATCCAAAGTAGCAAGCAAAGTGTAACGCCTTGAAAGTGCATCGGCCACCACATTGCTTTTACCATCCTTATACTTTGCTGAAAAGTGAAAGGATTGTAAAAACTCCACCCATTTGGCATGTCTTGTGCTCAACTTTTGCTGCCCATTAATGTATTTCAAAGATTCATGATTTGAATGCAAAATGAAATGATTTGCACGCAAATAATGACTCCAATGATCCAATGCACGAACAATAGCATAAAACTCCTTATCATAAGTACAATAATTCAACCGTGCACCTCCCAACTTTTCAGAAAAATAAGCTATAGGACGTTTGGCTTGAATCAAAACAGCACCAATACCTACACCACTTGCATCACATTCAACCTCAAAAGGTTGAGAGAAATCTGGTAATGCCAAGATAGGAGCAGCACACAAACACTCCTTGATTTTTTCAAATGCCTTTTGAGCATCTTCTCCCCATATGAAAGCACCTTTCTTCAAACAATTAGTAATGGGATTAGTAAGAGTGCTAAAATCACGAATGAAACGCCGATAGAATGAGGCCAAGCCATGAAACGAGCGCACTTCACTTATGTTTTTAGGACAAGACCAGGACTTGATCGCTTCAATCTTGGACTGATCCACGGACACGCCATCCTTGGAAACCACATATCCCAAGAATTTTACTTCCTCCACCAAGAATGAACACTTCTCCAGTTTTCCATAGAGCTTTTGAGCTCTAAGAGTTTCAAAGACCTGTTTCAAGTGTACCAAATGCTCCTCTCTGCTTTTGCTATACACCAAAATATCATCAAGGTAGACAACAACAAACCTGCCCAAAAAAGATTTAAGCACTTCATTCATTAGTCTCATGAAAGTACTTGGCGCATTAGTAAGGCCGAATGGCATCACGGTCCACTCATACAGCCCATGCTTGGTTTTAAAGGCTGTCTTCCATTCATCACCCTCACGCATACGAATCTAATGATAACCACTTCTCAAATCAATTTTTGAGAACACAACAGATCCATGGAGTTCATCCAACATGTCATCAAGCCTTGGAATAGGAAAACGATACTTGATGGTGATGTTGTTCACCGCCCTACTATCAACACACATTCTCCATGATCCATCCTTCTTTGGAACAAGTAACACGGGAACAGCACAAGGACTTAAACTCTCACGGACATAACCCTTGCTCATGAGTTCATCAATTTGTTTTTGCAACTCCTTTGTCTCCTCCGGATTGCAACGATAAGCAGCCTTATTAGGCAAAGGAGCACCTGGAATAAGGTTAATTTGATGTTCAATACCACGGATTGGAGGCAAACCTGGTGGCAAATCGGTAGGAAACACATCCTTGTACTCCACAAGCAATTCAGCAATTGGGCCGTCTTCTTTCACAATCTACCCCTCCTTCGGATCCTCCTTAGCCACGAGCATATACACCATATCCCCATGGTCTATAGCCTGCTCCACCTCCCTTTCACTAGCCAACATAGTGAGATTCGGCTTCTTGCTTTGTTTGTTACCTAGAGACTTCACGGCTGTTGAGGACATAGGCTTCAACACAATCTTCTTACCATTGTGCCTCAAATCATACTCATTACTCCTTCCTTTATGCACCACATCCCTATCAAACTGCCAAGGACGTCCCAAAAGAATATGACAAGCATCCATGGGAATAACATCACAAAGAATTTCATCTTCATACGATCCCATGGTCAATCCCACCTTCACTTGCTTTAATACCTTCACCTTATTACCATCATCTAACCAGTGGAGCGCATATGGCTTAGGATGGGCTGTAATAATTAAGCCCAACTTTGTAACCATCTCACTAGAAGCAACGTTGGTGCAGCTTCCGCCATCAATAATCAAACTACACCACTTGTCCTTAACCAAACATTTGGTGTGGAACAACTGGTCACATTGATCGACATCAGCTTGTACAAGCTGTGTTTGTAAAGTTCTAAGTACTAAGGTTGTATCGTATACTGGGGCCTCATACTTCTCCTCTTCCTCCTCTTCTTCTTCTTCATGATCATGATTGAAAATGCCACCCAACCTCTCTTCTTCTTCCAACAATTCATCACGGATCTCAACAGCCTCCCTTAATGTCACCACCCTCCTGTTTGGACAAGCATTTTGATAATGCCCAAACCCTTGACACTTGAAACAACGAACCTTGGACAAACTGGTCTTCTTGTTTGCACTATTCAACTTTGGGGCTGCTGTGGAACTACTAGCACTAACGGAACTAGATGTTGTGGCTGACTTCATGCTAGATTCGGGCTTGGACCAAGATTTGGACTTGGCAGATTCCAAGCTAGAGCTTGACCCTCCTCCATACTTTGTCTTCACTTGGGCTTCCAATTTTAGACAAAGACTACAAAGTGTCTCAAAATCAGCATAGGGGTAGAGTTCTACCGTATTTGCAACATTGTAATTCAGGCCACGTAGAAAACGTGCCATCTTTTTCTCTTCTATCTCCTAAATATCACCCATCAATGACAACTTCTCGAATTCATCAATGTACTCCCCCACACTCATCTTCGCTTGCTTCAAATCAGCAATCTTCCTATAGGTGGTGATCCTATAGTTTGTTGGCACATACCTCTTCCGGAGCTTTCGTTTCAGTGACTCCCAACAAGTGATTTTGTCTTTTCCTTCACGGGTTCTTTTGGCTTTCAGCCCTTCAAACCAAAGTGAAGCTCCTCCACTTAATTTCAGAATTGCATACTTGCATCGCTTGTCATCTTCTACTTCTTTGAACTCAAACATACGTTCAATCTTCCTTTCACAATCCAAATATCTTTCCGGATCAGTACCACCACCAAATTCAGGCAATTCCGTCACCTTGAATTCATCCACACCTTGCAAGTCACGTCTTGGCTGCCTTCTATTTGCACCTTCTGGTAAGTTTCTCAATGCTTCACGGAGTTTTCGAATGAAATCAAGGTCTTCCCACTCCATCTGAACCGTGCTCTGATACCACAAATGATACGAGTATGGAGAGAGTTGTTTTGAGTGCTTGGCGATTTAGTAAGAATAGGGCAGAAATGGAACTGTTTTTGGTATTTTTGTAAGAGAATAAACGAACAAACGAAGTAACAATAGATAGTGTGAAAATCAGGTTAGACCTATAACCTAATAATCGATGAAAACAAACCAAGACCTATTGATTTGAATTCGTATCAAGATTAGAAGCACGTCCTAAAATTGACAAGGTTTGAATTATGCTCGACAATTCAGAGAATGAACAAAGTGTTCTTGGATTAAACTTCAATATTGTATGCTTATTACAAAGAGCAAAAACGTTTTTATAAGGCCTTACCTACTAAATGGCCTTTACAAAAACAACAATAAAGGGAAATAAACAGCAATAAAGGAAACAGTTACACTAATGTCATTAATCGACTTATTCAATGCAAATAAATGCTTTGTATCAGCTCCATGCACCATCAATTCTGCTATCACGTCAGCATACACACAAATTTGGCCATGTCACTAGCCACGTCATCCATCTTCCAAGTCAACAACAAATTATCATCATTTGAAGAGCTCGAATCATCCATGCATTCATCAATGATGTTCCGAAACTGGAATGATTCGGAGGTGGGCCATGTCCGAAGACTTGAGTGGATTGTGGAATGAATTAGGAAGTTTGAGATAAATACTTAGATTGGATCAATAGCTCAACAATAATAAAATGCACAAACAGTTAATAAACAAGAAAGGTAAAGACATAAAGATTGAAATACTAGAAATGTAAGAACAAAGATAGAACAGGTATGAACAACAAGAGATTTGATGGAATGAGAGGATTTATATATATCAATGAAGTGTTACAAATCGTAAAGACATATCTGCTTCGCTTCAGTGCTTGTCTAGAACTCCTTGCCTGTAAGCGTATGACCAGAATTTTCTAACACCAAGCATCCACTCTATTCTCTGCAATAGCTCCTTTGTGGCTTCTAGATTTGATTGAGATGATTTCTTTATGGCTTTGATAAAACCTTCCAGCAACGCATTGGAAGCTCTCTGATCTGCTCTGCTATGAAGAAAAGTAAGTTACCTTTATTGAGTTTATCTTTAAAGACCATTCCGAGCGTGGGGTCATCAGTAACTCCTTTCTTCCATTCAGTTCTGTCATCAGGCTTGGAGAAGTCAATTGTTTCTTGATATTGTTGATCCGGGTGATCCTTCACCATTTTGTACATTTCTCCATCTCCAATGCAGAATTCTTCAAGCAAGTAGTGCAGAATTCTCCTTGTAGCAACATAGGCTTCTCTCGCATCCTTACTTCTTTCAGCTTTTGAGACTAACTTCATAACAATCGAGAAGATGTCTACTGGATTCATTCTTCTGAAGTCTACTTCCGAAATCAATGTCTTTTCGTCATTGTTGTTGTTTCTGAAAAACTCATACTGAAAATAGTTTGACTTATCAAATGTCCTTCTCTTCACACTTGTAATAGAAGTTATGGGCTCAGTGGCCCAAGTGTCTACTTGAGGTTTCGTGTGTCTGTCTAAGAACTTCTGATTTTTGAACCTTATGGCTAGAGCTTTTTTGTTTTCTGGGACCCCTGAAAAATTAAGAGTATACACATACTTATCCCCATTTGGAGTCAATGGGACATCCCAATTATGTTCAGGAGTCGGAGGAGGATCATATGATTTGTGTGGTTTCTAGTTAGAATCTGTTAAAGGTCGGAATTGAAAGAGATTTGAGAAGTCTGGTTTGCTGGGGTCACTTGGACCAGCTTTTGTTGGATCAGCTGATCCTAGATCGGAGTCGGACCCAAATTTTTCAGCAATCAAATTTGCTTTGGTATTGAAGTATTCGTCTTTCTGAGCCTTGAGTTCCGGAGGATCAGAATCCCTAATAGGTGAATATAGAAGATTTTCATCTTCTGTGTGGATCGGAATTTGGATCGCAATCGTTTGTTTCGGAGAAGAGGGAGGAGGAGTTGGGATTTTTGGAGGAGAAGTTGGAATTTTTGGAGGAGAGGGCGAAGGAGTTGGGATTTTTGGAGTATGCTTGGGGGGATCCTCAGTTTCCTTGATGCCACTAGGACCAGCTGTGGCATCTTCCATTATCTCATCATCATCATCATCATTGTCATCCTCGTCTTCTTCATCATGTTCTTCTTCATCAAGAACCGCCTTTCCCCCTCCTAGGGCTCCTCCAGAAGTCAAAGGGGGCATACGTATGAGGTTGAGGATCGCCTCAAGTTTTGTCGTTACTTCCTTGGCAATTTTGCCAAGTTCCTCAAAAATGGTCAAAGAGGCAGCATTTTTGAACTATTCGCAAGTTTCGATGTTAAGAGTTGTGGCCACCTTAATCTGCTGAATGGGACAATCCATTGTGTCAGTGATTTTTCCAAGAGTGTTTGTTAGCAGTTGGAGAAGAAGACGGTGTGTTTTTCTGAGTGATGTGTTCTCAGCAATAACGGCATGAAGATAATTGGATAGATGTTCTAGAAAGAAACGAATTTCGTTATCAATAACCTCTATGACTTCAGAAAGGTTCTGTTCAACCTTCTGAACTGCTTCTAAAGTATCTTGTGCTTTTTGTAGCGTGATAGTGGCATCGGATTGTCTCTTGGCATCGACTTCTGCTAAGCCTTTTGTGATTGCCTCTCGAACTTCACCATCCATATCTAGAACAAAGTCTTTCTTTTCAAAATCAGCAACCCTGATTTTAAGTTCCGAAATCTCTTTCACAAGAGCCTCCTGATTCTGAGAGGCTTTGATTTCCGAAACCAGGGTGATCAGAGAGTCCATCTTCTGATGCAGAGCTTCTTCTCTAGCAGGAGGAGCAGAGGATGTTGGAGGAACTTCGGTGTTTGCTTTGTGAGAAAATGAGTTTGTATCACTGAGATTGAAACTGGGAGCAGGAGACAACTTTGGCTTGTCCACCTCCTAATCATCGCCGAAGAGAGTGTTATTAATAGTTTTGGAGACGGAGTCGGAGAGTATGACTCGGGGGCCAGACTCAGCAGAGTTTTGTTTAGAAACAGTTGGCTTCTGTTTCTTTGATTCAAGTGCTTGATAACGTTCCTAGGTGAGATGAGCAATATGGGAGGCCACCTTCGTCCAATCTTTTTCTAAAGTATCAAAAACATAATGAGGATCATCAACCAGTTTGAAAAGTTCCACAGTGAGGAACTGGTTGATGTCGGAAATGAATTCTGACTAGCTCTTTCGAGCATCCTTGACATCTGGGTGATCGGAGTCCAAAGGAGGACCATAGGAGTCGACCACTATCTGTTCAGCATTTCGAATTTCAAAACGTTTCTGAAGGAGAGAAACGTGAGTGGCTTGTGCTTCGATGGCTTGTTGATACTTCCAGGATTCAAAGGGGTGGTTCCTGGAGGTGGTTTGGAAATCGTTCGTTCGGAAGATGGAGGGATTTGTGTTTCTTTTTCTTTCTTCTTTTCTTTTTCTTTTAATATCACTTGTTCTTTTGCTTTTACTTTCTTTGGTGAGTTCTGTGTTTCCACCACTTTTACTTTTTCATGTGTGTCCTCTGAGTCTTGAGAGTTCTGTCTTTCCTCATTCTTTTCGGACTCAGAGTCTTTTAAAGTCCAATCAACAGTCTGAAATAAGATACATAGAATTAAGGATATAGAACGTGGAAACAAATTCCGAGGAAGACACATTCCTAGGGAAAACCAAGCTCAATTTATCACATAGATATGAATGTTCGGACCAAAAAACTTACTTTGGATTCCCAAAAATCATAGATTTTGTTTCGCAATTTGTTGAAAACACAGAAGTTAGAACAAATGTGAACAAATAATACTGAATATGTATATGGATTTCTCAAGTGCCAATGACGATTAACAATAAATTGTTCAACAGGGCACTCAGTTATGACTTATATTCAATAAGTGAAGTGGTATTCTAAATACAAGTTATCCTAACTGGTTGATGTTCAGTGATCATATGATCCCAAAAATTAAAAATGGGGAAGTGTTTTCGGTTAAGAATTTCGTTATAATTCAGAAAGAAAGATGTTTCAGAAAGTTATGTAGAGGGGAGTTAAAAAAATTATTCAGAAAATTATTCGGAAGAGGGGATCCAAAAAAGTTAATTCAGAAAATGGAATTCAGAAACATGGATTCCGAGAGTTCAGAGTATTCAGAGTTGAAAACGTGTACCTGTCTACGTTTCTTTTGCTTCTTCTTTGGGGGTTGTTTTATTGGTGGGGCTTCAGATGCCTTCTTATTTCCTTTACTTTTAGGAGGGAGTTCTTTAAGTAGAGATTCAGTAGGGTAGGGAATAGCATTTTTGGTATTGGAAAGGTGTTTAATGACGAGTTCATTGGTGGGGTCACCAATTTTGTATAAGGCCTGTGGAAGTCTCTGAATGGGATCAAAGATGGAGTCTGTTTTTGGGGTGTAAGCAGCAGTTGGTTCCAACACAAGTGGTCTGTCATCTTCTTCTATTGGAATCAAAACCTTGTTGACATTGTACAGAAAAGTTAATTCAGAAAATGGAATTCAGAAACATGGATTCCGAGAGTTCAGAGTATTCAGAGTCGAAAAAGTGTACCTGTCTACGTTTCTTTTGCTTCTTCTTTGGGGGTTGTTTTGTTGGTGGGGCTTCAGATGCCTTCTTATTTCCTTTACTTTTAGGAGGGAGTTCTTTAAGTAGAGATTCAGTAGGGTAGGGAATAGCATTTTTGGTATTGGAAAGGTGTTTAATGACGAGTTCATTGGTGGGGTCACCAATTTTGTATAAGGCCTGTGGAAGTCTCCGAATGGGATCAAAGATGGAGTCTGTTTTTGGGGTGTAAGCAGCAGTTGGTTCCAACACCAGTGGTCTGTCATCTTCTTCTATTGGAATCGAAACCTTGTTGACATTGTACAGAAATTCTATGCACATAGCCCAATATCTGACTGAATATAAGCGTTGGGGGGCTTTCTGTGAGACAGTCACATAAGACATGAAGTCTTCAAGGAGTATGCTAGTATAGTCAATGTTTTTGCCAGAGTATAGGCTCCATAGCAATTCGAGCATTCGCCTGCTCATCTGGTCTGTACCACCAGTCTTGCCTGTCAAGCTTCTGACACAGTAGTGCATTATGCACCGCCACAAGGGGGAAAGATAGCTCTTCTTACGGGAGGAAATATTCTCAAGAATGTATTTGTATCCCAATCGATACAACGTATCAGTGAGCTCAGATTGGGATGGTATGTCATAGTTGTCCTGTCGTACTCGTAGGCGGAGGGCGGCTCTAAAGTCATTTCTATCCAATTTCACCTGTTTTCCTGTGGAAAGAGTGACCAAGATGTGGTCTTCCTGTTTCTTCGCCGTGGTGACTGTCTTTTCAAGTAGAGGCACTGGAATGGCTGGTGCTGGATCGAAAAGGGCTTGAGAGAGTGGGTGCCATTTTAATATGTGAATAACTACCTGTAGATAGTCTTTGAATGCACATGGATCATTTGGAACAGGTATATTGCATTTTGCTATAGTGATGTTTCCACCGGTAGATTCTTCACACTTTGATGGGGTTGCCATATTAACAGTGTACTAGCTAGATTCAAAGGAAAAAAAAACTAGAAATTTAGAATTTTTTTTGTTGAGATGAACATTGATGAACAAAGCACAAAAGCAATACTCAGTGGGTGCTGTATTAAGACGAAGAATATTATCCATGTGAACAATCTAGAAGTATATATATATATATATATATATATATATATATATATATATATATATATATATATATATATATATATATATATATATATATATATATATATATATAAATCTTAAGGATAAATATTAACAAGGACAAGTATTTGAGAAACTTCAAGAGCATCGAGATGTTCTTAGGGTTTCTGACAAACCTGCAAGATCACTCAAAAATGGTATTTGTGCAGAAGATGATAGATGCGTACCTTAAGTGCAGAATGTGATCAGAGAAAGTAAGTTGAAGCGTGATAGAAGATGAACGGAGACGTGAGCGTCTGTTGATGCACTGGAGAAACTTGTAGAAGATATGGTTTCATAGGTTCGAGGGAGAATGAGGGAGACGAAAAGAGTGAGGAAGATAAAGTGAGGAAAGAGAAGAAGGAGGGAACAGTTATAAGCCTTTTCAATTTCGAGAAAAACCGTTAGATGGGAGGGAAAAGACGTTTGAAAGGACGTGTCAGAAAAAGGTTTTGCTTGGCATTAAATGCCAAGTCATGATGAAATGGAAAGGTCCTCTCAAGGACGGACACGTCTGACGTGGTGGCAGATTCATTTAAAGATATTCTAAATATTTATTTCTAATAATTGGAAATTTAATGTTATAGTATTTAATACACATTCCTTCATTAAATTGGTCTGTTCTGAGTTTCGAAAATAACATGTGCAGAAATGCAGGATCAGAAAATGTGTACCTTTATTTCTGATTGAGAATGATCGAAATGCAATAACTCAGAAAATTGTGAAGGATTTCAGGAGAGAGTGTTTTCGTAAGAGAATGTTCCGAAGATATTTTGAAAATAGATGTTCCGAAAAAAAATTCTTTAGAAAGTGTAAAAGAATACAGAAGAGAGGGATCAGAAACTGATTTTGAAAAAGCATTCAGAAATTAATCTTGAAACGAGGTTTCTTTTGAGAGGGTTAAGGTTTTCAGAGATTCAATTTTTGATTTCGGAAGATGGGGTTCCGAAAAGAGAAAAGTTTCGGAGGAGATTGAGTAAAAAAAAATTTATTGAGAAAGTGGAATGATGGGGCTGAGAATCAGGTAGATAAAGTCATTCTCTGAAGAAATCTGAGTCAGGATTCAGCATTCCCAGCATGTCCAGAAAATTGTGAAATTTTGTAGTATCTAATGCTTTAGTAAAAGCATCGGCTACCTGTTCCTCAGTAGGAATGAAGTACAGTTCGATATTACCTTGCAAGATTTGATCTTTAATGAAATGCTACCGAAGGTCGATGTGATTAGTCATGGAGTGCTGAATAGGATTGTGAGATATGACTATGGCACTCTTGGAGTCATAGTAGATGGGAACTTGAAGAAATCTATATCTGTAGTCCAGAAGCTGAGTCTTCATTCATAGGACCTGTGAGCAACAAGTGGAAGTAGCAACATACTCCGCCTTTGCTGAAGATAGAGCAACACAATTTTGCTTCTTTGATGACCAGCTCACAAGCCTTTCGCTTAAGAATTGACAACTTCCAGAGGTGCTCTTCCTATCTAGTTTGCATCCTGCATGATCTGAATCAGTAAATGCTTGAAGTTTGAAGTTGTCTCCAATAGGATACCATAGACCCATTGCCTTTGTGCCTTTAGGATATCTGAAAATTTGTTTCTCAACAGTCAGATGTGAGAGCTTCGGAGCTGCTTGATATCTTGCACAAATACATGTGGCAAATATAATGTCAGGTCTGCTGGCAGTCAAGTACAGGAGAGAACCAATCATTCCTCGATAGATTTTGTGATCTACAGGTTCGCCTTCTGGATCTGCAAAAATTTAATGATTGGGAGATATGAGAACTTCTAATGTAGGGCAATTCTCAAGGGAGAACTTCTTCAGTAATTCATTCGTTTATTTTTCTTGATGAATGGATATTCCTCTATTTGTCTGCTTAATTTGGAGACCTAAGAAGAAATTGATTTCCCTGTTCATGCTCATGTGAAATTTGTCAGTCATTACTTTTGAAAATTCATCAACCATAGTTTGATCTGTTGATCCAAAAATGATATCATCTACATAAACTTGTACGATCATAATATGTTTATGATGAAATCGTACGAAGAATGTAGGATCAATGGTTCCACTTCTATATCCTGATTTCACTAGGAAATTCGACAAGGTTTCATACCATGCTCTTGACGACTGTTTCAATCCATAAACAGCTTTATTCAGACGGTACACATGATTAGGATGAGACAAATCTTCAAATCCAGGAGGTTGCTGAAGATAGACAACCTCTTGAAGATCACCTTGCAAAAATGCACTCTTCACGTCCATTTGATGAACAATGATGTTTTTGTGAGCAGCATAGGCTAGGAAGATTCTGATGGCTTCTAGCCTTGCCACAGGTGCATATGTCTCGTCATAGTCAATTCCTTCTATCTGACTGTATCCTTTGGCAACAAGTCTGGCTTTATTTCTGACCACTGTACCCATGTCATCTAGCTTATTTCTGAAAACCCATCTTGTGCCAATGACAGATTGATTGTTTAGACGTTGCACAAGATCCCATACTTTGTTTCTTTTAAATTCCTCTAACTCTTCCTGCATGGCTTTTATCCAATCATCGTCATCCAGTGCGTCGAAGATAGTCTTTGGTTCAAATTCGCTGATATAAGCAGCAAAATGACATTTGTCCTGGATTGACTTCTTGGATCTTGTTTGAATTCCGGAAGAGGGATTTCCGATTATCTGGTTCGGAGGGTGGTTCCGAGTCCACTTGTGGAGTCTCAAAATTAGTGCTTGATCGGATTCTGGAAGCACTATGTATTGAATGAATTCGGAGTTCTCAGGAGTTATATCTTGAATGTGTGATTCTTCAATAGATATCTCTTCATCAGCTTCGAATGTGAATATTCGTCGTCATTGGAAGCATTTGCTGAAGGGTTTCTTTCATCTCCCGAGTGTTGATGATCCCCCTCGGATTGAGGGATTCCATTATGTAACACCCGGTTTCTCAATCTTAAGATACATCATAGAGTTTATAAAACAATCACAAAATACTCGGTGTAACTTAAAAGTGAGTAATAAGTTATACAAGCAGTACAACAAAAATTGTGGACTAACTAAGAAACTATTTACAACATGGTAACTACTAGTGTCCAAAACCGGGTTCAATCGAAATAAAATGTCAAAGTACAGTCCAAATAGGTCCAGGTCCAACTCTTGCTACCTTTCTTTGATCTGTTTTCCACGATCCCTGCTGTCAAACCTACATACAAATACAACAAAAACAAAACTATGAGCTACAAGAGCTCAGTGAGTAGTCATTATTAATTGAGTCTCAAAGCCTAATGTCTCTTTGAACTCATTCTCAATAAACTTTCTCATTCGCTCAGTGTGACTAAACTCATTATTGATGGACTATCGCAGTCCCTCAATGTGATTAACACACTTAGCCCTTTATACCAAAACAATATTAACACCTTATGAAACTCATATAACATTTCTCTTTCTGCAATGAACATTTCAACCACAACATAGTTCATTTAAAAGAATCAATAAGTAACTCCTAACCTGCAAAACATCTCACCATATATACAAACTACTAACGTGCAAAATATCTCATTATACATACATAAAAGTACAAAAACAACACATATAAACTCATCCCACTCCAAACTCTATTCCAACTCAATAGCCCTGATGGCTATATAAATTGTCTCAAAACTCTTTGATGTGACTACACTAACATCTACTCGGTTTATACAATCAATATGTATACTCAACTCGGTTGTTGTTATTCACATATAACAATTCAGATAATTTCACTCTAACATCATCAATTTACAGGTGGTTCATCGAGACCACATGAAACCACCCAAATCAAACCTCCCAATCGATAAAACGAACTAAAAATCGAAGAGGGTTACCTTTCAAGCTCAAAGTATCAATCCCTAGCTTCAATTTGGAACCAAAAAGCTTTAATCTCGACTTAGGAGGTTTGAAATTAGTTTGCTAGGGTTTGAGAGGGTTTTATTCGGAATAGAAATGGCCCAAAATGAAAGAAACCCGTATATAAGAAAACAGATATGCACCGTAACCCGACCTAGGTTCATTTACGCAAAATTCACGCTTTTTACTCCTTGTGTGCAGCACGGTCTGGTTTCTCCAACCCGACCCGGGTTCTGTCGAACACGACCCGGGTTACTCTTTTTCCATTTTCATTTCAACCCAACTCGACCCATGTCTTAAAACTCGACCTGGTTTGATCTTTCAAGAACCCAAGTTGTTTCTTTTACCTTTTTTAACATCCTACTTCTCCTAGATGAGTTTCTAAACAGCTTAACTCGTGTTTTAACTTATCTAATCTCGTTTATATTAAAAATAAAACAACCCTACCACAAATTAAAATTACGGTATTACAAGTTCTTACCCCCTTCAAAAGATTCCGTCCTCAGAATCTCTTGAAACAAAAAGGGATATTTTGACTGCATCTCCTCCTTGGATCCTCAAGTGACATATGTACCTCTATGATGTCTCCATCGCACTTTTACCCCCTAATCTCTTTTTTTTGCAAGTTCTTGACCTTTTTATCCATAATTTGTTCTGGCATCTCTTGGTATTTTAATTTCTCATCTAATTGAACCCCGGTTAAAGGTACTCGAATGGATTTATAATACAATGTTTTTCTGAGGTGTGACACATGGAATACATTGTAAATACCTCTCAACTCATCAAGAAGCTCAAGTTTCCTCAATTCACATTATACTTAGAAATTTGTTCATTAAATTTCTCTTTCTGTAAAATCTTAACGCCCACTATCTTCTTCATAAGATTATATCTATAGCTATATTAGCTATCACTATTTCCATGTGAATTCGCACTCTTTCGGGCACAACCTTCGTTATAGCCTCATCGACACCAGTGTATCTCACCTTACTTCTCAAGTGATATTCCAACACTATTATCGTTTACATAGATTCATCCCTATGACTCACATCGAGCCACAGTCTCAGTGTACCATCCCCTTTCTTTATAATATTAATTCCAAATTAACTATCTGAGGTTTAAACTTCCATTTCAATTTTTCTTGAAATGGTTTACTCTGACTCAATAAGGAAAACGGTCTCACCGATTCGAAACTCATTCTCTCTCAATTTACTCCTCCAATCACAACACTTCAATTATCGATTTGTCCTATTTGTACATTTTTATCGATCAGGGTAGGAGAAGCACTCATACAAGATAAAAGACACATACATTCAAATGTCTCACTTACATCATACGACTCATCAACCCAAAAATAAAATCCAACATAAATAAAATATTAGAAACTATATCAGGTTTCACTCGTGCCTCCTCAAAATTTGGTATTCAACTCTCGACACTTTGGTTACACAAGACTCCTTTTTAGTTGTCTCTTCTCTACAACTATACACTAATTTGTCAAAATCTCATATATCTCTACTTTCACTTCAGCACATATACTAGGTGTTCACTCAATATACTGTTAACAATCTCTCGCCAAAAATGGCTCATCTTCATCTTAGTTTAACAACATATCTCATGCTGTTTCCTTTGATGCACTCACCCGCTACATCGTCTCTAATGTGGACGATCCACATCACGCTCTCACTCAATCGATAGTCATAGCGGACTCAGCAATTCTCAACACAACCGAATATATTTCTCCCGATACATCATCAGTAAGAATTTTCCTCTCGCCATTTCTCCATCATTCTCAACTGAATCTCTAATTCATCAAAATTACACAAAATAGGTCATACATACGGCTCATCGTAATCTCTACACATGACCCACAAGAAAATAATAATACCCAACACCGCAATCTCTACGGTGAAATCATATCTCATCACCTAACTAATTCATTAATCTCAAGACAATAATTCAAGATCATTATAACAAAATCTACTATTCATCGTCTCATACGAGTAAATAGTCTTGTTATCTCGACATTCACACATTTCTGTCACTGGCAGTAATTTGTTTGATTGCTAAGGAACGAATCCTATCAATCACAATTTCAATTACTTTTCTACTATTTTAACTCGTATTTTATCATCATGTATTTATATAACTCTATCTCGCTTGACATACAAGAAATCTCACACATTCTCATAGCAACTACATGACATAAACACACCTACTCACTGCCACACCTCCCAACAGTATTACTCACTATACTACCTCACAGTAACCCATACTGTTTCTCAACCCTTGTACCGTCCTTTCCTCAATCCTCAAGTCTCGAGCTACACAAACTCACCGTCATCCCCATACATATCCATACACAAGAATAGTACAGTATTAGTACTCTGTATCACCATACAGTGCTCGTATGTCTACACATAAGCATAATAGTACAACGCCACTCCTCCTCAGCTCATGATACCCCATACCATCCTCCAGTCTTGCCATTCGACGCTACCTCATGGTATCTCATACCGTCACCTGATCTTATCGCTCAACGCACTCTCTCACGGTACCTCGTACCGTCTTATAATTCCTTTACTCAATATTCTACAATATCAATAAATAAAAACTCACCATCACACTCAATTGTGTAAGAATTAACTACCACAAGGACTTCCTGAATTCATATACGTCACAAAGATTTAATACTCAGCATATCAACTCATAATCAACTGTAGTGCGCAATCGGCTGCACACTCACCATCTTTCACAACTCATACTCTTTCTCAACTTATATCAACTCATACTCTTTGACTACCTCAGTCAATTAGTGTACTCATTTACACTTTTAACTCAATTGCCAATAATGGTTTTTAATTTCTTTAACTCCTACTCTTTGGCTATCTCAGCCAATTATAATTATTTACAACTCATTAGTAATGCAATAGAGTTATTCTTACATAACACAATCTGCCATTAAGGCATACACACAACATACACTCATTACAGAATATTTTTGTTGTATTATCTGCAATACACAAATATAACATACACAACTATCAATCCCATTAAAGGGACATAAATTCTCATGTATTTCAACTCTCAACTCTTGAGTGTAATCAACTGCACTCACATATTACAATTTTTAACTCATGCTCAACTCATACTCCTATTCGTTCTTATTATTAGCTGCAATTTCACCTCAGCTAAAAAAAACACATCTCGTCCTCAGCTATAATTTCTCCATCAGCTGAGATCTCATCTCATCATGAGTTGGAATTTCACTTCAGCTAAAATCTCATCATTATCTGGAATTTCACCTCAACTAAAATCTCATCATTAACTGGAATTTCACCTCAGCTAAAATCTCATCATTAGCTAAAAGTTTACCTCAGCTAAAATCTCATTGCATTTTCAGCTGACATTCTCATCGCCAACTGAAAATTTCATCTCCGACTCTTCCCACGCTCAAGTGGGACCAGGGGTTGCTCAGTCATACCACCTGGGTTCACCTCCACCTGAGGTCTCAAAACACGGGTAATATATCTTCGATCACTTTTGTCACCTCGGCTGAAATCAACTCTTGGAGATTACCCAACAACTCAATATATTTCCCTCCCTCGGGTTGGCGCCCCATACCTGAGTTTTGTGACTCCACTTTATCTCTCGGTAATTCACCTCGCTCTTTCTTTTTTCCAGTACTCATAATAACTTAAAAAGAGCTTAACTCGCTTTAATAATTGCACCCGTGATACTCAATATGGTCTTAAAAATCAACTCAATTTGTAAATCACAGGGAATAGTATCTAAGGGACCATTTGGGACCACTCTTTCTCATTGGTTTAAGTCCATGACCTTATCTCAAGGCTTAGTTCCCTTAAACCACAGCTCTGATACCAAATTGTAACACCCGGTTTCTCAATCTTAAGATACACCATAGAGTTTATAAAACAATCACAAAATACTTGGTGTAACTCAAAAGTTAGTAACAAGTTATACAAGCAGTACAACAAAAACTGTGGACTAAGTAAGAAACTATTTACAACATGGTAACTACTAGTGTCAAAAATCGGGTTCAATCGAAATAAAATGTCAAAGTACAATCCAAATAGGTCCATGTCCAACTCTTGCTACCTTTCTTTGATCTGTTTTCCACGATCCCTACTGTCAAACCTATATACAAATACAAGAAAAACAAAACTATAAGCTACAAGAGCTCAGTGAGTAGTCATTATTAATTGAGTCTCAACGCCCGATGTCTTTTTGAACTCATTCTCAATAAACTTTCTCATTCACTCAGTGTGACTAAACTCATTATTGATGGACTATCTCAGTCCCCCAATGTGATTAACACACTTAGCCCTTTATACCAAAAAAATATTAACACCTTATGAAACTCATATAACATTTCTCTTTCTGCAATGAACATTTCAACCACAACATATTTTATTGAAAAGAATCAATAAGTAACTACTAACCTGCAAAACATCTCACCATATATACAAACTACTAACCTGCAAAACATCTCATTATACATACATAAAAGTACAAAAAAACAACACATATAAACTCATTCCACTCCAAACTCCATTCCAGCTCAATAGCCCTGATCGCTATATAAATTGACTCAAAACTCTTTGATGTGACTACACTAACATCTAGTCAGTTTATACAATCAATATGTATACTCAACTTGGTTGTTGTTATTCACATATAGCAATTCACTCCACAATTGGATTATAACAATAACAACCTAACATATATATATATATATATATATATATATATATATATATATATATATATATATATATATATATATATATATATATATATATATATACTAGCTGCGTACCCGCGCGATGCGGCGGCGGCGATTAATTTCATTCGGCGTACCCGCAAACTCACAATGTGCGATGCGGGGGTGATGATAGTTCGTTTCGATGTATAGTTTTTCGTAGATGGTTAATTCATTTGGAGATATTTTTTTTTCTTCCAAAAATATTATGTGACGACGCAATGCAGTGGGTGGCATATGTGACGACGGGAAATAGTTTCGATAATGCGGGTTTCTGGTTAACCGAATGTGCCGTTTTTCAGGAAATAGTTTCAATATGTTAAATTGAAAATTAAATCGACAAATTTGCGGTTTTCTGGTTAACCGAATTCCTTTGTGGACTTTTTTCGGGAATGTTAATCTAGTAAAATCATCGTATTTATGTTTCGTTATTGTTTATGTTTATTTTTTTGGTCAAAAACGGTTAATCGATTTAAGAGTTAAGACTATTGATGGTTAAAAAGTGATACATACTAATTAAATTTGTTTCTTTTCTCCAAGATGGTGATAGTCACGCGGTTTGGTTCGATGTTTCGATAAAACAATCAAACAACGATGGAGTTTAACAACTTGTATGAGACGTAATTTATGCAATTTAAGGAGAAATAAACAAAATTATATAGCACATATGAAATTTGCAATAAAACATGACTTATTGTAAATTCACACAATACTTCTTTGTAGCAACGTACTTTTAATCGTTTTTATATTTTGGCATCTTACTTTTGTTTTCCAGTAGAGTTTATGTTTTTTGTTATTTCTTGCATTTTCGGCTGGCCGATATTTATTTTCTTAAAAATAATAAAAATTGAAAAAGATTGTGGAAGACCAATAGGTAAATAGTTTCTCTAAAAGATAATAATTAAAATCATTTTCCACTAATAAGAAGATAAATCTAACAGAGCCTACAATTAGCTATATTTTAAACATTTAGACTTACCCTCATGCTTCAATTAATTACCATTCAGTTACTGAGAAAATTGAAAGTTGTCTTGAGAGGACTAACATTTTCTAGATGTTGACAACTCAAAGTTTATCATGTGCAATTGAGCATGTGACGTAGCTTCACAACCAGGTGACAATGCCTTGGAAAAAATAACGTCATGTGATATATTTCAGTTAAGAAGAAATAATAACCTCTTTTTAGACCATGAGAGAATATCTTGGACAAAACTACCCTTAGATGATTTTATTTGAGGGAAGCAATCATTCCACGATGAAAACAAATTCTCAACTTCCATTTGAACAATGAATGCAATTAAAATACAGACTGGAATACTTAGAAACAAACACAAACCCCAAATACTCGCACTAATTTCACATTTGTACACCACACCAAAAAAGAAAAATGAGACCCCAATGTACACTATCACTTAAGTATAACCTTCTCTTCTATCTTGTTCCTCTGCTTCCTTATCTGCATCTTCCACAAATTTGACCCTGCATTTTTCACTCATTGATCAACCCATAAATGAAAACTTCATTCTAAATAGATCTATGTAGGATAAATAACTTAATAAGTACTTAAAACTCAGAAGCATAAACTAACAACTGTTGGGACATGGATATTGAAGTTATCTCAAAAGTTGAAACTTAAGAGAGCAAAAAGTTACCTCATTGAGAGATATCGAAATTGATCTCCAAGATAATTTCCATTAAAGATAAAAAGAGAATTAAAAAATCTTATTTTAAAATTATTCAAAAAATTTCAAAACCGATAGAAAAAATTGGAAATTCTTTGTTTTTAAACAATTTAAAAACTCTTAAGGTTTTTTGGTTTTAGGAAACAACAATAACCACTAATCAAAATTTCTGAATAAACAACAAAAACACACAGATTGATAAACTATATATGGCATATTCCATTTGCTAACCTTTTTCCTTGGTTTTCTTGCTAAAGACAAAACCATCATACATTGGTCTTTAATCTGCAGGTCTTAAATGTAGTCATGTTTCAATTTCTACGTGGAACCCAATGACTGTACACATGATTTCAGGGGCTGAAAGTGAGTGTTGATCATTTGATGTGTTTGCCATGGTTCGTGTATATATATATATATATATATATATATATATATATATATATATATATATATATATATATATATATATATATATATATATATATATATATATATATATATATGTATATATATATATATATATATATATATAAAATTTAATGGTGCAGTTGCATTTGTTATAATTTAGCGACGCAAATTGCTTCAAATCCGGCACAAATTGCTGCAACCGGTCAAGTACTTGCTTTTGACTGTGTTTTGTATAGCCACAAGGTGAATGAAAGCGATTTACATTATCAAAAGTAGGATACTTTTTCCTTAAAAAAATTATCTACGATAAAAGTTGCCTTTTGTGAATGATAGCGATTTCCATTCAACACTCCACAAAGTTAATATTTCGTTTTGAATCCTTGTGATTGTTACATATTACAGCGGATGTATATGTAACATTACCTAATGAAGATTAACCTAAATATATATATTCAGCAAAAATAATAAACCAAAAATTAGAAATTTCACAAGAGATCAAGAGGGGCATCTTTGTCTTTTCCACTTAAAAACCAGCCCATGGTTTCTAATACCTGTGGACTCCGCCTCTCTTCCCTTTGTCACGTAAATAAGAGAAAGAAATCAGAAAAAGGGGAAAAGGAGAAAGGAAATAGGGATCGTGAGAGGGAAAAGACACCACATCCGACCATCGCTTCTTCCCCTCCGACCATAAACACGATTCCGATTGCGGCTTCAACCATCCTCACAGATCCTTAGTTTTCCATAGGATTTGATATTGGTAGCAGACCACTGGATCCGTCCATCTCCCCAGGCTAGCAGTCCCCAATGCCGATCTCTCCGTCTTCGTCTCTTTTCTCTTTTCTCGCCGGAAAAAGACGGTGCCCCATCGCCGCTGTTTGAAACCGTCGGATTATCACAAAAAGAATAAAGTCTGGTACGATGGTGGTCGTAGATCTGGTACAATGGTGGTCAAGGGAAGAACGGGAAGAACTCAAAAGTCGCCGAAGCTACATCCAACCGGGAAGAAGTCAAAAGTCGCAGATCTGTGATTTCCATTCTAAAGCCACCTACGGTGGTGATGGGAGGAGAGGCATTCAAAAGTCACGGGACTTAGATCCAATTCTTTTTTTTTCATAAAGTTAGCAATCTGATACCACTTGGTTTTGGTTCCAATTCAGGTTCTCGGGATTTGGTTCCACTTCAGGTTCACGTGATTATCTGTATAGATCTGATTTTCATTTTCTAGTTATCAATTACTGGTATGTAGGATCCGGTTTCGGTTATTGATTATCTGGTTCTGACTTTTCAAGATATTGGTCATTGTTTTTCTGATTTCTGATTTTGGTTTACTGATTTTGATGCAGAGGATCAAAATGCAATTTCGATGGCGGATCCGGTGATTTCCTCACTCAAGAAGATGAAGATTTTGGTTGGGTTACGCGTTTCTTGGGGTGGCGGTGGTTCTGATAGGGATCGATCCGAAAGAGATCTGTAGGTATGGGTTTGGGTGTTGACTCAGGGGTAGAGGAGAAGCATATCGCGGTTGTTTCAGTTCGGAAAAAAATGGAGATCGACGAACAGCTGCAGAACCCTAGAGACCAAAATGACTTCATGACTACTGGATTTGGAGAAGTATCTTGACTGAAAACGTTGATCAGCATCAAAATCTAAAGGTACCACAACTCTACTATTTTTCTCAGATCCAATGAAAAAGTAAGCTTGAAACACGTTTTCGTCATGGTTAGATCTGAGATCCGGAAGCTGGAAACACGTTTTTCTGAAATTGTTCCACAGACCCAAATCGCTTTTCTGATTTTGAGTTTCAATATGTGCTAAGAGTTTCAAAACATTGTTTGGTTCTGAACTTCTGAAATTGTTCCATAAACCCAGACATACACGCACCATTTGTTTTATTGATATTTCTGTAGCTAAATCGGTTCTGATTTTTAGTTAAATCTATGCATCTGGTTTTGCTGAACTAAAATCAGTTTTTGAGAACATCCTTGTTGCAAAAACATGGCGGCTTCGGATTTTTTGAGCTCTTAATGGTGGCTTGCAACGTGGCTTTAGGCTTCATGTAATTAGCCTGAAAACCTGTACAAAAAATTATTTTGACAATTACACATTAATAAAAAAATACTATAAAAACATTATTGCATGAGATCAAGAAAATTCAAAATAAGTGTTGAATTTGTGTGCTTTGTATTATTGCAGGTGTTTTTAGACTCAATTTTGTACAAACAATTTGGAAGCTGATGCAAAAGTGAGCTGGTGGAAAATTAAAGATGTAACAGCGAATAATTTGGCAGGAGATTGTGTAGAAAAGAAAGCATTTGAACATTTCAAATTTGATATGTAAAAGGAGTTGGGTATTGGTGACTTAAATACCACGGATGCTCTAATTTGATTGGTGGGTTTTGGTTTACTTGGATTAAAAAGCATTTAATGGCTAGGATTGTTTTAAGTTGATCTATTGGTCAAAAGATCAATAGATCCTCCAGTGTTCAAGACCTTTGGTCTTAATCTTCAAAAGCATTAAATATTCATTTTTCTTTTGGCACGTTCATTCTTGGCTGCACAAAAGTCAGGCACGCCTAGCCTGGCCCACCCACGTTCTCTCCATGAATTCAACAGCTAAGGGACCATTATGCTTCTATGCATTAAATGGTTGTACTGTCTTAATTTTAAGACTATTAGGCTTTAAAGTATTGTAAATTATATATGCTTTATATAGTAGATATATATATATATATATATATATATATATATATATATATATATATATATATATATATATACTCAGTCTACAATAAGGTAGAATTCTACTCAAGTGCTTAAGAGTAGTCACACGATATTGGCTTAGTATGTGGAATCCCAAGTTATACCTACCGGGCCCCTGTCCACTAGGGTTGGCTGTATCACAACAGCCCAATTTTAATACTCAAATTCGAGAACAAGCTCAATCATACTCAATATTCATAACAATCAAAGATTTAGAACCATAGATGAAAGTTAAAATCAAAAGATAGTAATACTATCATAGTTATAACTTTCAATTTCACCACTTTGACAGATCCGACCTTAGAAACGCAACAATCAACACTTTATGTAACGCCAAGATACTCTTTTTATAAATATAATAAAAAGGGTAAAATGGTCATTTTACCTTGGAAGGGTAAATTGGTCTTTTGGACAGAAAAGTATTTGGTTTGAAATAATATTTTGAGTTTGGACTTAAAATGTTATAAAAACCGATTTTTGGTCGTTTTACCGAAAAAGGGTATTTTGGTCATTTGACCAAGTCAACGACCAATTATGTAAAAATATTGTTGGTTGTGGCCAAAATGTAAGAAATGGAAGTTTTATTGTAATAAAACTTGATTTTGTGGACAAAGTTTAAGAAATGGAACTTTAGGACCAAAAAATGTAAATTTTTGGAGTATAAATATAGAGAGTTTGACTCTGCTCCTTGACCAACTCATTGTGCAGCAACGGGAGAAGGTTTCAAGGTGCGATTTCTGCAGGAGTTCATGAAATTGAAGCAAGAACTAGGAACAATTGTTGGAATGGGTGATTTCCAAGCAATTAAGGTTAGTTTTAACCAAGTTCTTGATGGTGTTCTATAAAGGTTTTATAGAAACTGAAATTTATGAATTTCAGTTGTGATTATGTGGTTAAATTGGTTTATTACTTCCATTGAGTCATGCTAGAAAGGACTTAACTCAAGAAAATGGAAGTAGATTGCTATTAGTGATGAAATTGAAGTTTTGGGGTTTTGGGACTAAGAACCCTAATTCTTCATTTTGATTGATTTAGTTGTTTTGAATGGTTGAAAACCTTGTTAGAGTATAAGGTTTTAGCCTAGAAACAAACCCCAATCGATTAAGGACTGGATTAAGGACTTAATGGCCAAAAACTGCTTGCTACAGTGCATAAATCGCGACTGTCCAGGAGCTCTGCCCAGGCGCAGGGCGCAGTGCGCCCAGGATCAGGGCGGGGTGCGCCCAGGCGCAGTGCGCCTGATTCCTGGCGCAGTGCGCCTCCAAGCAGGGGCAGGCAGGGGACTTCCGACTCGCTAACTTTCGTTTGGCTTGTCCGTTTTAGCTCAAATTTGGACCATAGGCTCGTTATGGTCTGAAAAGTTTGGGAAAATTATTAAGTTGAGTTTTCGACCCCTCGGGGGCACTGTAGACCGATCCGAATGCCTCGGTGAATAGTAAAATTCATATAAAGTTAGTAAACGGAAAGTTTATTAACTGGGCATTGTTTGTAATGATATTTTATTGAACTCTATTATATTAGAGTTAATTGGAATGATTGTTAACCTATTATCATTTGGTATATAAATGATTATATAGGTGTGGGACAAAATGGTTGTGGTGCACGCAAAGGCAAGAAACAACCGGAATGTAAATGCAGCTAGCATCCAGGTGAGTAATCTCACTGATATCATATATGATATATGATGATTGAATTATTACAGGTTGAAATTGACTTGTGGGACGAAAATGACAAGTTTGAAGATATATGAAGATGACAATACCAGATAAGCCGTGAGTCTGATAAAGACAAGAACGGAGCTGTGAGTCAACAATATTGACATGACAATACCAGATAAGCCGTGAGTCTGTTATAGACAAGAACGGAGCTGTGAGTCAGTCGATATAAATGGTGCGACAATACCAGATAAGCCGTGAGTCTATAATAGACAAGAACGGAGCTGTGAGTCAAACCTTTATTGACAAGACCGGAACCAGCCGTGAGTCTAGGCAACAGCGGGATCTTCCTGTGAGCCATATATTTACTTTTATTGACAAGACCGGAACCAGCCGTGAGTCTAGGCAACAGCGGGATTTTCCTGTGAGCCATATATATTTACGTTTATAGACAAGACCGGGACCAGCCGTGAGTCTAGGCAACAGCGGGATTTTCCTGTGAGCCATATTTGATCGTGAAGAAACTGTTAATAGATGGTGCGGCCATTTGTGGCTATGATATTCTGGTGCGGCCTTCGGGCTATGATATTGGATATTATATCCAACTGGTGCGGCCTATATGGCTATGATATTGTTACAGGTACATGGTGCGGCCTCTTGGCTATGACATCGGGTTATTAAACCTAGCTGGTGCGGCCTGCGGGCTATGACTTATATATATTGATAATGTTTTGGTGTAGCTTGTATAGCTATGACACAGGGTGCGGCTTATTTAGCCATGATATATGATGCAGTCCACTGTGACTAAGAAAAATGGGACAGAAAAGATTAGATATGATTATATGAGCAAATAACTGACGTGGCTTGTTAATTACAGGTTACTACGATTCAGCCTGTAAGGCTACGAATTAGGATGTGAAATCCTAGAATATATGCGGTCAGCCAGTAAGGCTAGGATTCTGGATTCGATATCCAGACAATTATATTATTGTAATTGATACATGTTATTTGCAGATTTGATTACTCACTGAGCTTTGTAGCTCATACCATTTGTTAATGTCCCTGCAGGTTAGCATGATACTGATAGGGGACAAGATAGAGTCCGTGTCTTCGGAGTGGACTTGTAGATGCTGTCTGTAGCAGCCCGGCTTCACAGGAGATATGGGTATTATATACTCTCCTTGATACGCTTGTACCCGATTTTATTAAAAATATACCCCTTTTGAAATAGTTTTATGTATTAAAACTTGTATTTTAAATGAAAAATTTTCAGGGGTGTTTTCGTTTTAAAAGTCGGGTGTTACAAGTTGGTATCAGAGCCATGGTTTAAGTGAACTAGGTGTCTATAGAGTAGATTCCTGGACTTAAACCCTGAGATAGTAGACACGATGCATAGTTAGGTGTATACAGCTGTTATTATACATATATAACCTAACTGTTGCTAACTTCTGACGTATAAGAAGTATGAATTGTAAAACTCTTTGGGAGACATTTAGGGCGCGAAGCTCTAGGAAATGGATCAACCCTTCTCAAGACTCCGTGGTACGTGGAGCAAAAAGGGGACGAAAAGCAGAAAAATCCACTTGACAAGCAGTAGTAGCTGTAGTGGTCAGAAAAAGAAATCGGTTGCTCACCTTGGTTGATATTCAAGGTGAAAGAACAGTAGTTGAGACTACAAGAAAAGCAGAAATATTAGTGGACTTCTCAGAAGAAGTTAAAACGAATTAGGTCTAACCTTAAAGGGAAGAGACCGGAACGAAAAGATGATGTGATAGAAGAAGTGTAGGAAAAGCACTCGGAATATTTGAGAGTTGAGACTCTACCGTTGACATGCTGAAATTGCAGAAAATGGGAGCATATTACTCGAGTTTGTTGTGTGGGACGGAAGTGGTTCCAGCGTGGAACTATAGATCACTTCCTTATGAACTACTCACATGCTAAATGTGGAGTAACGGGTGATGAACCCAGGAAAAGAAAGAAGAAATGAATGGTCGGAAAGGATTAGTGATGTTATGAGTATTCCAGCAGATTGTGAAAGAAGCTCGTGAGGAGACTGATAGGATCTCCGATAAAATTGTTTTGAATATAACTCGTGTATGTTATATTTGATCCATGAAGCTATGCTTTGGATCGATGACTTGATGTCTTGTTGGAATATTTCATCAACGATTATGGATGAAATGTTGGAAACAGTTATAGCAGATAGCAAATAGGTTCTAGATATTGAACACCTGGAAGGTAGTTTGCTTAGGATTTACGGGACCATTTTCCCTATAAATCTGAAGCCGATGACTACCAGTGAATCTGAAGCAATTGTGCTTATAATTTGGTTAGCAATGAATTATGCTATAATGAATTGTAGAAGTAAGAACAGTATGGTTCTTAAAACAGAAATGTAATGGATGGAAATCCATGGTAAATGACCGTTGTTGGGAATACCGGTTATTTTCTTTGCTTAAACTCGGAAAGAGTTAGTAAGAGAATGATGTTATAATTGGCATACGTGGTATCGGCCAAGTTAGATAAAGCAGTGATAGTAGTGTGCTACTTTGAATAAATTCTCGGATGTTTCTTTTGAAAAGAACTTCCAGGATTTCTACCAGATGGGCGAGAAAAGTTTATGGTAAAGTTGAGTTTGAGAGCCGTTCGTGCTATTTAGGCTCTGTACTGATTTGCATCTGTAAAGATGGCAGAGTTGGAAAACAATTAAGAGAAAATGTTGTTTTGGGGTCTCTTATGACCGTATGTGTCATTGTATGGAGCCCTATCTTGTTTGAAAGGAAGAAAGATAAGTTGATGCATATGTGCATTGACTGATGAGAATCTAATATTCTCGAAACCAGATTGAAAATGAGGTACGTTGGTACCAGATATTGGAGTTACTTCACTAAGTTAAGTGGTTTGTAAGATTCTCCAAGTATGAAATTTGGCTAAAAGAAGTTGTATATGCGTTGGGCATGTTAATAATGCCAGAGATGATAAAGTAGATCCAGTGGAAATACTGATGTGATGAGACAGCAACCGTCCTTGGAATCTGACTGAATTAGTAGTAGTTTCCTTGGATTGGCGGGTTATTATGGGAGAGTTGTAGAAAACTGCTCCTTGATTGCTGTTCAGTTGACTAAGGTTGACTAATAAAAGTATAAAGTCTGAGTGGTAGAAAGACCACAGGCATCTTGTAAAGGTTTGGAATAAACCTTGTGTGAGACTCTGACATTAGCATTGATGCTAAGCGGATAAATTAGATCGTAGAAATGCATCCAGATTCGATCGTAGATGCAAGATGTTACAGTAGCAACTATGATTTTAGTATTAAGCTTTGGAGACACTATGTATATGGTGTAAAGCTTATTGTTTATGTGGATCATTAGAGTTTGAAATACTTTATTGATCAGAAAAGAAGCTAAATATGAGATAGCAAAGATAGATGGGTTACTTAGAGATTTCGAGTATGAAATCCTGTACCATCCCAAAAAGGGCGAATGTGGCTATAGATGCCTGGAATTGAAAAGAATAACCTTTGAAGGGTTACATCTACGTGTATGAACGTAGCGAATTGATTACCTGAGTTGATTCGGGTAGCACAGAAAGATGAGTGCAAGTCTGAAAATGTGATAAATGAATGAATGACTAGCTATTGAAATAAGCTAGTTAGAAACTCACGGCGATTGAAAACCCTTGGTGGTTGTGTATGTGAGTTCCAAAGCCGAGTGAAATATGAAAATCATCTTGAAAAGATGTATTTTGTATTAGATATACAGTATATCTGGAGCAATACCAGACTGGATAGGTCGATAAAACCTATGTGTTGGTGGCCGGGACAGAAGAAAGACATGGAAAGACACATGAAAAGTATTTGACTTGTACGTGAAATAAAGTCAAACCGGTAGAAACGTGCGAAGAAATTGAACCGTAGTTGGCCCCAGAGAAGAAATGGGACAACATTGTTATAGACTTTGCGATAAAGTCTCCGCAAGTTTTGTGAATTGAGGAACAAAATGATCTGATAATTCAGACTTTAGAAGATGTGCGTGAAGATTGCACAGAAGACCCTAGTAGAAGATGAGAAGATTGTCTATCGTTGATAGAATTTACAAGAAATAGCAGCCTACATGTTGGTAGTTTGATGACTCGTATGAAGTATGGTATGGAATACCGCGATATCCTTCGATTTTTGAAATGAAGATGTTGACTAGATCCTAGTTTGTTATACAAACTGAAGAAAATACCTGACAGGTATGAACGCAATTGAAAAATGGTTAAGAAATTATAAGTGGTGTGTGAATCGCTGAGTAAAAGCCCTTAAGATTTCAAGTAAAGGAATATGTTAGTGCGAAGAGTAAACCTTTGGAAAGGTTAAAATTGTTGGAACGACAAGAAAGGAATTATGTGTAATAATTTCCAACAAATCCCTTATGACAAGATGAAAATAGATGAAGAAAGATACGTAGATAAGGTATCCGGGACAACCGGAGGGATGAGATGTGGATTGTGATCTAACCACAAGATAAGAAGGCTAGTATGGTTAAGTGCTTAGGCATTACCATTTAGATACCGAGGTGATGCAGAAGACCGAAAGCTATCGAGGAAGACGTATTTTCAACTCCTTGTATGATTTCGGGGACGAAATCTTTTGAAGGAGGGGAGAATTTGTAACGCCAAGATACTCTTTTTATAAATATAATAAAAAGGGTAAAATGGTCATTTTACCTTGGAAGGGTAAATTGGTCTTTTGGACAGAAAAGTATTTGGTTTGAAATAATATTTTGAGTTTGGACTTAAAATGTTATAAAAACCGATTTTTGGTCGTTTTACCGAAAAAGGGTATTTTGGTCATTTGACCAAGTCAACGACCAATTATGTAAAAATATTGTTGGTTGTGGCCAAAATGTAAGAAATGGAAGTTTTATTGTAATAAAACTTGATTTTGTGGACAAAGTTTAAGAAATGGAACTTTAGGACCAAAAAATGTAAATTTTTGGAGTATAAATATAGAGAGTTTGACTCTGCTCCTTGACCAACTCATTGTGCAGCAACGGGAGAAGGTTTCAAGGTGCGATTTCTGCAGGAGTTCATGAAATTGAAGCAAGAACTAGGAACAATTGTTGGAATGGGTGATTTCCAAGCAATTAAGGTTAGTTTTAACCAAGTTCTTGATGGTGTTCTATAAAGGTTTTATAGAAACTGAAATTTATGAATTTCAGTTGTGATTATGTGGTTAAATTGGTTTATTACTTCCATTGAGTCATGCTAGAAAGGACTTAACTCAAGAAAATGGAAGTAGATTGCTATTAGTGATGAAATTGAAGTTTTGGGGTTTTGGGACTAAGAACCCTAATTCTTCATTTTGATTGATTTAGTTGTTTTGAATGGTTGAAAACCTTGTTAGAGTATAAGGTTTTAGCCTAGAAACAAACCCCAATCGATTAAGGACTGGATTAAGGACTTAATGGCCAAAAACTGCTTGCTACAGTGCATAAATCGCGACTGTCCAGGAGCTCTGCCCAGGCGCAGGGCGCAGTGCGCCCAGGATCAGGGCGGGGTGCGCCCAGGCGCAGTGCGCCTGATTCCTGGCGCAGTGCGCCTCCAAGCAGGGGCAGGCAGGGGACTTCCGACTCGCTAACTTTCGTTTGGCTTGTCCGTTTTAGCTCAAATTTGGACCATAGGCTCGTTATGGTCTGAAAAGTTTGGGAAAATTATTAAGTTGAGTTTTCGACCCCTCGGGGGCACTGTAGACCGATCCGAATGCCTCGGTGAATAGTAAAATTCATATAAAGTTAGTAAACGGAAAGTTTATTAACTGGGCATTGTTTGTAATGATATTTTATTGAACTCTATTATATTAGAGTTAATTGGAATGATTGTTAACCTATTATCATTTGGTATATAAATGATTATATAGGTGTGGGACAAAATGGTTGTGGTGCACGCAAAGGCAAGAAACAACCGGAATGTAAATGCAGCTAGCATCCAGGTGAGTAATCTCACTGATATCATATATGATATATGATGATTGAATTATTACAGGTTGAAATTGACTTGTGGGACGAAAATGACAAGTTTGAAGATATATGAAGATGACAATACCAGATAAGCCGTGAGTCTGATAAAGACAAGAACGGAGCTGTGAGTCAACAATATTGACATGACAATACCAGATAAGCCGTGAGTCTATTATAGACAAGAACGGAGCTGTGAGTCAGTCGATATAAATGGTGCGACAATACCAGATAAGCCGTGAGTCTATAATAGACAAGAACGGAGCTGTGAGTCAAACCTTTATTGACAAGACCGGAACCAGCCGTGAGTCTAGGCAACAGCGGGATCTTCCTGTGAGCCATATATTTACTTTTATTGACAAGACCGGAACCAGCCGTGAGTCTAGGCAACAGCGGGATTTTCCTGTGAGCCATATATATTTACTTTTATAGACAAGACCGGGACCAGCCGTGAGTCTAGGCAACAGCGGGATTTTCCTGTGAGCCATATTTGATCGTGAAGAAACTGTTAATAGATGGTGCGGCCATTTGTGGCTATGATATTCTGGTGCGGCCTTCGGGCTATGATATTGGATATTATATCCAACTGGTGCGGCCTATATGGCTATGATATTGTTACAGGTACATGGTGCGGCCTCTTGGCTATGACATCGGGTTATTAAACCTAGCTGGTGCGGCCTGCGGGCTATGACTTATATATATTGATAATGTTTTGGTGTAGCTTGTATAGCTATGACACAGGGTGCGGCTTATTTAGCCATGATATATGATGCAGTCCACTGTGACTAAGAAAAATGGGACAGAAAAGATTAGATATGATTATATGAGCAAATAACTGACGTGGCTTGTTAATTACAGGTTACTACGATTCAGCCTGTAAGGCTACGAATTAGGATGTGAAATCCTAGAATATATGCGGTCAGCCAATAAGGCTAGGATTCTGGATTCGATATCCAGACAATTATATTATTGTAATTGATACATGTTATTTGCAGATTTGATTACTCACTGAGCTTTGTAGCTCATACCATTTGTTAATGTCCCTGCAGGTTAGCATGATACTGATAGGGGACAAGATAGAGTCCGTGTCTTCGGAGTGGACTTGTAGATGCTGTCTGTAGCAGCCCGGCTTCACAGGAGATATGGGTATTATATACTCTCCTTGATACGCTTGTACCCGATTTTATTAAAAATATACCCCTTTTGAAATAGTTTTATGTATTAAAACTTGTATTTTAAATGAAAATTTTTCAGGGGTGTTTTCGTTTTAAAAGCCGGGTGTTACACTTTACTAGCTCAGGTCTAAGACAAGAACTCTTTTATACTAACAAATTCAGATAATTTCACTCTAACATCATCAATTTACAGGTGGTTCATCGAGACCACATGAAACCACCCAAATCAAACCTCCCAACCGATAAAATGAACTAAAAAACAAAGAGGGTTACCTTTCAAGCTCAAAGTATCAATCCCTAGCTTCAATTTGGAACCAACAAGCTTTAATCTCGACTTAGGAGGTTTGAAATTAGTTTTCTAGGGTTTGAGAGGGTTTTATTCGGAATAGAAATGATCGAAAATGAAAGAAACCCGTATATAAGATAACGGATCTGCACCGTAACCGGACCCGGGTTCATTTACGCAAAATTCAAGCTTTTTACTCCTTATGTGCAGCACGGTCCGGTTTATCCAACCCGACCAGGGTTCTGTCGAACACGACCCGCTTTGATTTTTCAACCCAACTCGACTCGTGTCTTAAAACTCGACTCGTGTCTTAAAACTCGACTCGACTCGTGTCTTAAAACTCGACCCGCTTTGATTTTTCAAGAACCCAAGTTGTTTCTTTTACCCTTTTAAACATCCTACTTCTCCTAGATGGGCTTCTAAACATCTTAAATCGTGTTTTAACTTATCTAATCTCGTTTATATTAAAATTAAAACAACCCTACCATAAATTAAATTACGGTATTACACATTAACATGAGTAAGGAGCGGGAGCTCCCCCTGAATTTGTTGAATCTGTGTTGGGAGAAAAGGCTCCCCCTGAACCTATTCGACACGAGAAGGGAGCGAAGGCTCCCCCTCAACTGTTGCATTAATATTGGAAGTTCTAACCTGAGTTGTCGGATTTGAGGATTCGAATGATGTAGATGTTGAAGGACCAGAAGCTTTTGTGAGTTGCTGTATGGCTTCAGGAGAGTTGATGACTTCTGCACGGGTTGCTGTCTCTTGAAGGTCAAATAGGATATCATAGCCTACTTCAATTGTTGGAATGGTTCGAAGACCCTCTGGAATATCAGCTTCTATGACATACAAAATGCCATATGCTGGTTTTATCCCGAGATAATGATCATCAAATTCTATGTCAAAGCTCTCTTCAATAACTCGTGTTTTCCTGTTCAGCACACGATAAGCAACAGATTTAGATGAATAACCCATAAAGATTGCTTCATCTCTTTTGGGAACAAATTTTCCCAAATGATCTTTATTGTTTTTGATGAAGCACCGACAACCAAAAATATGAAAGAATTTAACGTTGGGTTTTCTCCCGTTTAAAATTTTGTAAGGAGTCATCTAATTGATCGGTTTTGTATGAAACAAGCTATTGCCATAGCTTCTGCCCAGAATGATAATGGAAGGTTGGCGAAATTAAGCATGGCTCTGGCTGCTTCAAGAAGAGTTCTATTTCTCCTTTCCACCACACCATTTTGCTGCGGAGTGTAAGGTGCTGAGAAGTTATGCTCGATTCCCTTGGATGTCAGAAATTCTTCTGTTTGTATATTATTGAATTTCGCTCCATTATCACTTCGAATACTTCTGACAGGTAGTTGTACCTTGAGCTCTATAGATGTGATGAAGTTTTTGAGCTCTAAGAAGGTTCCAAATTTTAATCTTAGGAAAAATACCCAGGTGAATCAAGTGAAATCATCCACAATCACCAGGATGTACTTCTTCTGATTCAGGCTTGCAACTGTTGATGGTCCACATAGGTTGATATGGAGAAGTTCTAAAGGATGAGAGATGCTTGAATCTGTGATTGACTTATGGGGTTTCTTCTTCTGTTTGCCTAGTGCACATGCTGCACATAGATTTTCGTTGTCGAATCTCAGAAGTGGGATTCCTCTGACCATCTCTCCAGTCACTAACTAGTTCATGTATCGAAAATTCAGATGTGCTAATTTCGGTGCCATAGCCAGCTAATTTCGAAATGAGCCTTCGAGAGTAAACACAGTCGAGGCGTTCCGATGAATAGAGAAATGTCGAGAGGAAACATGTTAATATGTCTTGGTGACTTCACTAAGCATTTGTCTCGGGATTTTGCCATAATGTATCTGAACTCGTCGTGGAATTCTACTCTAAGACCAGTGCTGACGAGTTGACCTACGCTCACTAAATTGTGTTTCAGTCTGAGAACGTAAGCAACTTTCTGAATTGTGAAGTTTCCATTTGTAAGAACCCCATAGCCTTTGATTATCCCGTTAGCATCGTTTCCAAAGGTTACATATCCTCCATGGTTGATCTCTCGATAGTCCCGTAAAAATTCCAATCTCCGGGTTATGTGCATTAAGCAGGCACTATCAATGAGCCATTCATCATCCTGCTCTTCTGCACTAAAAGCCTGAAATTTAAACAGTTAGTTTGGGCACCCAAACTTGCTTGGGGCTAGTGATTTTTCTAGACTTGGGAGACTTGTTCTTGATTGTCCTATTCAGAGAAGTTTCAACTTTTGAGGCATGAGTGAGTGAGTCAAAAGGTTTGAGTTCTGATTTTGGAGTTTTTCCAACCCATTTTTGAACAATCCGTTTTGGAAGTTTTTGGAAGAGGTTATTGTTTGGATTTTTGAAATTCTTTGTTCGAGAAACGAAAGATGACATTGAAGTGTGGTTGCAATAGTGTTAATAGACGGTGTTTTGATCACGCTTCAGAATTTTTGGAACGGCTTGCATTTGAGAGAAATCAGGTTTTACGACTTTCTGAAAATTTAAAACAAGGCTTCTTGTTCTGAAAGTGTTTTGCTGTGGAGATTGTTTTCTTGAGGTTTCTGAAAATTTATTGATTTTGAAGTGCTAGGTTTGCGAACTTAGAATCATGTTTTTCAGTGGTTGGGAAAACAGACTTTGCTGTTCTCGTAACATGTGCAGCTTTGGGTAATTCCAAATAATAATCTAAACAATTAGTAAATTTACGATAATGAACATGTTTGGTGTTTGGATTCGGAAGTAACCCTTTGTAGATGTACTTGTGTGGTGCCGAGGGAGCAGATTTCGGAGTATGATTCAGAGTGATGAAGGAAGATTTAGAGTTTGATTTTCTTTGATTGTAAAAGTGATTTTTCTATTCAATTCTCGCATGGGATCGAGGAGATCGGATATCTTTCCGGTTTAATGTTTGTTTTACGCAGTTGTTTGTTAAGTTTTGTCCCTTACCTTTTTGAAAAATTTCTCTCGGTGAGGAGGAGTCAGATAAAGAATAATTTAAAGAAATTGACTCTTCCTGACTGATTTTAAGTTTTTCGATAGAGATGTTGTTATTTAATTTTGAAGTTTCTAGAAGATTATGTCGTAAAACATCGACATATGACTTGGTTCCTGAACCAGATGGTTCAGCAGCCACCTTCGATGAGTTATCAACATTGGGACTCTTGATTGTGATCTTATCAAAATCGGTCGTGATGATAATTTTATTTGGACATTCCTCCATCTCAATTTCTTCGTCAACAACTTCCTCTTCTGAATTTTCCATATTCTATTGGTTATGGTTATTGTTAAGTGTTAAGACTTATCGATTATGAAATAGGTTCTAGATTATGTTTTATGGTTATGTGTTAAGGTTTATGGCTTAAGGTTATCGATTATGCTTAAGTGTTAAGGCTTATGGCTTACGGTTATCGATTATGCTTATGTGTTAAGGCTTACACCTAAAGAGTTACGCATTTTGATTAACTCTTAAGGCTAACAATAATGGGATGTGAGTAATGGGTTATAGCTTTGTGTTTAAGTCCTAAAGCTTGTTGCCTATTGGTTATAGATGATGGTTTTTGTTCTATTAGTTATGGTTATGGTTAAGTGTTAAGACTTATGGATTATGAAATTGGTTCAAGTTTATGTTTTATGTTTATGTATTAAAGTTTATGGCTTAACGGATATGGCTTACGTTTTTATTTGTTTTGGTTAAGTCTTCAAGATTATGAGAGATCATTTATGGTTAACGGGTTATGGTTAAGTGTTACGGTCTGTATAGTTATAAGTTATGATTTATTTAATCTTTATGGGTGGTTAAGTGTTAAGACTTATGGCTTGAGGTTATCGATTATGGTTAAGTGTTAAGGCTTACACCTAAAGCGTTGTGCGTTTTGATTAATTCTTAGGACTAAAGATTATGGGATTTTAGTAATGGGTTATAGCTTTGTGTTTAAGTCCTAAAGCTTGTTGCCTATTAGTTATGGATGATGGTTTTTGTTCTTTTGGTTATGGTTATCCTTAAGTGTTAAGACTTATGGATTTTGAAATAGGTTCTACATTATGTTTAATGGTTATGTGTTAAGGTTAACGGATATGGCTTACGTTTTTATTTGTGATGGTTTAGTCTTAAAGCTTATGGGAGATCATTTATCGTTAACGGGTTATGGTTAAGTGTTACAGTCTGTATAATGCAGTATGAGTTTTGATTTATTTAAGTTTTATGGGTGATGGTTAAGTGTTAAGACTTATGGCTTACGGTTATCGATTATGGTTAAGTGTTAAGGCGTACACCTAAGGCGTTATGGGTTATGATTAAGTCTTAAGGCAAACAATTATGGGATGTGAGTAATGGGTTATAGCTTTGTGTTTAAGTCCTAAGTCTTTTTGCCTATTGGTTATGCATGATGGTTTTTCTTCTATGGGTTATGGTTATTGTTAAGTGTTAAGACTTATCCATTAAAAATATGTTCAAGTTTATGTTTTATGGTTATGTGTTAAGGTTTAAGGCTTAACGGATATGGCTTATGTTTTTATTTGTTAAGGTTAAGTCTTAAAGCTTATGGGAGATCATTTATGGTTCACGGGTTATGGTTAAGTGTTACGGTCTGTATAATGCGTTATAAGTTATGATTCATTTAAGCTTTATGGGTGATGGTTAAGTGTTAAGACATATGGTTTAAGGTTAACAATTATGGTGAAGTGTTAAGGCTTACACCTAAAGCATTATGCATTTTGATTAACTCTTAAAGCTAACAATTATGGGATGACAGTAATGGGTTATAGCTTTTGTGTTTATGTCTTAAAGCTTGTTGCCGATTGGTTATGGATGATGGTTTTTTTCTATGGCGTACAGTTATTGTCAAGTGTTAAGACTTATGGATTATGAAATAGGTTCTAGATTAGGTTTTATGGTTATGTGTTAAGGTTTATGGCTTAACGGATATGGCTTACGTTTTTATTTGTTATGGTTACGTCTTAAAGCTTATGGGAGATCATTTATGGTTAGCGAGTTATGGTTAAGTGTTACGGTCTGTATAATGCTTTATGAGTTATGATTTATTTAAGATTTATAGGTGATGGTTAAGTGTTAAGACTTATGGCTTAAGGTTATCGATTATGGTTAAATGTTAAGGCTTACACCTAAAGCGTTATGGGTTTTGATTAAGTGTTAAGGCTAACAATTATGGGATTTGAGTAATTGGTTATAGCTTTGTGTTTAACTCCTAAGGCTTTTTGCCTTTTGGTTATGGATGATGGTTTTTGTTCTATGGGTTATGGTTATTGTAAATTGTTAAGACTTGTACATTAAAAATAGGTTCAAATTTATGGTTTATGGTTATGTGTGAACGTTTATGGGAAATCATTTATGGTTAGCGCGTTATGGTTAAGTGTTACGGTCAGTATAATACGTTATAAGTTATGACTTATTTATGCTTTATGGGTGATGGTTACGTGTTAAGACTTATAGCTTAAGGTTATCTATTATGCTTAAGTGTTAAGGCTTACACCTAAAGCGTTATGTATCTTTATTAACTCTTAAGGCTAACAATTATGGGATGTGAGTAATGGGTTATAGCTTTGTGTTTAAGTCCTAAAGCTTGTTGGCTATTGGTTATGAATGATGATTTTTGTTCTATTGGTTATGGTTATGGTTAAGTGTTAAGACTTATGGATTATGAAATTGGTTCATGTTTATGTTTTATGTTTATGTATTAAAGTTTATGGCTTAACGGATATGGCTTACGTTTTTATTTGTTTTGGTTAAGTCTTCAAGATTATGAGAGATCATTTATGGTTAACGGGTTATGGTTAAGTGTTACGGTCTGTATCATGCATTATGAGTTATGATTTATTTAAGCTTTGTGTGTGATAGTTAAGTGTTAAGACTTATGGCTTACGGTTATCGATTATGGTTAAGTATTCAGGCTTACACCTAAAGCGTTATGGGTTATGATCAAGTCTTAAGGCTAACAATTATGGGATGTGAGTATTGATTAAAGTTTTGTGTTTTAGTCCTAATGCTGGTTGCCTATTGCTTATGGATGATGGTTTTCGTTCTATGGGTTATGGTTATGGTTAAGTGTTAAGACTAATCCATTAAAAAAAGGTTCAAGTTTATGTTTGATGGTTATGTGTTAAGGTTTATGGCTTAACGGATATGGCTTACGTTTTTATTTGTTATGGTTAAGTCTTAAAGCTTATGGAAAATCATTTATGGTTAACGGGTTATGGTTAAGTGTTACGGTCAGTATAATGCATTATAAGTTACGATTTATTTAATCTTTATGGGTGATGGTTAAGTGTTAAGACTTATGGCTTAAGGTTATCGATTATGGTTAAGTGTTAAGGCTTACACCTAAAGCGTTATGCTTTTTGATTAACTCTTAAGGCTAACAATTATGGGATGTGAGTAATGGGTTATAGCTTTGTGTTTAAGTCCTAAAGGTTGTTGCCTATTGGTGATGGATGATGGTTTTTGTTCTATCGGTTATGGTGATGGTTAAGTGGTAAAACTTATGGATTATGAAATAGGTTCTAGATTATGTTTTATGGTTATGTGTTAAGGTTTATGGCTTAACGGATATGGCTTACATTTTTATTTGTTATCGTTAAGTCTTAAAGCTTATGGGAGATCATTTATGGTTAACCGTTTATGGTTAAGTGTTACGGTCTGTATAATGCATTATGAGTTATGATTTATTTAAGATTTATGGGTGATAGTTAAACGTTAAGACTTATGGCTTACGGTTATCGATTATGGTTAAGTATTCAGGCTTACACCTAAAGCGTTATGGGCTATGATCAAGTCTTAAGGCTAACAATTATGGGATGTGAGTATTGGATTATAGTTTTGTGTTTAAGTCCTAAGGCTTGTTGCCTATTGCTTATGGATGATGGTTTTCGTTCTATGGGTTATGGTTATGGTTAAGTGTTAAGACTAATCCATTAAAAAAAGGTTCAAGTTTATGTTTGATGGTTATATGTTAAGGTTTATGGCTTAACGGATATGGCTTATGTTTTTATTTGTTATGGTTAAGTCTTAAAGCTTATGGGAGATCATTTATGGTTAACGGGTTATGGTTAAGTGTTACGGTCAGTATAATGTATTATAAGTTATGATTTATTTAATCTTTATGGGTGATGGTTAAGTGTTAAGACTTATGGATTAAGGTTATCGATTATGGTTAAGTGTTAAGGCTTACACCTAAAGCGTTATGCTTTTTGATTAACTCTTAAGGCTAACAATTATGGGATGTGCGTGGGTTATGGCTTTGTGTTTAAGTCCTAAAGCTTGTTGCCTATTGGTGATGGATGATGGTTTTTGTTCTATTGGTTATGGTGATGGTTAAGTGGTAAAACTTATGGATTATGAAATAGGTTCTAGATTATGTTTTATGGTTATGTGTTAAGGTTTATGGCTTAACGGATATGGCTTACGTTTTTATTTGTTATGTTTAAGTCTTAAAGCTTATGGGAGATCATTTATGGTTAACGGGTTATGGTTAAGTGTTACGGTCTGTATAATGCATTATGAGTTATGATTTACTTAAGCTTTATGGGTGATGGTTAAGTGATAAGACTTATGGCTTACGGTTATCGATTATGGTTAAGTGTTAAGGCTTACACCTAATGCGTTATAGGTTATGATTAAGTCTTAAGGCTAACAATTATGGGATGTGAGTATTGGATTATAGTTTTGTGTTTAAGTCCTAAGGCTTTTTGCCTATTGGTTATGGATGATGGTTTTTGTTCTATGGGTTATGGTAATTGTTAAGTGTTAAGACTTATCCATAAAAAATAGGTGCTAGTTTATGGTTTATGGTTATGTGTTATGGTTTATGGCTTAACGGATATGGCTTATGTTTTTATTTATTATGGTTGAGTCTTAAAGCTTTTGGGAGATCATTTATGGTTAACGGTTATGGTTAAGTGTTACGGTCTGTATAATGCATTATGAGTTATGATTTATTTAAGCTTTATGGGTGATGGTTAAGTGTTAAGACTTATGTGTTAAGGTTATCGATTATGCTTAAGTGTTAAGGCTTACACCTAAAGCGTTGTGCATTTTGATTAACTCTTAACGCTAACAATTATGGGATGTGAGTAATGGGTTATAGGCTTGTGTTTAAGTCCTAAAGCTTGTTGCCTATTGGTTATGGATGATGGTGTTTGTTCTATTGGTTATGGTTATGGTTAAGTGTTAAGACTTATGGATTATGTAATAGGTTCTAGATTATGTTTTATGGTTATGTGTTATGGTTTATAGCTTAATGGATATGGCTTACGTTTTTATTTGTTATGGTTAAGTCTTAAAGTTTATGGGAGATCATTTATGGTTAACAGGGTATGGTTAACTGTTACGGTCAGTATAATAAGTTATAAGTAATCATTTACTTAAGCTTTATGGGTGGTTAAGTGTTAAGACATATGGCTTAAGGTTATTGATTATGCTTAAGTGTTAAGGCTTACACCTAAAGCGTTATCCATTTTGATTAACTCTTAATTCTAACAATTATGGGATGTGAGTAATGGGTTATAGCTTTGTGTTTAAGTCCAAAAGCTTGTTTCCTATTGGTTATGGATGATGGTTTTTGTTCTATGGGTTATGGTTATGGTTAAGTGTTAAAACTTATCCATTAAAAATAGGTTCTAGTTTATGTTTTATGGTTATGTGTTAAGGTTTATGGCTTAACGGATATGGCTTACGTTTTTATTTCTTATGGTTAAGTCTTAAAGCTTATGGGAGATCATTTATGGTTAACGGGTTATGGTTAAGTGTTACGGTCTGTATAATACGTAATAAGTTATGATTTATTTAAGCTTTATGGGTGGTTAAGTGTTAAGACTTATGGCTTACGGTTATCGATTATGGTTAAGTGTTAAGGCTTACACCTAAAGCGTTATGCGTTTTGATTAACTCTTAAGGCTAACAATTATGGGATGTTAACAATGGGTTATAGCTTTGTGTTTAAGTCCTAAAGCTTGTTGCCTATTGGTTATGGATGATGGTTTTTGTTCTATTGGTTATGGTTATGGTTAAGTGTTAAGACTTATGGATTACGAAATAGGTTCTAAATTATGTTTTATGGTTATGTATTAAGGTTTATGGCTTAACAGATATGACTTACTTTTTTATTTGTTATGGTTAAGTCTTAAAGCTTATGGGAGATCATTTATGGTTAACGGGTTATGGTTAAGTGTTACGGTCAATATAATGCGTTATAAGTTATGATTTATTTAAGCTTTATGGGTGGTTAAGTGTTAAGACTTATGGCTTAAGGTTATCGATTATGGGTAAGTGTCAAGGCTTACACCTAAAGTGTTACGCGTTTTGATTAACTCTTAAGGCTAACAATTATGGGATGTGAGTAATGTGTTATAGCTTTGTGTTGAAGTCCTAAAGCTTGTTGCCTATTGATTATGGATGATGGTTTTTATTTTATTGGTTATGGTTATGGTTAACTGTTAAGAGTTACGGATTATGAAATAGGTTCTAGATTATGTTTTTATGGTTATGTGTTAAGGTTTATGGCTTAACAAATATGGCTTACGTTTTTATTTGTTATGGTTAAGTCTTAAAGCTTATGGGAGATCATTTATGGTTAACGGGTTATGGTTAAGTGTTACGGTCAGTATAATGCGTTATAAGTTATGATTTATTTAAGCTTTATGAGTTATGATTTACTTAAGCTTTATGGGTGATGGTTAAGTGTTAAGACTTATGGCTTACGGTTATCGATTATGGTTAAGTGTTAAGGATTACACCTAAAGCGTTGTGGGTTATGATTAAGTCTTAAGGCTAACTATTATGGGATGTGAGTAATGGGTTATAGCTTTATGTTTAAGTCCTAAGGCTTTTTGCCTATTGGTTATGGATGATGGTTTTTGTTCTATGGGTTATGGTTATTGTTAAGTGTTAAGACTTATCCATTAAAAATAGGTTCTAGTGTATGGTTTATGGTTATGTGTTAAGGTTTATGGCTTAACGGATATGGCTTACGTTTTTATTTGTTATGGTTAAGTCTTAAAACTTATGGGAGATCATTTATGGTTAAAGGGTTATGGTTAAGTGTTACAGTCAGTATAATGTGTTACAAGTTATGATTTATTTAAGCTTTATGGGTGATGGTTAAGTGTTAAGACTTATGGCTTAAGGTTATTGATTATGCTTAAGTGTTAAGGCTTATACTTAAAGCGTTATGCATTTTGATTAACTCTTAAGGCTAACAATTATGGGATGTGTGTAATGGGTTATAGCTTTGTGTTTAAGTCCTAAAGCTTGTTGCCTATTGGTTATGGATGATGGTTTTTGTTCTATTGGTATGGTTATGGTTAGTTAAGACTTATGGATTATGAAATAGGTTCTAGATTATGTTTTATGGTTATGTGTTCACGTTTATGGCTTAACGGATATGGCTTACGTTTTTATTTGTTATGGTAAAGACTTAAAGCTTATAGGAGATCATTTATGGTGAACGGGCTATGGTTAAGTGTTACGGTCTGTATATTCGTTATGAGATACGATTTATTTAAGCTTTATGGGTGATGGTTAAGTGTTAAGACTTATGGCTTAAGGTTATCCATCATGGTTAAGTGTTAACGCTTCCACGTAAAGCGTTATTCGTTATGATTAAGTCTTAAGGCTAACAATTATGGGATGTGAGTAATGAGTTATAGCTTTGTGTTTAATTCCTAAGGCTTGTTGCCTATTGGTTATGGATGATGGCTTTTCTTCTATAGGTTATGGTTATGGTTATTTGTTAAGGTTTATGGTTATGTGTTTAGGTTTATGGATTTTCTTCTATTTAATGGTTTATGGTTATGTGTTTAGGTTTATGGCTTAACGGATATGGTTACGTTTTTATTTGTTATGGTTAAGTCTTAAAGCTTATGGGAGATCATTTATGGTTAACGGTTTATGGTTAAGTGTTACGGTCTGTATAATGTGTTATAAGTTATGATTTATTTAAGCTTTATGGGTGACGGTTAAGTGTTAAGACTTATGGCTTAAGGTTATCAATTATTGTAACACCCGGCTTTTAAAACAAAATACCCCTGAAAAATTTTTCATTTAAAACCAAGGTTTCAATACATAAAGCCATAACAAAGGGGTATATTTTAATAAACACGGGTACAAGTGTATCAAGGAGAGTATAAAATACCATAGTCTCCTTTGAAGCTGGGCTGCTACATACAGCATCTACAAGTCCACTCCTTGAGTCACGGACTTTATCCTTACCCTTATCAGGGTTATGCTAACCTGCAGGGACATTTAACAAACGGTATGAGCTACAAAGCTCAGTGAATAATCGTATCTGCAAATAACATGTATAATAAATACATCCATATATAACTCTTTATATATGATACATATATTTATTATTTGATCTTTCATTATCAAATACCATTTTATAGCCTTTTCTGGCCAAACGTGTATATCTGTCTGGATATCGAATCCAGACTGCTAGCCTTACCGGCTAATCATATGTATCTCAGGATTTCATGTCCTACTGCATAGCCTTACCGGCCGAATCGTAATATCATGTGATTTTCGAATCACATCCGATAATTATACACCTTGTCATATCCAGTCTGTTATTTGCATACCATTCAAATCAATTTTGTATCATTTCTGTCCCATCTTTCTTAGTCATACCTGACTATACCATAGATCATGACTATATAAGTCGTATCATTTGTCATGGCTATACAAGCCGTACCAAAACATTTCCAGCATCTGAATCATAGCCCGAAGGCCGCACCAGTTTGTCATAGCCCGAAGGCCACACCAGTTGGATATAGCATCCAGAATCATAGCCGTATAGGCCGCACCAGTTGGATATAGCATCCAATATCATAGCCACAAGTGGCCGCACCATCTATTAACAGTTTCTTTCACGATCAATTATGGCTGACGGGTTAGCCCGCTGTTGCCTTGGCTCACGGGTTAGCCCGCTGTTGCCTAGACTCACGGCTCCGTTCTTGTCATCGCAATGACTCACGGCTTATCCGGTCTTGTCTATATAGGTTCGACTCACAGTTCCGTTCTTGTCTAATAAAGACTCACGGCTTAGCTGGTCTTGTCGTACCATTAATATTGACTGAGTCACAGCTCCGTTCTTGTCTATAATAGACTCACGGCTTATCTGGTATTGTCATGTCATTAATTATATATATACGTATTGACTCACAGCTCCGTTCTTGTCTATTTCAGACTCACGGCTTATCTGGTATTGTCTTTTACATATATCTTCATACTTGTCATTTTCGTCCCTCGAAGCCGTTTCAACCTGTAACAGTTCAATCATCATATATCTTATATGATATCAGTGAGATTACTCACCTGGCTGTTAGCCGCATTTAAATGCCGGTTGTTTCTTGCCTTTGCGTGCACCACAACCATTTTGTCCCAAACCTATATATTCATTTATATACCAAATGATAATAGGTTAATAATCATTTCAATTGACTCTAATACAATAGAGTTCAATACAATATCATTACAAACAATGCCTAGTTAATAAACTTTCCGTTTACTAACTTTTTATGAATTTTACTATTCACCGAGGCATTCGAATCGATCTACAGTGCCCTCGAGGGGTCGAAAACTCAATTTAATAATTTTCCCAAACTTTTCAGACCATATCGAGCCTACGCTTCAAGTTTGAGGTAAAACGGACAAGCCAAACGAAAGTTAGCATTTTTGATCCCCTGCCTGGCCCCTGCCTGGAGGCGCACTGCGCCTGGGCGCACCCCGCCAGGGGCTTGGGCGCACCGCGCCTGGCGCCTGCGCAGGTCTCCTGTCCAGCCGCGATTTGTGCACTGTAGCATGCAGTTTTAGCCCATTAAGTCCTTAATCCAGTCCTTAATCGTTTGGGGTTTGTTTCTAGGCTAAAACCTTATACTTTAACAAGGTTTTCAACCATTCAAAACAACTAAATCAATCAAAATGAAGAATTAGGGTTCTTAGTTCCAAAACCCCAAAACTTCAAATTTATCACAAATAGCAATCTACTTCCATTTTCTTGAATTAAGTCCTTTCAGCATGACTTAATGGAAGTAATAAACTATCTAAACCACATAATCATAACTGAAATTTACAAATTTCAGTTTCTATAAAACCAAACCAAGAACACTTCAAGAACTTGGTTAAAATCAAGTTTACTAACCTTGATTAACATAGGAATCACCAATTCCATGCCATGATTCCAATTCCATGCTTCAAGCTGTATGATTTCTGCAGAATTTGCACACCAAACCTTCTCCCGTTGCTGCACAAATGGCTAGTGAAAGAAGAGAGTCAAACTCTCTATTTATACCTCCAAAATTTACAAATTTGGTCCTTAAGTTCCATTTCTTGAACTTTGGCCACAATAATCAAGTTTTATTACAATAAAACTTTCATTCTTTACACATTTGCCACAAACAACAATATTTTTCATATTTGGTCCTTCACATGGTCAAATGACCAAATTACCCTTTTGTGGTAAAATGACCAAAAATCAGTTTTTATAACATTTTAAGTCCACGACTCAAAATATTATTTCAAACTAAATACTTTTCTGTCCAAAAGACCAATTTACCCTTCCAAGGTAAAATGACCATTTTACCCTTTTTATAATTTTACATAAAAAGAGTATATTGGCGTTACAATTATGGTTAAGTGTTAACGCTTACACCTAAAGCGTTAAGCGTTTTGATTAACTGTTACAGCTAACAATTATGGGATGTCAGTAATGGGTTATAGCTTTTGTGTTTAAGTCGTAAAGCTTGTTGCCGTTTGTTATGGATGATGGTTTTTGTTCTATGGGCTATGGTTATTGTGAAGTGTTAAGACTTATAGATTATGAAATAGGTTCTAGATTATGTTTTAAGGTTATGTGTTAAGGTTTATGGCATAACGGATATGGCTTACGTTTTTATTTGTTATGGTTAAGTCTTAAAGCTTATGGGAGATCATTTATGGTTAACGGTTTATGGTTAAGTGGTACGGTCTGTATAATGCGTTATGAGTTATGATTTATTTAAGCTTTATGGGTGATGGTTAAGTGTTAAGACTTATGGCTTAAGGTTATCCATTATGGTTAAGTGTTAAGGCTTACACCTAAAGTGTTATGGGTTTTGATAAAGTGTTAAGGGTAACAATTGAGGGATGTGATTAATGGGATGTGAGTATTGGGTTATAGTTTTGTGTTTAAGTCCAAAGGCTTGTTTCCTATTACTTATGGATGATGGTTTTTGTTCTATGGGTTATGGTTATGGTTAAGTGTTAAGACTTATCCATTAAAAATAGGTTCTAGTTTATGTTTTATGGTTATGTGTTAAGGTTGATGTCTTAATGGATATGGCTAACGTTTTTATTTGTTATAGTTAAGTCTTAAAGCTTATGGGAGATCATTTATGGTTAACGGGTTATGGTTAAGTGTTATGGTCAGTATAATGCGTTATAAGTTAATATTTATTTAAGCTTTATGGGTGATGGTTAAGTGTTAAGACTTATGGCTTAAGGTTATCGATTATGCTTAAGTGTTAAGGCTTACACCTAAAGCGTTATGCATTTTTATTAGCTCTTAAGGCAAACAATTATGGGATGTGAGTAATGGGTTATAGCTTTGTGTTTAAGTCCTAAAGCTTGTTGCCTATTGGTTATGGATGTTGATTTTTTTTCTATTGGTTATGGTTATGGTTAAGCGTTAAGACTTATGGATTATGAAATAGGTTCTAGATTATGTTTTATTGTTATGTGTTAAGGTTTATGGCTTAACGTATATCGCTTACGTTTTTATTTGTTATGGTTAAGTCTTAAAGCTTATATGAGATCATTTATGGTTAACGGGTTATGGTTAAGTGTTACGGTCTGTATAATGCATTATGAGTAATGATTTATATAAGCTTTATGGGTGAAGGTTAAGTGTTAAGACTTATGGCTTATGGTTATCGATTATGGTTAATTGTTAAGACTTACACCTAAAGCGTTATGGGTTATGATTAAGTCTTAAGGCTAACAATTATGGGATGTGAGTATTGGGTTATAGTTTTGTGTTTAAGTCCTAAGGCTTGTTTCCTATTGCTTATGGATGATGGTTTTTGTTCTATGGGTTATGGTTATGGTTAAGTGTCAAGACTTATCCATTAAAAATATGTTCTAGTTTATGTTTTATGGTTATGTGTTAAGGTTTATGGCTTAACGGATATGGCTTATGTTTTTATTTATCATGGTTAAGTCTTAATGCTTATGGGAGATCACTTATGGTTAACGGGTTATGCTTAAGTGTTACGATATGTATAATACGTTATAAGTTATGATTTACTAAAGCTTTATGGGTGGTTAACTCTTAAGACTTATGGCTTAAGGTTATCGATTATGGTTAAGGGTTAAGGCTTACACCTAATGCCTTATGCTTTTTGATTAACTCTAAAGGCTAACAATTATGGGATGTGAGTAATGGGTTATAGCTTTGTGTTTAAGTCCTAAAGCTTGTTGCCTATTGGTTATGTATGATGGTTTTTCTTCTATTGGTTATGGTTATGGTTAAGTGTTAAGAGTTATGGATTATGAAATAGGTTCTAGATTATGTTTTATGGTTATGTGTTAAGGTTTATGGCTTAACGGATATGGCTTACGTTTTTATTTGTTATGGTTAAGTCTTAAAGCTTATATGAGATCATTTATGGTTAACGGGTTATGGTTAAGTGTTACGGTCTGTATAATGCATTATGAGTAATGATTTATATAAGCTTTATGGGTGAAGGTTAAGTGTTAAGACTTATGGCTTATGGTTATCGATTATGGTTAATTGTTAAGACTTACACCTAAAGCGTTATGGGTTATGATTAAGTCTTAAGGCTAACAATTATGGGATGTGAGTATTGGGTTATAGTTTTGTGTTTAAGTCCTAAGGCTTGTTTCCTATTGCTTATGTATGATGGTTTTTCTTCTATTGGTTATGGTTATGGTTAAGTGTTAAGAGTTATGGATTATGAAATAGGTTCTAGTTTATGTTTTATGGTTATGTGTTAAGGTTTATGGCTTAACGGATATGGCTTATGTTTTTATTTATCATGGTTAAGTCTTAATGCTTATGGGAGATCACTTATGGTTAACGGGTTATGCTTAAGTGTTACGATATGTATAATACGTTATAAGTTATGATTTACTAAAGCTTTATGGGTGGTTAACTCTTAAGACTTATGGCTTAAGGTTATCGATTATGGTTAAGGGTTAAGGCTTACACCTAATGCCTTATGCTTTTTGATTAACTCTAAAGGCTAACAATTATGGGATGTGAGTAATGGGTTATAGCTTTGTGTTTAAGTCCTAAAGCTTGTTGCCTATTGGTTATGTATGATGGTTTTTCTTCTATTGGTTATGGTTATGGTTAAGTGTTAAGAGTTATGGATTATGAAATAGGTTCTAGATTATGTTTTATGGTTATGTGTTAAGGTTTATGGCTTAACGGATATGGCTTACGTTTTTATTTGTTATGGTTAAGTCTTAATGCTTATGGGAGATCATTTATGGTTAACGAGTTATGGTTAAGTATTACGGTCTGTATAACGCATTATGAGTTAAGATTTATTTAAGCTTTATGGGTGATGGTTAAGTGTTAAGACTTATGGCTTACGATTATTGATTATGGTTAAGTGTTAAGGCATACACCTAAAGCGTTATGGGTTATGATTAGGTCTTAAGGCTAACAATTATGGGACGTGAGTATTGGGTTATAGTTTTGTGTTTAAGTCCAAAGGCTTGTTTCCTATTACTTATGGATGATGGTTTTTGTTCTATGGGTTATGGTTATGGTTAAGTGTTAAGACTTATTCATTAAAAATAGGTTCTAGTTTATGTTCTATGGTGATGTGTTAAGGTTGATGTCTTAACGGATATGGCTTACGTTTTCATTTGTTATGGTTAAGTCTTAAAGCTTATGGGAGATCATTTATGGTTAACGGGTTATGGTTAAGTGTTACGGTCAGTATAATGCGTTATAAGTTGATATTTATTTAAGCTTTATGGGTGATGGTTAAGTGTTAAGACTTATGGCTTAAGGTTATCGATTATGCTTAAGTGTTAAGGCTTACACCTAAAGCATTATGCATTTTGATTAACTCTTAAGGCAAACAATTATGGGATGCGAGTAATGGGTTATAGCTTTCTGTTTAAGTCCTAAAGCTTGTTGCCTATTGGTTATAGATGTTGATTTTTTTTCTATTGGTTATGGTTATGGTTAAGTGTTAAGACTTATGGATTATGAAATAGGTTCTAGATTATGTTTTATGGTTATGTGTTAAGGTTTATGACTTAACGTATATCGCTTACGTTTTTATTTGTTATGGTTAAGTCTTAAAGCTTATAGGAGATCATTTATGGTTAATGGGTTATGGTTAAGTGTTACGGTCTGTATAATGCATTATGAGTAATGATTTATTTAAGCTTTATGGGTGATGGTTAAGTGTTAAGACTTATGGCTTACGGTTATCGATTATGGTTAATTGTTAAGCCTTACACCTAAAGCGTTATGGGTTATGATTAAGTCTTAAGGCTAACAATTATGGGATGTGAGTATTGGGTTATAGTTTTGTGTTTAAGTCCTAAGGCTTGTTTCCTATTGATTATGGATGATGGTTTTTGTTCTATGGGTTATGGTTATGGTTAAGTGTTAAGACTTATCCATTAAAAATAGGTTCTAGTTTATGTTTTATGGTTATGTGTTAAGGTTTATGCCTTAACGGATATGGCTTACGTTTTTATTTATTATGGTTAAGTCTTAATGCTTATGGGAGATCATTTATGGTTAACGGGTTATGGTTAAGTCTTACGATCTGTATAATACGTTATAAGTTATGATTTACTAAAGCTTTATGGGTGGTTAAGTCATAAGACTTATGGCTTAAAGTTATCGATTATGGTTAAGTGTTAAGGCTTACACCTAAAGCCTTATGCTTTTTGATTAACTCTTAAGGCTAACAATTATGGGATGTGAGTAATGGGTTATAGCTTTGTGTTTAAGTCCTAAAGCTTGTTGCCTATTGGTTATGTATGATGGTTTTTGTTCTATTGGTTATGGTTATGGTTAAGTGTTAAGAGTTATAGATTATGAAATAGGTTCTAGATTATGTTATATGGTTATGTGTTAAGGTTTATGGCTTAACGGATGTGGCTTACGTTTTTATTTGTTATGGTTAAGTCTTAAAGCTTATGGGAGATCATTTATGGTTAATAGGTTATGGTTAAGTCTTATAGTCAGTATAATGCGTTATAAGTTATGATTTATTTAAGCTTTATGGGTGATGGTCAAGTGTTAAGACTTATGGCTTAAGGTTATCGATTATGCTTAAGTGTTAAGGCTTACACCTAAAGCGTTATGCATTTTGAATAACTCTTAAGGCTAACAATTATCGGATGTGAGTAATGGGTTATAGCTTTGTGTTTAAGTCCTAAAACTTGTTGCCTATTGGTTATGGATGATAGCTTTTGTTCTATTGGTTATGGTTATGGTTAAGTGTTAAGAGTTATGGATTATGAAATAGGTTCTAGATTGTTGTTTATGGTTATGTGTTGATGTGACAATTGTAAATTTTGGGTCAACGAAAGTCAACTTTAGCCAAACGTAACGTACGTCAATCTATATGTTGAAAAGTTATTTTTCATAACTTTTGCGATTAATTATTAATATTATAGTATTACGTATGCTAAATCAAAACAATTACCGATTAAAAGTCGAAAATACGAACAGTAGTTACTGTAGCGTAAAAATTCGATAATCGTACAATTATTATTTTGAGAATAATAATATTCATAAAACGATCTACTCGTAAATATGAAACTGTGGATATATAGAACGTCGAAAACGGAGTTCGTATGTGAAAGTTACGACGGTTTAAACCGCTGTGAACGGATAAATGTACACAGGGTTTGGACTCAAAATACAAAATGTGGTGCCTTAAACATCAAATATGAAATAAAAATTCATATATTATGGAACGTAATAACATCTAGTATTTAATTTCAAAGCTAAATGCAATTTCCGGTAAAACGTCAAAAATCGCGAAATCGGAAGAATACTGCGCTTAAACGCGTATTCCGACATCCAACGAGTTATAATTCAATCAAAATAAATGTTTGACAATGTTTTTATACAAAATAATTATTTTGAACTTCGTTTCGTAAAAAACGCATAAAATTTCACTAAAACGGCTTACGGTTTTATAAAAATCGCACATTTTATATAAGTATATTGCTATTTCTATAAAAACTAACCCACCCCACCCCCCTACCCCACCCCCATCGGCTTGACACCACTTCCCCAAGACAATCCTAGTGTACTATTCATAAATCTAACCTATTAGTAAAATAATGAAAAGAAATCAAACCTAAAACCTACATTAGATCTAATAAACAAATATACTCTCCATTATGAAGCAAAAGTCACCAGCACACTCTCTTCTCCACTCCCTTTCTACCTCTCGGCTCACTCTCTCCCTCTTTTCTTCTCTTCCAAAACCGCCACCATCATCATCCTCACCAAAATTCAATTCCAAGTTCCTTTTGCAAATCTAAGTGGTAAGACTCATTCATCTTTTGATTTTAATCTATATAACATAAGTTTTACACCATTTACACACACTAACATCTATGAAAAACCATTGGGTAATAGCATTGTCCAAGGGTCCTCCGAGCTCCAAGGCTTGGATCTTCAATCCTACCACCGATCTTCCAAGAATTACTTAGTTTTTAAGCCAAGCACGCTACAAGGGTGAGTTCATACCCCTCATTTTCATCTTTTCAAATTTTTTTGGGGGAGAATACAAGTTCTTTTACTATAAATGTTGTTTTATTCAAGTTTATATGTGTTAAAATGTTATATATGATAATTTGCACAAGTTTATAAAGTTAATATTTGTGTAAAAATGTTTTTGACATGAAATATGGATAGCTCTATGTAAGATGTTCATAATGATATATATAATGTTAGTGTAAAAGTTACTAAACTATAAATAAAATGTGTAAAATGTTAGATCTTGGACAAAATATTATAAAGATGGAAACTAGAAGATGTGTAAAGATGAACTTGACATAAAATATGAATAGATCCATGTATTATGAACACTTTGATATATTAAGTTGTGTAAAAATTACAAAACCACAAATAAAGTGTACAAAAATACTAGATCTTGGGTAAAAACGTTATAAAAATGAAAACTAGTAAAAACTACGTTTTTATAAACAAAAATACTATTTTCTAACAAAAATGATTATAACCAAGTTATTACACCATTTTAGTGAGAAATATCTTAAAAGATGATATTTATAATCATTTGAATAAGTTACTTCATTATTATTCATAAAATATGATTATTACGACGAAATACTAAAAATAGACTATTATAGGAATAGTTTATGAACACAAGGTTATATTGACGTTTAAACATGACAAAAATAATTATATAAAGTTATATAATTATTAAACAATACTATATTATCATGGGAAAATGATAATGGACGTTTTCAAAGAAAATACTATATACAGTTTTTACGAACACAAGTTGATTTCAAAATACATACATTTGTGAGATGAATCTTCACAGTACTTTTATAAGTACCTACTATAAGTCCTGTACATTTATAACCAAAGTCTCGGTAAGAGAGCGCGATATTTGAGTATAGATCTATACGGGGCTTGACAACCCCGCACCTGAGCTGCTTGCTACAGCTAGACCGGCAGGTCTGAGGTGTCCAAATGTCTACCATTTCGACGCCTGAAGAACGTCGCAGCAGGCCAACTAGTCACAGTATGGTTACAGGGTACCTCACATGGAGAAAAATCAACTTAATAATTTTTATAAATTATTTACTTGGAATTATACATTTCAAGGGAGTTTACACTACAATTTTACACGTTACATTTAGTCTTTGGGATTTAAAGACTTGGTCATTTTTATAAGAAAATAATGGATTTTCTTGATTCTCAATTACTACCGTTTACAAACAAAGGGCTTTTCTATTACAAAATCTTATGAACTCACCAACTTAATTGTTGACACTTTTTCAACTACTTGTATTCTCAGGAAATTGTTAAGCTAAATTAAGGCGCTACAAGAAGGGACGTTACGACGTCGTTTTTCTCTATTTTTGATATCATTTCAATTGTATTTGAAACATGAAACAATTAAACTTTGTAACATTTGCAATTGGTTAATGATGGTTGTGTGCTTGGTAATCACTATTATTCAACTTTGTTATGATATTGTTCATGAAGTCATCCACCCTTAAACTATTCCGCCAATACGGTTTGGGGGTGTGACAGATTGGTATCAGAGCATTGTTTATAGTGAACTAAGTATATCAATCCATTTAAAGATATACAACTATAAATACAATGGGACTAAAACTCTCGAAAACATTTTTGTACAAGTATACTTTTAAAATTATAACGATAATTTTTATAAAAAGTATAAGTACATGCATACATACTAGAACGATACCATAACGAAAACATACAAAAGTATTGGGAAGAGTTGAATACTACGGATAGACCTAAGTGCTTTGGTAATTATGTCTTGGATAAATAGAGCCTGATCAACTCTATTGATCGAAGATATAATTAACGGCTACTTAGGGATAGTCGTGGTAAACAACAAGTCCGAAACACTTACCAATAACCAAACAACTAAACATAAGAATTAAAATACCATAGGGGTATTTTGCGTACATTACTTAATTATATATATGTGTATTTAAAGATCCCTATATATATTCTTACACCCCGCTCCTCATACAGACACCATGGCCGGACACCACTTACCAGGAGACCCGTACTATCCGGAAGAAGAACCGGAAAGATGTCAGATTACGAAGGTCAATGGGACGAGGAGGGTACCGATGACGAGCCTGAGGTCGTCAACCCCCGTCACCCGATCCGCGAGCATAATGCACCACCTCCATTACCGAGCTTTCAGGTATATCGTCATCCTGGAGGCCCACTATGGATGCGTACTCCTCGAAAGAGGGTAGTTCCCATTCACCGCCCCTTACTAATTGAAGAACCTCTTTAGGATCCGACGCCAGAGTGGGCAGAACGCCTACGCCTATGGAGCCGCGAGCAGGGCTTGCGACCCCCGTATGGCATGTCCCACGACTACTTCGACCTCAGCGAGGGGGGCTCTACAGACCGAGCCTTACCAGTCATGATCGGACGCATCAGCCGTCAGGATATTGTTCATGAAGTCATCCACCCTTGAACTATTCCGCCACTACGGTTTGGGGGTGTGACAGTTAAGGTTTATGGCTTAACAGATATGTTTATGTTCTAGTTTGTCCATTAAAAATAGATTGTAGTTTATGTTTTATGGTTATGAGTTAAGGTTTATGTCTTAACGGATATGGCTTACGTTTTTATTTGTTATGGTTAAGTCTTAAAGCTTATGGGAGATCGTTTATGGTTAACGGGTTATGGTTAAGTGTTACGGTCTGTATAATGCGTTATGAGTTATGATTTATTTAAGCTTTATGGGTGATGTATAAGTGTTAAGACTTATGGCTTAAGGTTATCGATTATGGTTAAGTGTTAAGGCTTACACATAAAGCGTTATGGGTTATGTTTAAGTCATAAGGCTAACAATTATGGGATGTGACTAATGGGTTATAGCTTTGTGTTTAAGTCCTAAGGCTTGTTGCCTATTGGTTATGGATGATGGTTTTTGTTCTATTGGTTATGGTTATTGTTAAGTGTTAAAACTTATCCATTAAAAATAGGTTCTAGTTTAAGTTTTATGGTTATGTGTTAAGGTTTATGGCTTAACAAATATGGCTTATGTTTTTAATTGTTATGGTTAAGTCGTAAAGCTTATGGGAGATCATTTACGGTTAATGGGTTATGGTTAAGTGTTACGGTCTGTATAATGCGTGATAAGTTATGATTTATTTAAACTTTATGGGTGATGGTTAAGTGTTAAGACTTATGGCTTATGGTCATCGATTATGGTTAAGTGTTAAGGCTTACAGTTAAAGCGTTATGGGTTATGATTACGTCTTAAGTCTAACAATAATGGGATGTGAGTAATGGGTTATAGCTTTATGTTTACGTCCTAAGGCTTGTTGCCTATTGGTTATGGATGATGGTTTTTGTTCTATGGGCTATGGTTATCGTTAAGTGTTACGACTTATGGATTATGAAATAGGTTCTAGATTATGTTTTATGGTTATGTGTTAAGGTTTATGGCTTAACAGATATGGCTTACGTTTTTATTTGTTATGGTTAAGTCTTAAAGCTTATGGGTGACGGTTAAGTGTTAAGACTTATGGCTTATTATTATCTATTATGATTAAGTGTTAAGGCTTACACCTAAAGCGTTATGGGTTATGATTAAGTCTTCAGGCTAACAATTGTGGGATGTGAGGAATTGGTTATAGCTTTGTGTTTAATTCCTAAGGCTTGTTGCCTATTGGTTATAGATGATGGTTTTTCTTCTATAGATTATGGTTATGGTTAAGTGTTAAGACTTATCCTTAAAAATAGGTTCTATTTTATGGTTAATGGTTATGTGATTAGATTTATGGCTTAACGGATACGGCTTACGTTTTTATTGGTTATGGTTAAGTCTTAAAGCTTATGGGAGATCATTTATGGTTAACGAGTTATGGTTAAGTGTTGCGGTCTCTATAATGCGTTATGAGTTATGATTTATTTAAGCTTTATGGGTGATGGTTAAGTGTTAAGACTTATGGCTTAAGGTTATCGTTTAAGCTTAAGTGTTAAGGCTTACACCTAAAGCGTTATGCATTTTGATTAACTCTTAAGGCTAACAATTCTGGGATGTGAGTAATGGGTTATAGCTTTGTCTTTAAGTCCTAAAGCTTGTTGCCTATTGGTTATGGATGATGGCCTTTGTTCTATTGGTTATGGTTATGGTTATGTGTTAAGAGTTATGGATTATGAAATAGGTTCTAGATTATGTTTTATGGTTATGTGTTAGGGTTTATGGCTTAACGGATATGGCTTACGTTTATATATGTTATGGTTAAGTCTTAAAGCTTATGGGAGACCATTTATGGTTAACGGGTTATCATTAAGTGTTACGGTCAGTATTATGCGTTAGAAGTTATGATTTATTTAACTTTATGGGTCATTGTTAAGTGTTAAGACTTATGGCTTAAGATTATCGATTATGCTTAAGTGTTAAGGCTTACACCTAAAGTGTTTTGCATTTTGATTAACTATGAAGGCTAACAATTATGGGATTTGAGTAATGGGTTATAGCGTTGTGTTTAAGTCCTAAAGCTTGTTGCCTATTGGTTATGGATGATGGTTTTTGTTCTATTGGTTATGTTTATCGTTAAGTGTTAAGAGTTATAGATTATGAAATAGGTTTTAGATTATGTTTTATGGTTATGTGTTAAGGTTTATGGCTTAACGGATATGACTTACGTTTTTATTTGTTATGGTTAAGTCTTAAAGCTTATGGGAGATCATTCATGGTTAACGGGTTATGGTTAAGTGTTACGGTCTGTATAATGCATTATAAGTTATGATTTATTTAAGCTTTATGGGTGGTTAAGTGTTAAGACTTATGGCTTAAGGTTATCGATTATGGTTAAGTGTTAAGGCTTACACCTAAAGCATTATGCGTTTAGATTAACTCTTAAGGCTAACAATTATGGGATGTGAGTAATGGGTTATAGCTTTGTGTTTAAGGCCTAAAGCTTGTTGCCTATTAGTTATGAATGATGGTTTTTGTTCTATGGGCTATGGTTATGGTTAAGTGTTAAGACTTATGTATTATGAAATACGTTCTAGATTATATTTTATGGTTATGTGTTAAGGTTTATAGCTTAACAGATATGACTTCCGTTTTTATTTTTTATTGTTAAGTCTTAAAGCTTATGGGAGATCATTTATGGTTAACGGGTTATGGTTAAGTGTTACGGTCTATATAATGCCTTATGAGTTATGATTTATTTAAGCTTTATGGGTGATGGTTAAGTGTTAAGACTTATGGCTTTAGGTTATCCATTATGGTTATGTGTTAAGGCTTACACCTAAAGCGTTATGGGTTTTGATTAAGTGTTAAGGCTAACAATTATGGGATGTGAGTAATGGGTTATATCTTTTTGTTTAAGCCCTAAGGCTTGTTTCCTATTGGTTATGGATGACGGTTTTTGTTCTATAGGTTATGGTTATGGTTAAGTGTTAAGACATATAGATTATGAAATTGGTTCTAGTTTATGTTTTATGCTTATAGGTTAAGCTTTATGGCTTGACGGATATGGCTTACGTTTTTATTTGTTTTGGTTAAGTCTTAAAGCTTATGAGAGATCATTTATGGTTAACGGGTTATGGTTAAGTGTTACGGTCTGTATAATGCGTTATGAGTTATGATTTATTTAAGCTTTATGGGTGATGTTTAAGTGTTAAGACTTATGGCTTAAGGTTATCGATTATGGTTAAGTGTTAAGGCTTACACGTAAAGCGTTATGGGTTATGTTTAAGTCTTAAGGCTAACAATTATGGGATGTGAGTAATGGGTTATAGCTTTGTGTTTAAGTCCTAAGGCTTGTTGCCTATTGGTTATGGATGATAGTTTTTGTTCTATTGGTTATGCTTATTGTTAAGTGTTAAGACTTATCCATTAAAAATAGGTTCTAGTTTAAGTTTTATGGTTATGTGTTAAGGTTTATGGCTTAACAGATATGACTTACGTTTTTATTTGTTATGGTTAAGTCGTAAAGCTTATAAGAGATCATTTATGGTTAAGTGTTACGGTATCTATAATGCGTGATAAGTTATGATTTATTTAAGCTTTATGGGTGATGGTTAAGTGTTAAGACTTATGGCTTACGGTTATCGATTATGGTTAAGTGTTAAGGCTTACACGTAAAGCGTTATGGGTTATGATTAAGTCTTAAGTCTAACAGTTATGGGATGTGAGTAATGGGTTATAGCTTTATGTTTAAGTCCTAAGGCTTGTTGCCTATTGGTTATGGATGATGGTTTTTGTTCTATAGGTTATGGTTATGGTTATGTGTTAAGACTTATCCATTAAAAATAGGTTCTAGATAATGATTTATGGTTATCAGTTAAGGTTTATGGCTTAACAGATATGGCTTACGTTTTTATTTGGTTAAGTGTTAAGACTTATCCATTAAAAATAGGTTCTAGATAATGATTTATGGTTATGTGTTAAGGTTTATGGCTAACAGATATGTCTTACGTTTTTATTTGTTATGGTTAAGTCGTAATGCTTATGGGAGATCATTTATGGTTAATGGGTTGTGGTTAAGTGTTACGGTCTGTACAATGCGTTATAAGTCTTTAAGATTTATGGGTAATGGTTAAGTGTTAAGACTTATAGCTTAAGGTTATCGTTTATGCTTAAGTGTTAAGGCTTACACTTAAAGCCTTATACATTTTGATTACATCTTAAGGCTAACAATTATGGGATGTGAGTAATGGGTTATAGCTTTGTGTTTCAGTCCTAAAGATTGTTGCCTATTGGTTATGGATGATGGTTTTTGTTCTATGGGCTATGGTTATGGTTAAGTGTTAAGACTTATGGATTATGAAATAGGTTCTGGATTATGTTTTATGGTTACGTGTTAAGGTTTATGGCTTAACGGATATGGCTTACATTTTTATTTGTTATGGTTAAGTCTTAAAGCTTATGGGAAATCATTTATGGTTAACGGGTTATGGTTTAGTGTTACGGTCTATATAATGCGTTATGAGTTATGATTTATTTAAGCTTTATTTGTGATGGTTAAGTGTTAAGACTTATGGTTTAAGGTTATCCATTACGGTTAAGTGTTAAGGCTTACACCTGAAGCGTTATTCGTTATCATTGAGTCTTAAGGCTAACAATTATGGGATGTGAGTAATGAGTTATAGTTTTGTGTTTAATTCCTAAGGCTTGTTGCCTATTGGTTATGGGTGATGGTTTTTCTTCTATAGGTTATGGTTATGGTTAAGTGTTAAGACTTATCTATTAAAAATAGGTTCTATTTTGTGGTTTATGGTTATGTGTTTAGCTTTATGGTTTAACGGATATGGCTTACGTTTTTTTTTTTGTTATGGGTAAGTCTTAAAGCTTATCGGAGATCATTTATGGTTAACGGGTTATGGTTAAGTGTTACGGTCTATATAATGCGTTATAAATTATGATTTATTTAAGCTTTATGGTTGATGATTAAGTGTTAAGACTTATGGCTTAAGGTTATCAATTATGGTTAAGTATTAAGGCTTACACCCAAATCGTTATGCGTGTTGATTAACTCTTTAGGCTAACAATTATGGGATGTCAGTAATAGGTTATAGCTTTTGTGTTTAAGTCCTAAAGCTTGTTGCCAATTGGTTATGGATGATGGTTTTTGTTCTAGTTTAAATTTTACGGTTATGTGATAAGGTTTATGGCTTAACAGATATGGCTTACGTTTTTATTTGTTATGGTTAAGTCGTAAAGCTTATGGGAGATCATTTATGGTTAACGGGTTATGGTTAAGTGTTACGGTCTATATAATGCGTTAATAGTTATGATTAATTTAAGCTTTATGGGTGATAGTTAACTGTTAAGGCTTACACCTAAAGCGTTATGGGTTTTGATTAAGTGTTAAGGCTAACAATTATGGGATGTGAGTAATGGGTTATATCTTTTTGTTTAAGTCCTAAGGCTTGTTTCGTATTGGTTATGGATGACGGTTTTTATTCTATGGGTTTTGGTTATGGTTAAGTGTTAAGACCTATGGATTATGAAATAGGTTCTAGTTTATGTTTTATGCTTATGTGTTAAGCTTTATGGCTTAACGGATATGGCTTACGTTTTTATTTGTTATGGTTATGTCTTAAGGCTTATGGGAGATCGGTTATGGCTAACGGGTTATGGTTAAGTGTTACGGTCGGTATAACGCGTTATGAGTTACGATTTGTTTAAGCTTTCTGGGTGATGTTTAAGTGTTAAGACTTATGGATTAAGGTTATCGATTATGGTTAAGTGTTAAGGCTTACACCTAAAGCGCTATGGGTTATGATTAAGTCTTAAGGCTAACAATTATGGGATGTGAGTAATGGGTTATAGCTTTGTGTTTATGTTCTAAGGGTTGTTGCCTATTGGTTATGGATGATGGTTTTTGTTCTATGGGTTATGGTTATTGTAATATGTTAAGACTTATCCATTAAAAATAGGTTCTAGTTTAAGTTTTATGGTTATGTGTTAAGGTTTATGGCTTAACAGATATGGCTTTGGTTTTTATTTGTTATGGTTAAGTTTTAAAGCTTAGGGGTGATCATTTATGGTTAACGGGTTATGGTTAAGTGTTACGGTTTGTATAATGCGTTATAAGTTATGATTTAGTTAAGCTTTATGGGTAATGGTTAAGTGTTAAGACTTATGGCTTAGGGTTATTGATTATGTTTAAGTGTTAAGGCTTACACCTAAAGCGTTATGCATTTTGATTAACTCTTAAGGCTAACAATTCTGGGATGTGAGTAATGGGTTATAGCTTTGTCTTTAAGTCCTAAAGCTTGTTGCCTATTGGTTATGGATGATGGTGTTGAAAAATGTTTTTGTATGTGACCATCATTGAAATAAGACGAACTGTTTTTATATTATCTGACAAATATTATCAGTTTATTTCAGGTTGCGTGGATTCGAGATTAAAAACGAGAAAAACGAGAAAATGAGTTTTAACACCAAAAACAAAGAAAAATATAAAAGAAAATTAAATTAAATCTATTTAAAATGAATTTTTGGAAATTTATTTTCTAAATAATTTATTTTATTAGACTTAATTAATTTTATAAATTAAAAATATTTTTTCCAAATTTATTTGAATTTAATTCGAATTTAAATTGATTTAAATTTAAAAAGAAAATTAAATAAAAAGAAATCAGCAGCAGCCCAAAGCTCCAGCCGGCCCAACCCAATCTCGCCAGCCCATTTTCAGCGCCTGATCCAGTCCAGCGCATCCGGATCCGCCCCAGCACCGAACCCGCCTTCCCGACCCATCCGCATCCGGCTCCATTTCGTCTCACGTAGAACCCGCGTTCCCGACCCGTGTCTGACCCGAATCCGACCCAGCGACAAACCCGCGAGTTTCAGCCCAAAATATGACAGTTTTGGTCCCTAAACTTCCAAAATTCATCCAAAATCCACCCAAAACTCATTTTACACCCTTTATAACCATTTTTTAAACCATCTTTCATGACTACACATTTAAATCATCCAAAAATCCATCAAATCCTCTCCAACTTCCACCATCTTATTTCCAACTTCCAAACACTCTCCAAAAACACCAAGAACACCAAGAACACAAAGATCAAAACCAAGAACACCAAGAACACGAAGAACACCAAGAACACCAAGAACACCAAGATCACCAAGAACACCTAGAGACACAGTCTATTAGAAATCCAGTCCAACCTGAAGCCAGTTCAGTCAATTTATTTGACGAACCTACTTGATAGACCAGTCGTTCCATCAGTCCAGTTACAAACCAGTTCAGTCAATTCATTTGACGAACCTACTTGATATATATATATATATTTATATAATTATAGTTATTTATATTATTTATCGTTTTATGTCTTTTAATTATAGTCATTTATTTTATTTATCGCTTTAAGTCATTTAATTACTGCAATTTACATTCTTTATCGCTTTATGTCATTTAATTACAGTTATTTACATTCTTTATAGCTTTAAGTCATTTAAATACAGTTATTTATATTATTTATAGCTTTCAGTCGTTTATAGCTTTCGAGTTTATTTTTTTTCCGCCACTTTTATTATTTATTCCGCATATTATCTTTAATATATATTTCTGTCACACGGTAAACGGTGCGAACCTTTATTTGTGGTGATCAGTCTTTTTATTTTTAACAATTGGTATCAGAGCTTGTGTGATTTATATTGAAATTTTCGTTGAAAAACTTTTGGTTAGCGTTTATATAAACCTTCCATAAGCGTTTCTTTGAATATTTCATTTTAATATCACTTGTTAAAAATCTGTTTTTTTTTAAATTAAAATTAAAAATCTTAAAAACATGTCTTCTGCTAATTACTCTAACATGAATTCAGTTTCTATTGCCAACAGCTTAGGATCTGGTTCACGGGCACCCATACTTATACCTGAAGAGTATAATTCGTGGGTTGGCCGAATGAATCTACATCTTAACACAATAAATAAAGATGTTTAGAAATGTGTTGAAGGCACATATACTGATCCAGAAAATATGACTACTATTGCTACAAATCAAGTCACTCAAGCTGAAAACAGAAGAAAATTGGAACTACAAGCAAAAAAGGAAATGGTGTCTGGCATACCTCACAGTATTCTAAGTCAAATGGATGACATAATACTGTTGACTGCGAATCAAATTTGGGAAAACTTAAAAAACCGTTTTTGTGGAAATCAAAGAATTATTGGAAATAAAAGAACATCCGTTTTAAATGAATTCGATAATTTCAAGATGCTTTCATCAGAAACCATCCATGATGCACATGATAGGTTCAATTTTATCATGGTAAAATTGAATAACTTAGGCATCAAAAAGACACAACACGAGATCAATCTCAAATTTCTAAACAATCTTTACGAAAGCTGGAAGATGATTAAACTCATCATTCAGGGAAATCCTTCCATTCATACGGAAACTCTATACAATTTGTACGGAGAACTTCAATCATATGAATCCTCGATTGACCCACCAACCTCTACAGCTTTTGGAGGACCACTTGCTCTCGTTTCCACATCAAACCAAAACCAAACACTTTTTCATGAACAAAACTCCAATCATTTTAATCAAACATCTTTTCAAAATCAACCATTTTTGAACAATTCTTTTGATCAAACTGATTTAAATGATGAAGCAGACTACCAACAATTGTGTGCTTTGGTTGCAAATACAAATCTCCAAAGATTTATTCCAAATCACGGTCAATCGAATTTTAGACCAAATTTTCAAAACCGACCACAATTTGGACAAAATAATTCTGGATTTCAATCAAGACCACAATTTGGTCAAAACAACCAAGGTTTTCAACCAAGACCTTATTTTGGACAAAATTCGCAAAGACCCTCTTTCCAAAATAACTCAAACCAGGGATTTCAAAACAATCCCAACTCAAATCATCAAAACAATAACCAAAAGAACGGTCTTCAAAACCAAAACTGGGGATTCCAAAATCAAGGATACAATAATCAAAATAATGGTTTTTCAAACAACCAAAATTTTGGATTCCAACAAAACTCCTCCCAATCTTCCCAACAAATCCAAACTCAAGCACCGAAACGACTTCCAATCAAAAGTCAAAAGGAAGAAAGTGATGAAGAAGTGATTATCTGTCACAATTGCAAAGGAACTAATCACTACGCAAGAGAGTGTCGTGTCAAAAACAAGACAAAAATAAAAGACTCGGCATACTACGCTCAAAAAGCCGATGAGTTAAAGAAAAAGGAAAACCAAGAAAACCAAAGAGCTTTGATGGCAATCCACGAACCAAATGTGGAATACTGACCAACCTCTGAAGACGAAGCCGACAATGAACCGACACAATCCAACTTCTGCTTCGTAGTTGGTACAACTTCAAGAGCTCCAAATGTCATAGAACAGGTATGGTCTATGATCTCTGAACTTTCTAAAATACTTTTTGAGTCCCATATATCCAAAATTGAGAAAAGTTTAGAAGCTGATCTCAAGAAATACCATGACACAGTGGTTAATTCTGAAATCTTCAAATGTGAGTTACAAACCCTACAACTCAAATTTGCAGAATTAACCAGAACAAAGACCAAATTGGAAAGAGACGTTGAAAGAAAATCAGAAGATTACAATCACGTCTTTGAACAATTAAATCAATCTCTAATTCAGAAAAAGGAATTGGAATTAAAAAGTCAATCAGTCATTTCTTCTGAAACAAAAGATGTTTTAGAAATGAAAATCATTCAGTTAACACAAAACATTCAAGAGTCAACTGAAAAACACAAAATCTTAAATGAAAAACTGACTGATTCTTTAAACCAAATCACTTTTCTTGAATCTGAAAACAAAAGATTGATACGGAATGTGGAATCTATCAAAATTGCCAGAAAACTCAGTGATGATATTTTCACCAAGGCAAACACCTTGGGTACTGGAAAATTTGATACGAGTTACAGACCAGGAATTGGTAGAGAAACCTTTGAAAAAGAACTAGAAAATCAAGAAAACATGATAATTTGTGAAAACTCTGAATCAACTCTACCAGATCTTTTCACATCTGTTAATGAGGAAGATTCAGATGACGAAACAGTTATCAACTGTAGCCCAGATGATACTGCTTTCACTGTTTCCAAAAAGTCTTTCAAAAGAGTCTTAAATTCTGAAACAGACTCAGCTAGTTCTTTAACTCACCAAATCAAACATACCAACGAAACCACCAAATCTAAAAACTTTTTGAATGGATAAAATTCCTTTTACGAGGTTGGTAGTACTTCTGTACCAACTACTTTTCCTACAATGAGTTCATCAATTGTTGGAAAAACTAGTCCGGGACAAAAATACTCCAAGAAACAACAAATAAGCAAAAACCCCATTCAAGTCGCCAAAACCCCACTTGTCAAGCCAAAAGTTTTTGAAAACCAACCAAAGAAACCAGTTAAACCCTACGTCATACCTCATAAACAGGTTTCCAAACAAAAATCAAAACCTTATCCAAAACCTTTTCAAAACCGCTCTTCATACCCCAGATATGAAGAAAATTTTTCAAATCAATTCTCACATCTAGGATATCTTTCACCAAATCACAGATTTTATCAACCCACTGGTTTTCAAAAACAAATATCATTTTGGGAAAACTTGATAAATCAAATAAAACCTCAACCATTCTATCCCAATAAACCAAAGTCATTGAACAACAAACCCAAAATAGCAAAAGCTAACAAACCAGGACCCATTCAGATCTGGGTAACTAAAATTTCTGTCTAATTGCAGGGATCTAATGCTGGAGAACCCAAGGATGATACATGGTACATTGATAGTGGCTGCTCCAAGCATATGACAGGAAACAGAAACTACCTTCGTGACTTCAGACCCACCCAAACCAATCAAGACGTTACCTTTGGCAATAACATGACGGCAAAAATATAAGGTTATGGAAACATAACTAATGGTAACTTCACCATAAAGAAAGTTGTTTATGTTGATGACCTGAAACACAACCTCATCAGTGTTTCTCAACTCTGCGATAACGATCTTGAAGTCCTATTTACCAAACAAAGAAGCTTGATCATGGACGCCAACACCAAAGAAATCATTGTTGATTCACACCGTGCCGGAAATATGTATCCACTAGACATGGATCTTATTTATGGTAAACCCGATATTTTTCTGCTATCCAAAGCCCCAGCCGATATTAGTTGGTTATGGCACCGCCGCCTTTCCCATCTAAATTTCGGGTACATCAACAAATTGATCGGCGATGATCTAGTTCGAGGACTGCCACTTCTAAAGCTCGACAATGAAACTCTTTGTGCCGCTTATGAAAAGGGAAAACTTTCAAAATCCTCTCACAAAAGCATTACAGAATCTAGTGTATCCGAACCACTAGAATTGTTGCACATAGACCTCTGTGGCCCCGCCAAAATCCAAACAATACAAGGGAAGAAGTATGTCATTGTCATAGTTGATGGCCTCTCTCGATTTACATGGGTCTTTTTCTTAAGACTAAAATCAGAAGCACCAGAAGAGATGATCAACTTTATAAAACAAATCGAACTAAAGCTCAAACGACCAGTTCGAAGAATCCGAATTGATAATGGTTTAGAGTTCAAAAACATAACTCTAGACTAATTTCTCAAAACAAAGGCATCGAACACAACTTCTCAGCCCCTTATACTCCTCAACAAAACGGCGTTGTTGAAAGAAGGAACCGAACTCTGTGCGAAGCTGCAAGATCAATGCTCTTCTTTGCTGATCTGCCACAATACTTCTGGGCAGAAGCAATTGCCACAGCTTGCTACACACAAAATCGCTCCTTAATTCACAAAAATCTTCATAAAACACCATATGAAGTCATTAACAACCGAAAACCAAATATCAAAATTTTTCATATTTTTGGTTGTCAATGCTTTATAAAGAATAATAAAGACCACCTTTCAAAATTTGAATCAAGGTCGGACGAAGGAATTTTCCTTGGTTACTCATTTTCTTCAACTGCTTATCGAGTACTGAACAAACGTACAAGAGTAATTGAAGAAAGTACCGATGTCCACTTCGATGAATTTTATGTCAGAAAATTGGATCGTGAACATTTTGGTTCACAAATGGTAGATAATATTTTTCAAAATCCAATTCCACAAACACCATCTCCTGACATAGACATTAAAGTTGATATTGATTTACCTTTTGAATAACCTAAAACTGCTTATAATTCTGAAATTCTAACTACTCAAATTGATCCTACAGGAACACCCACTGAAGGAACTCCACAAAGAAACAGAAATGTTGCAGATCAAGTTGAGGGGGAACCAAAAACACATACTTCCTCATTAGAACAAACACCAAATCCTCCTTTAACCACTCCAAATTTAACCACCCCAGATTTTACCACTCCATCCCCAAATATCCAAAACAATCACGATGCAACATTTATGGGGGAACCTTCAAACCTCTTCCAAGAAGAAACTACTGGAGAAGAACAATGGGATACTGAAAATCCTATTATTACAACGGAAGAAAATACTTTAATAAAATGGACCAGAAACCATCCCACTGACCTAATCATCAGAGATCCCAATTCAGGCATCCAAACTAGAGCCACAACTGCCAATGATTGCTTATTTGGAGTCTTCCTATCCATGACTGAACCCAAAACCATACATATTGCTCTCAAAGACCCAGACTGGGTAAAAGCTATACAAGAAGAGCTAGCTGAATTTGAAAGAAATGACGTATGGAATCTTGTTCCTACACCACTCGATGTTACTATCATAGGCTCAAGATGGGTATTCAGAAACAATACTGACGATCAAGGAGTCGTGTGTCGAAACAAGGCACGTCTCGTAGTCAAAGGCTATTCACAACAAGAAGGAATAGACTACGATGAAACATATGCTCCAGTCGCCAGAATAGAAGCTATCCGCATCTTTCTCGCATATGCTGCACATAAGAACTTTAAAGTTTTTCAAATGGACGTTAAATGTGCATTCCTACATGGAGAGTTAGATCGAGATGTTTATATCCAACAACTACCAGGCTTTGAAGATCCCAACTTTCCTCATCACAGCTTCAAATTGCAGAAAGCTGTCTATAGCTTAAAACAAGCACCCCGTGCCTGGTATGCCACCTTGTCAACATTCCTCGAAGAATCAGGTTTCAAAAGGGGTTCAATCGATCAAACCCTCTTTCGAAAAATCTATAATAAACATCTCTTAATCGTACAAATATATGTTGATGACATTATTTTCTGTTCTACTGATGAATCTTTGAGTGTTAAGTTTGCAGATCTAATGAAGAGAAAATTTGAAATAAGCATGATTGGGGAGATGACTACTTTTCTCGGACTTCAAATCAAACAGTCCAATGATGGCATATTCATCAACCAAGAGAATTATATCAAAAACCTTCTCACTCGCTTTTCAATGGACAAATCCAATACTGCCAAAACCCAATGGCATTTGGATACAAAATAGATGCAGACTTAGATGGCAAACCCGTTGATCAGAAAAAATATTGTGGAATGATCGGATCACAATTATATCTCACTGCCAGCAGACCTGACATCATGTTTTCTACATGTGTCTATGCCAGGTACCAAGCAAATCCAATGGGATCCCATGTCATTTCTGTGAAATGCATCTTCAAATACCTAAAAGGCACTCCCAAACTTGGCCTTTGGTATCCAGCTAAATCTGATTTTCAGCTGAACGCTTTCACCGACTCAGACTATCGAGGATGCAAGCTAGATAGGAAAAGTACATCTGGTAGCTGTCAATTCCTAGGAGGTCGACTAGTGAGTTGGTCTTCAAAGAAACAGAGTTGTGTATCCACATCAACAGCAGAAGCTGAATACGTCGCTGCCGCCAGCTGTTGTTCACAAGTCATATGGATGCAAACTCAACTGCGTGACTATGGCTTCAGAGTTTCACAAATTCCCATATTTTGTGACTCAACCAGTGCAATAGCCATTTCTCACAATCCCGTTCACCATTCCATGACAAAGCACATCGATATTCGATATCACTTCATTAAAGACAACATTCAAAAGGGTCATATCGAATTACACTTCATAAACACCGAAGATCAAATTGCCGATGTCTTCACTAAGGCTCTCGATGAAATAAAGTTTCTATACTTCCTAGGCCGTCTAGGAATGTTAAATCCAAATATCATCAATTCTTAAATTGTACTTTTTGTTTGTACAAAATTGTGTTTACTTTTATTCAAAAAAAAAAAAAAAAAAAAAAAAAAAAAAAAAAACTTCAAAAGACAAAAAGATTTTAGATTTTTATAATTTTCATATCTTTCCTTAAAAAAAATAAAACCAAAATTTCCAAAAACATTCAAATAACCAAAATTTCCAAAAACATTCAAAAAAAAAAAAACAAATTTTCAAAAATACAATAAAAGACTTGCCATAATAATATTTTATAGAACCTTGTGATTAATCGTCTCTTGACTTAATTTTCAGATGCTTATGCTCGATGAAGATTTTAAGTCATATTGATTCTCAATTGGAGTGAAGGTTCAAATCTCCTACTTTTCATAATGTATATAACTTTATTTCCTTCGATTTTATTTCATTATTGACGATTTTAAACAATCAAAGGACATAAGGTTAGGAGGTTCAGATGAAAACAAAAACTCATGTGAGAATTTGTGCCTCGTCGATCTAAATCACTGTGGAATTCATTCCTTGTGAGCTTAGGTGTGTTACTATTGCTTTTAAGGTATACCCGATTATATCTTGTCACAGTCTCATTTTTGCTTAGATATCAAAATGACCAGGGACGATACTTTCATTTCTTACATACTAGATAAATTGTCTTTTATGCCACCTATCCCTACCTAGATAAAAGCCAACCAAAAATGAAGACAGCCTCAAAATAGAAAGACTTCAAACAGCGACATATCCTTACAAGAAAATCAAAGGCGAAACAAAGATCTATCAACATCCAATCCTCAAAGACGAATCAACAAGAAACTCAAATCATTCACCGAAGAAAATCCAAACAAAACAAAATTTTAATACTTTTTCAGAAAAGTAGATATCTCAATCACTCAAGACAGATTCTCCAAATAAAAAATACAAAAAAATGTTCTCAATTGTAGCACTTCTCAATGATAAAACAAAATTTCTTTTTACAATAAATCGATATTGATCAACAAACAGGATACCATCAAAGAAGAAAATGCAACAATAATGGATTTCTCGGGATATTGTAGCCTTCATCACTGAATATTCTTAGTTGCAAACTGCATTATGAAAATTGCTAAACCCCTCTACATGTATTTCCTGACGGAGAGAGAGTGAACGTTAATGGCATGAATGAAGAAACCCGTTGAGTAATGCCGAATCCAGTCTTATGTGATTGATTATCTAATGATGACTTTACAGAAAAAGTCATTATTAGTGATCATAGATGAACACCTCCAATATGAGTGTGAGTCGTCAGAGAGCGATATCACTCATTTTTAGTGATCATTAACTTGTTCTGCTGCCAGAACAACCAAACACCCAAGTGAAATGTAAGCTATATCTATAACCGAACCCGAGACTTTGATTCGGAAACAAACAGTCTTCAAAATCTTTTTCAAAACATAAGATATGTAAAACCAAGTCACAAACTTTCAAAATGATTACAATGGTTTTATATATATCTTATCATTGACAAAACTTTTATCCCAAATCTTCAATGTCAAAACTTCTAATGTGATTATATCTATCATTATTTCATCAATGATCACATAGGGAGAAATTGTTGAAAAATGTTTTTGTATGTGACCATCATTGAAATAAGACGAACTGTTTTTATATTATCTGACAAATATTATCAGTTTATTTCAGGTTGCGTGGAATCGAGATTAAAAACGAGAAAAACGAGAAAATGAGTTTTAAAACCAAAAACAAAGAAAAATATAAAAGAAAATTAAATTAAATATTTAATTTGAATTTTTGGAAATTTATTTTCTAAATAATTTATTTTATTAGACTTAATTAATTTTATAAATTAAAAATATTTTTTCCAAATTTATTTGAATTTAATTCGGATTTAAAATGATTTAAAATTAAAAAAGAAAATTAAAGAAAAAGAAATCAGCAGCAGCCCAAAGCTCCAGCCGGCCCAGCCCAATCTCGCCTGCCCATTTTCAGTGCCTGATCCAGTCTAGCGCATCCGGATCCGCCCCAGCACCGAACCCGCCTTCCCGACCCATCCGCATCCGGCTCCATTTCGTCTCACGTAGAACCCGCGTTCCCGACCCGTATCTGACCCGAATCCGACCCAACGACAAACCTGCGAGTTTCAGCCCAAAATATTACAGTTTTGGTCCCTAAACTTCCGAAATTCATCCAAAATCCACCCAAAACTCATTTTACACCCTTTATAACCATTTTTTCATGACTACACATTTAAATCATCCAAAAATCCACCAAATCCTCTCCAACTTCCACCATCTTATTTCCAACTTCCAAACACTCTCCAAAAACACCAAGAACACCAAGAACACCAAGAACACCAAGAACACCAAGATCAAAACCAAGAACATGAAGAACACGAAGAACACCAAGAACACCAAGAACACCAAGATCACCAAGAACACCAAGAACACCTAGAGACATAGTCTATTAGAAATCCAGTCCAACCCTAAGCCAGTTCAGTCAATTTATTTGACGAACCTACTTGATAGAACAGTCGTTCCATCAGTCCAGTTACAAACCAGTTCAGTCAATTCATTTGACGAACCTACTTGATATATATATTTATATAATTATAGTTATTTATATTATTTATCGTTTTATGTCTTTTAATTATAGTCATTTATTTTATTTATCGCTTTAAGTCATTTAATTACTGCAATTTACATTCTTTATCGCTTTATGTCATTTAATTACAGTTATTTACATTCTTTATAGCTTTAAGTCATTTAAATACAGTTATTTATATTATTTATAGCTTTCAGTCGTTTATAGCTTTCGAGTTTATTTTTATTCCGCAAGTTTTATTATTTATTCCGCATATTATCTTTAATATATATTTCTGTCACACGGTAAACGGTGCGAACCTTTATTTGTGGTGATCAGTCTTTTTATTTTCAACTGATGGTTTTTGTTCTATAGGATATGGTTATGGTTAAGTGTTAAGACTTATGGATTATGAAATAGGTTCTAGATAATGATTTATGGTTATGTGTTAAGGTTTATGGCTTAACGGATATGGGTTACGTTTTAATTTGTTATGGTTAAGTCTTAAAGCTGATGGTAGATCATTTATGGTTAACGGGTTATGGTTACGTGTTACGGTCTGTATAATGTGTTATGAGTTATGATTTATTTAAGCTTTATGGGTGACGGTTAAGTGTTAAGACTTATGGCTTAAGATTGTCGATTACGATTAAGTGTTAAGGCTTACACCTAAAGCGTTATGGGTTATGATTAAGTCTTAAGGCTAACAATTATGGGATGTAAGTTATGAGTTATAGCTTTGCGTTTAATTCCTAAGGCTTGTTGCCTATTGGTTATGGATGATGGATTTTCTTCTATAGGTTATCGTTATGGTTAAGTGTTAAGACTTATCCATTTAAAATAGGTTCTATTTTATGGTTAATGGTTATGTGTTTAGGTTTATGGCTTAACGGATATGGCTTACGTTTTTATTTTTTATGGTTAAGTCTTAAAGATTATGGGAGATCATTTATGGTTAAGTGTGGCGGTCTGTATAATGCGTTATGAGTTATGATTTATTTAAGCTTTATGGGTGATGGTTAAGTGTTTAGAGTTATGGCTTAAGGTTATCGATTATGGTTAAGTGTTAAGGCTTACACCTAAAGCGTTATGGGTTTTGATTAAGTGTTAAGGCTAACAATTATGGGATGTGAGTAATGGGTTATATCTTTTTGTTTAAGTCCTAAGGCTTGTGGTTATGGATGATGGTTTTTGTTCTATGGGCTATGGTTATGGTTAAGTGTTAAGACTTATGGATTATGAAATAGGTTCTAGATTATGTTTTATGGTTATGTGTTAAGGTTTATGGCTTAATGGATATGGCTTACGTTTTTATTTGTTATGGTCAAGTCTTAAAGCTTATGGGAGATCATTTATGGTTAACGAGTTATGGTTAAGTGTTACGGTCTGTATAATGCGTTATGAATTAGGATTTATTTAAGCTTTATTTGAGATGGTTAAGTGTTAAGACTTATTGTTTAAGGTTATCCATTACGGTTAAGTGTTAAGGCTTACACCTGAAGCGTTATTCGTTATGATTAAGTCTTAAGGCTAACAATTATGGGATGTGAGTAATGAGTTATAACTTTGTGTTTAATTCCTAAGCATTATGCCTTTTGATTAAGTCTTATGGCTAACAATTATGGGATGTGAGTAATGTGTTATAGCTTTGTGTTTAAGTCTTAAAGCTTGTTGCCTATTGGTTATGGATGATGGTTTTTGTTCTATTGGTTATGGTTATGGTTAAGTGTTAAGACTTATGGATTATGAAATAGGCTATAACAAATAAAAATGTAAGCCATATTCGTTAAGCCATAAACCTTAACACATAACCATAAAACATGAACTAGAACCTATTTTTAATGGATAAGTCTTAACACTTAACCATAACCATAACCCAATAGAACGTAAACCATCATCCATAACCAATAGGCAACAAGCCTTAGGACTTAAACACAAAGCTATAACCCATTACTAACATCCCATAATTGTTAGTCTTAAGAGTTAATCAAAACGCACAACGCTTTAGGTGTAAGCCTTAACACTTAACCATAACCGATAACCTTAAGCCATAAGTCTTAACACTTAACTATCACCCATAAATCTTAAATAAATCATAACACATTATGCATTATACAAACCATAACACTTAACCTTAACCCGTTAACCATAAATGATCTCCCATAAGCTTTAAGACTTAACCATAACAAATAAAAATGTAAGCCATATTCGTTAAGCCATAAACCGTAACACATAACCATAAAACATAATTTAGAACCTATTTCAAAATCCAGAAGTCTTAAGACTTAACCATAACCATAGCCCATAGAACAAAAACCATCATCCATAACCAATAGGCAACAAGATTTAGGCCTTAAACACAAAGCTATAGCCCATTACTCACATCCCATTATTGTTAGCCTTAAGAGTTAATCAAAACGTATAACGCTTTAGGTGTAAGCCTTAATACTTAACCATGTAACGCCCCAATTCCATAATTATAAAATTTCATTTATTACCAAGGTTCCAACAAAATCTTTATTTAAAGAAAATAAAACTGTTCAACATATTTATTAAACCAACAGTGGAATATTTGAAAATCATAACATAGTTCATTAAAATAAATCTCTTGTATGCGATGCGCTGCCGTCAAGCCTTGCCCTTCCCTTTGTCATTTGAAATACCTGAAATGTTATAAAATCAACGGGTAAGCTTAAAGCTTAGTGAGTCCACAAATTACCATACATGCCCACATATTAAACAACCCGTCCTCGAGAACGACCTGACCCTACCCGCCATACAACTGCTACGGGCGTCCATCATACAACAGCTATGGACACGGGAAGGTTCTACCCATCATACAACAGCTATGGGTTCCCGGTTATGGCCTAGCCCATCATACAACAGCTATGGGACAAGGCAATAATCCAACTCGTCATACAACAGGTACGAGGGGACACGCATCAGTACTGATCCCAACAACAAATAACCACAGATATAAAGCAAATCATATAACTGTAAATAACACACAAGATGCCTAACATGCAACATCATATAGTAAGGTGAGGATACTCACCTGATTCGAAACCGCACAGATATACTCTAATATCCCTACTTAGCTCGTCCACACACCTATATCCCACATACACAACATGTCAAGCACTGACCAAACTCCTATGGACTTGCCTAAATGTCAGACCCAACGTTTGGTAACCAACATTGTCGAAAATAAGCTTTTGGGTCAAATAGCCGCTCGCCGAAGCGCGACCTTTCTCTTAGGCGTCGCAGACTATAATTACACTTACGGGGTTTTACTCGAACCCGCGTCGCCAAGATAGCCTGTCCGCGCCGCGGACTCGTATCAATCCAAAGTCTTATTAGCCCTTAATCAGTTTAGTCATCGGCTAGGGTTTCATTCTATACCCTTCCTGGGATCTGAAACTACCCTAAGGTCACTTCCTTATGGACATGCAAGTCTATGCATGTCCTTGGTCCAAACCCTAATTGTTACAAGTCATCTAAGACTACTAACCAAGGGATATCACCAAAAGACGGGATAGAATGAAGTACCAGAAAGGTAGATCCTCTTACCTTGCTTCTGGAAAATGCAGGAATGCACACACTCGGTTACAAGCCTTTCCCCATAGTGTATCTCCTCCTTCCAAAATCTCAAAATCTTCAAAGCTTTGGAACCGAAGAGCCTCTGCTGAAACCAGTCGACTCCACTCCAAAAAACTTCCAAAAACACGAACCCTAGGGCTGGGACCCTTAATATAGGCATTTAAATCCGAATTAGGGTTTTCACATTAGCGGCGCACCGCGCCGCGGATCCTTTAAGGCCGCGCCACGCGTACAACATTATTCGCGAATCCAGATCCCTCCCGAGCCGTGCCGCGGATCCGTCCAGGCCACGCCTCGGCGGAACGGGTCTTACAATTCTCCCCCACTTAACTAGATTTTGTCCCCGAAATCCGCGCCAGTAAACAATTCTGGATAATGCCTCCGCATTTCCTCCTCCGGTTCCGAAGTCCACTCGGACCCTTTACGATGTTGCCACTGAACCTTAACTAATCCTATTGTTTTATTTCGCAAAGTCTTTATTTTCCTTTCAATGATGGCAATAGTCGCTCCACGAAATTTAGGCGTTCGTCTAATTGAATAACCTCCAAAGGCACTATTGTATATTCCTCGGTAATGCACTTCATGAGTTGCGAAACGTGGAACGTGTCGTTAATCTGGCTAAGCTGTTCGGGCAGCTCCAACCGGTAAGCTACCTTACCTACTCGAGCGATGATTCGATAAGTTCCAATGTACCTACGGCCAAGCTTTCCTCGCTTCCTAAAACGAATAACTCCCTTCCAAGGTGAAACCTTAAGAAGAACATAATCCCCAACTTGAAACTCGAGATCGGACCGTCGCCTATCTGCATAACTTTTCTGTCAACTCTGAGCCGTTAACAATCTCTCCCGAACCTTCTGAATTAGCTCAGTTGTCTTGAGTACTACCTCAGTACTACCCAATACCCGCTGGCCAACCTCGCCCAGCAAATAGGAATCTGAAATTTCCTTCCATACAACATCTCAAAAGGAGCCTGCAAATGCTTGCGTGATAACTGTTATTATAGGAAAACTCAGCTAGAGGGAGATGGGAATCCCAACTCCTGCCAAAATCGATAACACATGCCCTAAGCATATCCTCTAGCGTTTGAATCGTCCTTTCACTCTGCTCATCCGTCTGAGGGTGATATGCCGTGTTGAAATGAAGGCGAGTGCCTAATTCCTCATGAAACTTCCTCCAAAACCTAGACGTAAATCGGACATCCCGGTCGGATGTCACCGAGACCGGTATACCATGCCGAGAGATAATCTCGTCTACGTAGACCTTAGCCAATTCTTTTGCAGAGAAGGTCTATTGAATGGGGAGGAAATGAGCACTTTTAGTCAACCTATCCACGATAACCCAAATAGTGTCCATATGTCGAGGGGTTCTTGGCAACTTCGTGATGAAATCCATTGTGATATGCTCCCATTTCCATTCTGGGATCTCAAGAGGCTGCAATCTACCATGAGGCCGTTGGTGCTCAGCCTTGACCCTACGACAGGTCATGCATCTTTCGACAAACCAAGCTACTTCCCTCTTCATACCTGGCCACCATATATTTGCGCAGATCCCTATACATTTTAGTTGCTCCAGGGTGGATAGAGAACTTGGATTTTTGTGCCTCCTCCAATAGGGTTTGACGAACCCCACCCAGCTTCGGTACCCAAATTCTCTCATGGCAAGTTAACAAATCTCTGCTATCTTTGACCATAGCTGCCAACTGACCCACAATTCTTTCACCTTTTTGATTTTCGCTCTTGTTTGCTTCCATATGAGCCTTCCTTATCAGCTCAAGCAGTGGTGTCACAATTGTCATCCTTAGACAAACGCCCCGAAGGGGTGTACCTGAAGTCTTACGGCTTAACGCATCTGCTACCACATTGGCCTTCCCAGGGTGATAGTGTATATCACAATCATAGTCTTTCAATACATCTAACCATCTCCTCTATCTCATATTGAGATTGGCCTGATCCATCAGATACTTCAAACTCTTGTGGTTGGTATAGATGGTACACTTCACTCCATACAAATAGTGTCTCCAAATCTTGAGAGCGAAAACCACCGCTCCCAATTCCAAATCATGAGTAGGATAGTTAGCCTCATGGGGCTTCAACTGTCGCGAGGCGTAAGCAATCACCCTGCCTCGTTGCATCAAGACTTCCCCCAATCACGAGATAGATGCATCGCAATAAACTACCATATCCTCCATGCCTTCAGGCAAGGTTAAAACTGGAGCTTCACACAATTTCCGCCGCAAAGTCTCAAAAGCCTGCTGCTGCTCCTCACCCCACCGAAAAGCAGCGTTTTTCTTAGTTAGTCGAGTCAAAGGTACCGCAACCTTTGAGAAGTCTTGGATGAAACGACGATAATAACCAGCCAGACCCAACAAACTTCTAATCTCCGAGGGAGTCTTCGGAACCTCCCACCGCATCACAGCCTCCACCTTAGCCGGGTCTACCATGATTCCTTGCTCGTTGACGATATGACCCAAAAAATGGACCTCCCGCAGCCAAAAGTCACACTTGGATAATTTTGCATAAAGCTTCTCCTTCCTTAAGGTCTCCAGTACTTAATTTAAATCATGTTTGTGTTGCTCCCTGCTCCGAGAGTAAACTAAGATATCATCAATGAAAACTATAACCGACCGATCCAACATCGGTTGACACACCCGGTTCATTAAGTCCATAAAAGTTGCAGGGGTACTGGTCAGTCCAAACGGCATCACTACAAACTCGAAGTGGCCGTACCTCGTCCGAAAAGACGTTTTCCGGATGTCTTCCTCCCGTACTCGCATTTGATGGTATCTTGACCGCAAATCAATTTTTGAAAACCACGAAGCGCCCTGCAGTTGATCGAAGAAGTCGTCGTTGCGAGGTAATGGATATCGATTCTTCACCGTAAGCTTGTTCAGCTCACGATAATCTATGCACATCCTATTGGAACCATCCTTCTTCTTAACAAATAAAATAGGCGCTCCCCATTGTGAGCAATTGGGTCGAATAAATCCCTTATCCACTAATTCCCGAAGTTGAATAGACAACTCCAGCATCTCTGGAGGCGCAAGACGATACGGTGTTATAGCTATCGGAGCCGCACCGGGAGTTAAGTCGATCTTAAATTCCACCTGTTTCTCTGGCGGTACGCCAGGCAGGTCCTCGGGAAAAACATCAAGAAAATCCCGAACCACCGGTATATCACCTGCTTTCTACTGTTGCTTCTTTTCTCGCGCGCCTAAAACAAAAGCCATAAATCCCGAACCTCCATGTTGAAAATGTCTGCATGTCCTAGCAGCTGAATAGAAAACTGCACCTCGATTCTTTCTCTCGCCCTGCACAACCAGCTCTCCCACACTTGGGGTTTGAATCCACACTCGTTTGTTCTTACAATCAATCCATGATTCATGCTGACCCACCCAATCCATACCGATGATGACTCGAGAGTCACTCAACGGTATAGGGATGAGATCGATCGGAAACTTTATTCCTTGAATCACTACTTCACATCCCCGATAAACACTAGTCGCTTGCACGATTTTATCATCCGTAATTTCTACTTCTAACGGCCGATGAAGAGTTCCTAAAGCAATACCGAAACCCTTTCCCAACACGGCAGACACAAAAGAATGACTAGCACCCGAATCAAATAGTACAAAGGTAGGCGTAGAGTTGACTAAGAAGGTTCCTAACCAAAGCATAGTAAAGACATTAAGTATACACACCACATACACGAGGCAAGTAAAGAAAGAGTACCCGTGACGACGTCGGGCGCATCCTGTGCCTCCTAGGCGGTCATGACGAATGCTCGACCCTTGGTCTTAGGGGCTTCCCCTTTCCCCTACCTACCATCGGTAATTCGGAGAGTAGTGGGTGCTGGATTCTGAACCACTCCCTGAGTCAGACGGGGACACTGGGCCTTGAAGTGGCCTACCTGATTACAATTAAAACAAATCTTGACCTCCTGACGGCAATCTTTAGCATAGTAGCCCTCCTTTCCACACTTTAGGCATATTAACACCCAGCAACGCCCCTCATGATTCCTTCCACACTTACCACACTTACCATGGCTCCTTTGCCCTTGCTTTCCCTGATCTGCCCCTCGAAATTTCTTTGACGCCTGCTGAGTCTGAGTAGGCGCCGGACGCTTCTGCCTTTGTTGGGTTTCCAATTCCAACTCTCGGGCCCGAGCGGCCGCGATTATATCAGTAAGAGTTTAGTGCCTAGCAGCAAACACAAATTCTCGAATGTCTGTGCGAAGCATCGCCAAATATCGAGTCATCCTCATGCGCTCAATTGCCGCAAACTCTGGACAGAAGAGTGCTCGCTCATTAAACTTTTTGGTGATCTCCGTCACCGTCTCAGTGGTATGGGTCAGGTTTAGGTATTCCTGTGCCAAGCGTTCCATTTCCACTTGTGGAACATACTCCAGTTTGAGCTGTTCCTTGAATTACGGCCACGTAATAGCATCCAACTGAGCAGGGGTGAGATCTTCCGTTCGTATTTCCTACCAATCTTTCGCACCCTCTCTTAGAAGATTCACTGCAAATGTTACCTTTAAGTTCTTAGGACATGAATAGGTGCGGAAGGCAACCTCTATCGTGGAAACTCATCGCATACTGACAATCAGATCCCTGCCCCCATCAAACATCGGAGGCGAACAAGCCGAAAAGTCCCTATAGCTTGCATCCCTTGCCCTTGACGTGCCCTGACTAGCCAGTCGCTCCTCGAGTATTGCCCATAGCTCAGCTTTAATAGTACCAAAGAACTGAGGTATCGCAGCCAACACTTCTCGCGAGACCTCCTCCGCTATCAGGTTGCGGAGATTTTCATCAGTTGACCCTTCCCCGTTCGAGGCACCCGCATCTGCCCCACCGTTACTTCGTGTGATTGCCATTCTGAAATGTGCAATAACTTTGATATCAATATTCGGGTCACTCCTATCTACCCAACCACTTGACTTTCTAGGACTTTGGTTGACTACTCTTGGCTCAAGCGTGAATCCTGTGCTTTCGGTAGTATTGGCCTGGTACTACCTTCCACACATAATCTCCCTTATTCCAAGTTCATCAACCATCCTCCTAAAATGTCGCACATACACCAAAACCACTTCCTATGAACCCTGTGATCATGCACCGTGGTGCCTAATCATTTGATCTAACTCTCCATCCCACACGTGCCTAAGAGAACTACTGCTAACGTCGTCGAGTCGCTTTACGGACGCACAGCCGTACACAATCGGGAATAAGATAGGCGTTTGAATAACTGATCCTACCTTAAAGTCACAACCAAACAAGGAACAGCCAGTAAGACCGGACCAAGAATTCTTAGGCTATCTTACCCTAATTGTATATAACCTACCAACATTCACTAAGCAACCTAACGACACTAGCATAGAATTCCAAAGCAGCACATATTGCACAAAACAGTCCATAGACTATATTATCCAGGAAATTCTACATCCTAGCATAATACATAGCATAAACTTGGCATGGGTAATTGGGAATCACAAACTTACTTGAGCTCGGTTGACGGTTCGCATCGCATCTTCTCTTATTTAATTTTTAGCTTTCCAAAAACATTTTCTTAACAAAATTGCTCAGTCCTAAGTTTGAGTTTGGATTCCCAATACAGTTCATCCAAATCCCTCAAACCAAGGCTCTAATACCAATTTGTAACGCCCCAATTCCATAATTATAAAATTTCATTTATTACCAAGGTTCCAACAAAATCTTTATTTAAAGAAAATAAAACTTTTCAACATATTTATTAAACCAACAGCGGAATATTTGAAAATCATAACATAGTTCATTAAAATAAATCTCTTGTATGCGATGCGCTGTCGTCAAGCCTTGCCCTTCCCTTTGTCATTTGAAATACCTGAAATGTTATAAAATCAACGGGTAAGCTTAAAGCTTAGTGAGTCCACAAATTACCATACATGCCCACATATTAAACAACTCGTCCTCAAGAACGACCTGACCCTACCCGCCATACAGCTACGGGCGTCCATCATACAACAACTATGGACATGGGAAGGTTCTACCCATCATACAACAGCTATGGGTTCCCGGTTATGGCCTAACCCATCATACAACAGCTATGGGACAATGCAATAATCCAACTCGTCATACAACAGCTACGAGGGGACATGCATCAGTACTGATCCCAACAACAAATAACCACAGATATAGAGCAAATCATGTAACTGTAAATAACACACAAGATGCCTAACATGCAACATCATATAGTAAGGTGAGGATACTCACCTGATTCGAAACCGCACAGATATACTCTAATATCCCCACTTAGCTCGTCCACACACCTATATCCCACATACACAACATGTCAAGCACTGACCAAACTCCTATGGACTTGCCTAAAAGTCAGACCCAACGTTTGGTAACCAACATTGTCGAAAATAAGTTTTTGGGTCAAACAGCCGCTCGTCGCGGCGCGACCTTTCTCTTATGCGTCGCGGACTATCATTATACTTACGGGGTTTTACTCGCACCCGCGTTGCCGACATAGCCTGTCCGCGCCGCGGACTCAAAGTCTTATTAGCCCTTAATCAATTCAGTCATTGGCTAGGGTTTCATTCTATACCCTTCCTGGGATCTCAAACTACCCTAAGGTCACTTCCTTATGGACATGCAAGTCCATGCACGTCCTTGGCCCAAACCCTAATTGTTACAAGTCATCTAAGACTACTAACCAAGGGATATCACCATAAGACGGGATAGAATGAAGTATCAGAAAGGTAGATCCTCTTACCTTGATTCTGGAAAACGGCGGAATGCACATACTCGGTTACAAGCCTTTCCCCACGTTGTATCTCCTCCTTCCAAACTCTCAAAATCTTCAAAGCTTTGGAACCGAAGAGCCTCTGCTGAAACCAGTCGACTCCACTCCAGAAAACATCCAAAAACACGAACCCTAGGGCTGGGACCCTTTATATAGGCATTTAAATCCAAATTAGGGTTTTCACATTAGCGGTGCACCGCGCCGCGGATCCTTTAAGGTCGCGCCGCACGTACAACATTATTCGCGAATCCAGATCCCTCCCGAGCCGTGCCGCGGATCCGTCCGGGCCGCGCCTCGGCGGAACGGGTCTTACAAACCATCACCCAAAAAGCATAAGTAAATCATAACTTATAACCTATTATACAGACCATAACACTTAACCATAACTCGTTAACCATAAATGATCTCCCATAAGCTTTAAGACTTAACCATAACAAATAAAAAAGTAAGCCATATGCTTTAAGCCATAAACTTTAACACATAACAATAAACCATAAACTAGAACCTATTTTTAATGGATAAGTCTTAATAGGTAACCATAACCATATATAGAAGAAAAACCATTATCCATAACCAATAGGCAACAAGCCTTAGGACTTAAACACAAAGCTATAACCCATTACTCAAATCCCATAATTGTTAGCCTTAAGACATAATCATAACCCATAACGCTTTAGGTGTAAGCCTGAACACTTAACCATAATCGATAACCTTAAACCATAAGTCTTAACACTTAAACATCACTCATAAAGCTTAAATAAATCATAACTCATAACGCATTATACAGACCGTAACACTCAACCAAAACCCGTTAACCATAAATGATAAAAAAGTAAGCAATATCCGTTAAGCCATAAACCTTAACACATAACCATAAAACAAAAACAAGAACCTATTTCATAATCCATAAGTCTTAACACTTAACCATAACCATAACCAATAGAACAAAAACCATCATCCATAACCAATAGGCAACAAGCTTTAGGACTTTAACATAAAGCTACAACCCATTACTCACATCCCATAGTCGTTAGCCTTAAGAGTTAATCAAAATGCATAACGCTTTAGGTGTAAGCCTTAACACTTAACCATAATCGATAACCTTAAGCCATATGTCTTAACACATAACCATCACTCATAAAGCTTAAATAAATCATAACTTATAATGCATTATACAGACCGTAACACTTAAGCATAACCCGTTAACCATAAATGATCTCCCATAAGCTTGAAGACTTAACCATAACAAATAAAAGCATAAGCCATATCCGTTAAGCCATAAACCTTAACACATAACCATAAAACATGAACTACCGCCTATTTTTAATGGATAAGTCTTTACACTTAACCATAACAATAACCCATAGTGTCACACCTCCAAACCACGATGGCGGAAACGTCTGAGGGTGGATGACTTCATGAACAGTATCACAACAACGTTTGTACAATAGTGATCAAAGCAAACACATCCATCATATACATAATTGTAAATGTTACAAGAGTTCAAAAGATTGTATATTTTAAATACAATTACAATATGATATCAAAATACATAGTATGACGTCATAGCGAACCATCGTCAATGGTTGTAGTTACCTTATCAATTTCCTGAGAATACAAGTAGTTTGAAAGAGTGTCAACATTACGTTGGTGAGTTCATAAGATTTTTGTATGAGAAAAACCATAATCATTTTTCCGTGGAAAAGGGTAGTGTTTGAAACCACAAAATCCAATATTTTCTAATAAATGAGTCGTAGTCTTAAAACCCAAAGACCGAGAATGTATAAGTATTTCTATACTTGAAAATAGTATTACGTAGTTTTATTCTTGTATGAAACAGTGTAAATAGATGTTTACTCGTAGACCAATCGTAGATTTAATCCTGTAAAACTCATATGTATAAGTAAACCATACTTATATTTATCTAATTGATAAAACGTAGTTTTAATTTCCATAGAACCAGTGTGTATAAGTAAAAACCATACTTATAGTTGTAACTTGTTAAAATGTAGTTTTAATACCATAAAACTTGTATGAGGAGTCTCTTTTCTTGTAAAAGGTAGTATTGTAATCCAAGAAAATCCAATATTTTCTTATGAATGTATCCATGTCTTAAAAACCCAAAGACTAAAATGTATAGCGTAGTTTGTAGTATAAAGGCATTGAAAATGTATATTTCTACGTAAACAATTTATAAAGTTGATTTCTCTTGTGAGACGTCCTATAACCATACTGTGACCATGTAGGCCTACTTCGACGTTCTTCCGGCGTCGGACTGTTATGACATTTGTCACCTCAGACCCGTCGGTCTAGCTGTAGCTAGCAGCTCAGGTGCGGGGTTGTCAATCCCGTATAGATCTATACACAAATATCACGCTCTCTTACCGAGACTCTGGTTATAAATTTCAGGACTTATAGTATGTACTTAAATAAGCACTGTGAAGACCCGTCTCACAAAAATGTATGTATCAATCAACTTGTTTACGTAAAGTTTGTATATGAAAAACCCTTGTATTTGCCCAGTATCATTTTTCCCATGATAATATAGTAATGTACAATAATTATATATTTGTATATAATTATCTGTCTTGTTCTAACTGTTATAGTAACATTTGTATGCATAAACTATTCATATAATAGTTTATTTTTGGTGTTCTGTCGTGAAAAGCATATATTTATGAATATATGTGAAATAACTTATTTAAATGGTTATAAACAATATCTTTTAAAATATTTTCCATAATAGTGGTGTAATAACTTGGTTATACTCTTATTTAATTCCAATATAATATTTCATGACTATCAAATAAAGAACAGCCAGGTAGAAGATCAAATAGGGAGGCAGGACCCTTTCAGCGTATAAGCCTTTCGGAAATCCAGCAACCTAGCCCAATTGTTGTCATAATGATGTTTACAAAATTCACATTTTGTTTACTATTGTTACAAATGAGTATAAATAGCTATTTTTATAGTATAACTTGTATTCTCCCCCTTAAAAACTTGAATAAAGATAAAAAGAAGGGGTATGAACTCACCTCAATGTCGACTAGGATCTTATCGCCATTTGTTGTTAGATCGCCCGACTCTTCGTGCTTCTAACTCGAACTCACTATATTTATAACTGAAATAGCTACTTCTAACGCTAATTCTTCGTATATTTCTATATATATCGAAGAATCTTCTAACAATACTATCTAGTGATATAGAGATCGAAATCTGAGGTGTGAGAAAATGAGAGGATTGAAGCCTCTATTTATAGTAAATTTATTTTCGTATAGCGGCCCTCAAGATACAGACATATGACTTTTATGGCTTTTAGAATTTGATTATGACAAAACATACCCTTAAAATACTCTTTAAATAGATTTAATAGTTTTTATATACAATGAATGATTTTTGTTTATAGAAATATGATCTACAAAAATCGTAGTTTAATAATATCAACTTTTTAACTAAAAGTCTTTAACGAATTAACAAAAGGGTATTAATTGTAAGTTTAATAAAAATATAGGGTTTAAATGTAAATACAATTTCATTTTAAAGAAAAAGAAAATATTAAATATAAAACTAATATCAATAATATTATATTTTGACGTCAGATTGTTCGTATCGACGATACCGTTTTGACGGTAAAATTTCCGTTTTATAAAACGTCATAATATTATCGATAAACTTAAAAATACGTATTGATTACGTAGTGTTCGAAAAGAAAATACGAATTCTTTGAGGGTAAAATGTGTAAAATTGATTAAATAATGAAGTGGGGCCCACTTTATATAAAATAAAATTAAAATAAAATAATAATAATAAAATTCAAACGTTGAAAACTTTTATTAAAATTTTTGGCCGGTGATTTGAAACGTTGAAAAACTTTTTTTTAATTTATATATATTAAAATAAATATTTTAATAATCAAACGTCGTTTTCAAGGTAAATTAAACGTTTTTCTATTATAACGTTTTATATCTAACGTTTGGTAAAAATATAACTATATATTTGGAACCGTCGTAATTTTATCTACGTTTTGATATAAAATTTGTAATATTCCGAAGAGTTTTAAATTTTTACCGTTCACTATTCACGTCGGTCACTATTCACGACGTAAATTTGTTTTTTTTATATATTAAAAACATCTAGCTTAACAGTGTTTGTTCGTATAATTGACTTGAATTAACATACTTAGTATTATAGTATCAAATAATACATCATAGAGATTATGAAATTTACATTTCAATATATTCACCTAACGTACGCTCTGTTTGACTTGAGTTGACTTTCTTTGACTAATTTGACAGTTGTCACATTATCTACCCGTTAGAAGAAATTTCGTCCCGAAATTTAGCACTTTGAATGTATCCTCAAGGGTTTGGGAAGAGATGTGGGTATTTTTGTTTGATTTGGCCCTCACGTTCTTAGGTAAATTCAGGTCCTTGCTTGGCGCTTTCCAGTTTTCAATTGCTTTGATTTTGGGGTGTAATGCCGTAATATTTTTGGTAACAAGACTTCAGTTATTCTTTGTAGAAACAATAGTTACTAGGTTGTTATATGAATTAGGAGGATTAGAACCCATTTAGAAAGAGTTTAAACTTAAAAATAGCAAAGAGAAGTTACACAGGTCGTGTAGGAGTCACTCGGGTCGTGTAGTAAACCTTTTTGAAACTGTTTAGCCTTGCAGGAGTTACACGGGTCGCGTTTATGAAAACGGTTTGTGTTCTAGTTAGCGTAACATCTAGTAGTATCCAGTAGACTTACACGGGTCGGTTTCGGAGTATGGTTGGATTTCAAAAGTGAAAGACGCTAACTTTAAAGGTTAATGTCGCTAACCTACTTCAGTGAAGTTATTCGGGCAGCGAACCAAAAATCCCCTAGGCGATTTTCAGAGCAAAAGGTGTGAAATTTTGTCATTTTGATCAAGGGTTTTGCATAGGAAAAGTTTGGGGAGGTCGGATTTAACACCTGAAACGCGTTCTCGAGTTCTTAATTCACAAGGTTAGTGATTTTGAGTATTAGGGTTTGATGTCCAAATCTGAAAGTATGCTTTGATTCATCTTATGTGTTGATAATAGATTGTTAATATGTGTTGTCTTGAGTCCTTGTTGCAAAAGTCGTGATGTTCTAACAGTTGATTTGGTAAAATCACGAAATTCAGGGTTTCGGGTTGATAGCATATGATATTCTCTAATGGTGATTTGTATTAGCTATTGATTTCTTAATCATTTGAATTAAGTATTATGGAAATGCCTGAGGATGTTTAAGATATGATATGTGATTTCATTTTACCGTTGATACTCGTAGGATGGAAGGAAGTACGTAAGATACAGGTGAACCACGAGCTGTACAGATGCTAGATGAGTATGTTCTAATTCATTATTTATGATTAGATTATTATATAATTGAATTAACTGTTCTTTGAACTATTTCCGTTATCAGAATATATATATATATATATATATATATATATATATATATATATATATATATATATATATATATATATTAAAATAAATGTCTTTTCGTTATCCTGTCCTCACCGGAGTCAAGCCGGGAATTTGGAAAAGATATCACTTAGGGTAGTGAAAAGATTGCACCTACTGTAGATATTTTGAATTTCGGTAATAAGAACGTGGGTTGTCCTTTCAGTTCCCGCTGTAAGATACTATATAAACGGGTATGTAGTATCATCATCCATATCTACATCTTTTGCTACTACCAGTTTATTCTTATATAATATCAGATTTCCAAATCGAGGTATGGAAAATAGATCTCCTATGGAAAAGTTGTCAGACACTGAGCTGAATTTCTTAAGGGAAGAGGGTACCTCCCTATCATTTAATCAGATACCTCCACTGGGGTTTGGTAATTATAGTATCCTAAACTCCTTTTATTTCTTATTCCTTTTTCTATCGTTTTGATTTTTGTTTTAAATTATGTGAGGTATAGATTTTCCAGATATATTACCGCTGGATCAACCTCAAGATGATCTTGAAGTTTTTCCTCTGATGAGTATTCTCCCTGAAGATCCACTGCCTTTAAATCAAGGCATCGCTGTTGGGCAATCTCAATACATACTTCCAGGTTAAGTCATTTTGTTAAGCTTTATGTTTGTTTTGCTTAATTATCTAACATACATTATACACAGATACATTTGTAGATGATCTTACTAATGATAATCTAAGCATGAACGTGCCCATACTGCATAGTGGAGTAGATCTAACAAATCATGGGTTTCAAACTGACATTCAAAATCAGGATCAAATACAGCCGATCCATGATGACACTACCGGGCTCGCTTCAGCGAACCCTGAGTCTGTGGGTGGTTTTCAATATCAGGATCATTTTCAATTGATCCAAAGTAACTTAGAAAGTTTCAAGAATGGGAATTATGGGTTTATGGTTGATTTTGGAAATCAAGAACTATTACCCATAATAGGTAACAATGAAAGTGTTAGTGATCAGGATCATACACAATTGATCCAAAATGAAAACGTTTCAACCTCGATTCCAAGAACCTTTGAAATTCGTAGAAAACAGGGTTCTAGACATGCGTTGAGTAAGGAAACAATATCCATGCATTTTGATAAGCCCATTTTGGAAGCTGCAAGGGAACTCAACGTTGGATCAACACAGTTGAAGCAACGCTGTAGGAAGTTAGGCATCAAAAGTTGGCCTCGACGAAAGATTAAGAGTAAACAAACTCTTATTAACCATACTCAGGTTAAGAATTGTATTTCTTTTCCCCAATTTTAATACCATGAGATTGTAATGACAGAAAGTATTTATGCAACAAGAATTGGATAATAATCCTAGTAAAGCAGATGTAATATTTGGTCTAGAGAACGAGAAAAGAGCAATAATCGATGGTTCCAGTTCGAAGATAACTGATACCACAAAGAGATTGAGGCAAGCTGCCTTTAAGGCTGTTTACAAGAAAAGAAAGGTTCAGAAGAGGGAGGAAGCTTCATCAGGGACCCATATACAGCAACAATCTCTGCCTTTTGTTTCTGCTATGAGTGGTTTTAACTATGATTTTCTCAAGGTCACAAGTGAAGAAAACCCAGAAGACTTGGCAGGTGACATAGCCCGCCTTCGGCTTTCAGATTGAATTTATACCAATATTAGTTTAATGGAACTGTTGGTAGGTTTTCGATAATAGTTATTGGTCAGGTATTATCAAATTGTCAGGTCTACTATGTAAGGATAGGGGTATAAGAGGTACATAAAGTGTCTAGATGTATAGTTCTATAGTATTATAAAATACTCCTGTAGTATTTTAGCTTTACATTTTGTTTTAGAGTTTCTTTGTATATGGTTCTTGGTAAGTTTTTAGACTTGTTGTTCACTACGACTATTTCTAAGTACATGTTAGTCATACCTTGGACAAATACAGTTGATCAGGCTCTATCTGTCCTAGATATGATTACATAACTACCTAGGCCTACTCGTAGTGTTCAACTCATCTTATTACTCTTGTATTGTCCTGGTTATGACACTGTTCTAGTATGTATGTACTTGTACTTATACTTTATAAAAATATCATTGTATTTTAAAGTATACTTTGTACAGATTGTTTTAGAGAGTTTTAGTCCCATTGTATTTATAGTTGTATATCTTAAATGGATTGATATACTTAGTTCACTATAAACAATGCTCTGATGCCAATCTGTCACACCCCCAAACCACGATGGCGAAAACGTCTGAGGGTGGATGACTTCATTAACAGTATCACAATAACGTTTGTACAATAGTGATCAAAGCAAACACATCCATCATATACATAATTGTAAATGTTACAAGAGTTCAAAAGATTGTATATTTTAAATACAATAACAATATGATATCAAAATACATAGTATAACGCCATAGCGAACCATCGTCAAAGGTTGTAGTTACCTTATCAATTTCCTGAGAATACAAGTAGTTTGAAAGAGTGTCAACATTACGTTGGTGAGTTCATAAGATTTTTGTATGAGAAAAACCATAATCATTTTTCCTTAGAAAAGGGTAGTGTTTGAAACCAGAAAATCCAATATTTTCTAATAAATGAGTCGTAGTCTTAAAACCCAAAGACCGAGAATGTATAAGTATTTCTATACTTGAAAATAGTATTACGTAGTTTTATTCTTGTATGAAACAGTGTAAATAGATGTTTACTCTAGACCAATCGTATATTTAATCCTGTAAAACTCATATGTATAAGTAAACCATACTTATATTTATCTAATTGATAAAACGTTGTTTTAATTTCCATAGAACCAGTGTGTATAAGTAAAAACCATACTTATAGTTGTAACTTGTTAAAATGTAGTTTTATTACCATAAAACTTGTATGAGGAGTCTCTTTCCTTGTAAAAGGTAGTATTGTAATCCAAGAAAATCCAATATTTTCTTATGAATGTATCCAAGTCTTAAAAACCCAAAGACTAAAATATATAGCGTAGTTTGTAGTATAAAGGCATTGAAAATGTATATTTGTACGTAAACAATTTATAAAGTTGATTTCTCATGCGAGACGTCCTATAACCATACTGTGACCTTGTAGGCCTACTTCGACGTTCTTCAGGCGTCGGACTGTTATGACATTTGTCACCTCAGACCCGTCGGTCTATCTGTAGCTAGCAGCTCAGGTGCGGGGTTGTCAATCCCGTATAGATCTATACACAAATATCACGCTCTCTTACCGAGACTCTGGTTATAAATTTCAGGACTTATAGTATGTACTTAAATAAGCACTGTGAAGACCCGTCTCACAAAAATGTATGTATCAATCAACTTGTTTACGTAAAGTTTGTATATGAAAAACCCTTATATTTGCCCAGTATCATTTTTCCCATGATAATATAGTAATGTACAATAATTATATATTTTTATATAATTATTTGTCTTGTTCTAACTGTTATAGTAACATTTGTATCCATAAACTATTCATATAATAGTTTAATTTTGGTGTTCTGTCGTGAAAAGCATATATTTATGAATATATGTGAAATAACTTATTAAAATGGTTATAAACAATATCATTTAAAATATTTTCCATAATAGTGGTGTAATAACTTGGTTATACTCTTATTTAATTCCAATATAATATTTCATGACTATCAAATAAAGAACAGCCAGGTAGAAGATCAAATGGGGAGGCAGGACCCTTTCAGCGTATAAGCCTTTCGGAAATCCAGCAACCTAGCCCAAATGATCGGCCTAGACACCGCTCTCGTAAGTAGATCATTCAATATTATATTTTGTAATTGTAATTGAATTGTTGTCATAATGATGTTTACAAAATTCACATTTTGTTTACTATTGTTACAAATGAGTATAAATAGCTATTTTTATAGTATAGCTTGTATTCTCCCCCTTAAAAACTTGAATAAAGATAAAAAGAAGGGGTATGAACTCACCTCAATGTCGACTAGGATATTATCGCCAATTGTTGTTAGATCGCCCGACTCTTCGTGCTTCTAACTCGAACTCTCTATATTTATAACTGAAATAGCTACTTCTAACGCTCATTCTTCGTATATTTCTATATATATCGAAGAATCTTCTAACAATACTATCTAGTGATATAGAGATCGAGATCTGAGGTGTGAGGAAATGAGAGGATTAAAGCCTCTATTTATAGTAAATTTATTTTCATATAGCGGCCCTCAAGATACAGACATATGACTTTTATGGCTTTTAGAATTTGATTATGACAAAACATAACCTCAAAATACTTTTTAAATAGATTTAATAGTTTTTATATAGAATGAATGATTTTTGTTTATAGAAATATGATCTACAAAAATCGTAGTTTAATAATATCAACTTTTTAACTAAAAGTCTTTAACGAATTAATGAAAGGGTATTAATTGTAAGTTTAATAAAAATATAGGGTTTAAATGTAAATACAATTTCATTTTAAAGAAAAAGAAAATATTAAATATAAAACTAATATCAATAATATTAAATTTTGACATCAGATTGTTCGTATCGACGATACCGTTTTGACGGTAAAATTTCTGTTTTATAAAACGTCATAATATTATCGATAAACTTAAAAATACGTGTTGATTACGTAGTGTTCGAAATGAAAATACGAATTCTTTGAGGGTAAAATGTATAAAATGGATTAAATAATGAAGTGAGGCCCACTTTATATAAAATGAAATTAAAATAAAATAATAATAATAAAATTCAAACATAGAAAGCTTTTGTTTAAATTTTTGGCCGGTGATTTCATTTCATTTTTTTTTCTCTTTGTTTTTAATTTATATATATTAAAATAAATATTTTAATAATCAAACGTCGTTTTCAAGGTAAATTAAACGTTTTTCTATTATAACTTTTTATATATAATGTTTGGTAAAAATATAACTTTATATTTGGAACCGTCGTAATTTTATCTACGTTTTGATATAAAATTTGTAATATTCCGAAGAGTTTTAAATTTTTACCGTTCATTATTCACGTCGGTCACTATTCACGACGTAATTTTTTTTATATATATATTAAAAACATCTAGCTTAGCAGTGTTTGTTCGTATAATTGACTTGAATTAACATACTTAGTATTATAGTATCAAATAATACATCGTAGAGATTATGAAATTTACATTTCAATATATTGACCTAACGTACGCTCTGTTTGACTTGAGTTGACTTTCTTTGACTAATTTGACAGTTGTCACACATAGAACAAAAACCATCATCCATAAACAATAGGCAACAAGCCTTAGGACTTAAACAAAAAGATATAACCCATTACTCAGATCTCATAATTGTTAGCCTTAAGACTTAATCATAACCCATAATGCTTTAGATGTAAGCCTTAACACTTAACCATAATCGATAACCTTAAACCATAAGTCTTAACACTTAACCATCACCCATAAAGCTTAAATAAATCATAACTCATAACGCATTATACAGACCGTAACACTTAACCATAACCCGTTAACCATAAATGATCTCCCATATGTTTTAAGACTTAACCATAACAAATAAAAACGTAAGCCATATCCGTTAAGCCATAAACCTTAACACATAACCATAAACCATAAACTAGAACCTATTTTTAATGGTTAAGTCTTAACAATTAACCATATCCATAACCAAAGAACAAAAACCATCATCCGTAACCAATAGGCAACAAGCCTTAGGACTTAAACACAAAGCTATAACCCATTACTCACAACCCATGATTGTTAGCATTAAGACTTAATCATAACCCATAACGCTTTAGGTGTAAGCCTTAACACTTAACCATAATCGATAACCTTAAGCCATAAGTATAAACACTTAACCATCACCCATAAAGCTTAAATAAATCATAACTCATAACGCATTATACAAATCATACCACTTAACTATAACCAGTGAACCATAAATGATCTCCCATAAGCTTTAAGACTTAACCATAACAAATAAAAACGTAAGCCATATCTGTTAAGCCATAAGCCTTAACACATTACCATAAAACATAATATAGAACATATTTCATGATCCATAAGTCTTAACTCTTAGCCATAACCATAGCCCATAGAACAAAAACCATCATCTATAACCAATTGGCAACAAGCTTTAGGCCTTAAACAAAAAGCTATAACCCATTACTCAGATCCCATAATTGTTAGCCTTAAGAGTTAATCAAAATGCATAAAGCTTTAGGTGTAAGCCTTAACACTTAACCATAATCGATAACCTTAAGCCATAAGTCTTAACACTTAACCATCACCCAAAAAGCTTAAAAAATCATAACTCATAACGCATTATACAAATCATAACACTTAACCATAACCAGTGAACATAAATGATCTCCCATAAGCTTTAAGACTTAACCCTAACAAATAAAAACGTAAGCCATATCCGTTAAGCCATAAACCTTAACACATTACCATAAAACATAATTTCGAACATATTTCATAATCCATAAGTCTTAACTCTTAGCCATAACCATAGCCCATAGAACAAAAACCATCATCCATAACCAATTGGCAACAAGCTTTAGGCCTTAAACACAAAGCTTTAACCCATTACTCACATCCCATAATTGTTAGCCTTAAGAGTTAATCAAAATGCATAACGCTTTAGGTGTAAGCCTTAACACTTAACCATAATTGATAACCTTAAGCATAAGTCTTAGCACTTAACCATCACCCATAAAGCTTAAATAAATCATAACTTATAACGCATTAAACAGACTGTAACAGTTAACCATAACCCGTTATCCATAAATGATCTCCCATAAGCTTTAAGACTTAACCATAACAAATAAAAACGTAAGCCATATCTGTTAAGCCATAAGCCTTAACACATTACCATAAAACATAATCTAGAACATATTTCATGATCCATAAGTCTTAACTCTTAGCCATAACCATAGCCCATAGAACAAAAACCATAATCTATAACCAATTGGCAACAAGGTTTAGGCCTTAAACAAAAAGCTATAACCGATTACTCAGATCCTATAATTGTTAGCCTTAAGAGTTAATCAAAATGCATAAAGCTTTAGGTGTAAGCCTTAACACTTAACCATAATCGATAACCTTAAGCCATAAGTCTTAACACTTAACCATCACCCAAAAAGCTTAAAAAATCATAACTCATAACACATTATACAAATCATAACACTTAACCATAACCAATGAACATAAATGATCTCCCATAAGCTTTAAGACTTAACCGTAACAAATAAATACGTAAGCCATATCCGTTAAGCCATAAACCTTAACACATTACCATAAAACATAATTTCGAACATATTTCATAATCCATAAGTCTTAACTCTCAGCCATAACCATAGCCCATAGAATAAAAACCATCATCCATAACCAATTGGCAACAAGCCTTAGGCCTTAAACACAAAGCTTTAACCCATTACTCACATCCCATAATTGTTAGCCTTAAGAGTTAATCAAAATGCATAACGCTTTAGGTGTAAGCCTTAACACTTAACCATAATTGATAACCTTAAGCATAAGTCTTAACACTTAACCATCACCCATAAAGCTTAAATAAATCATAACTTATAACGCATTATACAGACTGTAACAGTTAACCAAAACCCGTTATCCATAAATGATCTCCCATAAGCTTTAAGAGTTAACCATAACAAATAAAAACGTAAGCCATATATGTTAAGCCATAAGCCTTAACACATTACCATAAAACATAATCTAGAACATATTTCATGATCCATAAGTCTTAACTCTTAGCCATAACCATAGCCTATAGAACAAAAACCATCATCTATAACCAATTGGCAACAAGCTTTAGGCCTTAAACAAAAAGCTATAACCCATTACTCAGATCCCATAATTGTTAGCCTTAAGAGTTAATCAAAATGCATAAAGCTTTAGGTGTAAGCCATAACACTTAACCATAATCGATAACCTTAAGCCATAAGTCTTAACACTTAACCATCACCCAAAAAGCTTAAAAAATCATAACTCATAACGCATTATACAAATCATAACACTTAACCATAACTAGTGAACATAAATGATATCCCATAAGCTTTAAGACTTAACCGTAACAAATAAAAACGTAAGCCATATCCGTTATGCCATAAACCTTAACACATTACCATAAAACATAATTTCGAACATATTTCATAATCCATAAGTCTTAACTCTCAGCCATAACCATAGCCCATAGAACAAAAACCATCATCCATAACCAATTGGCAACAAGCTTTAGGCCTTAAACACAAAGCTTTAACCCATTACTCACATCCCATAATTGTTAGCCTTAGGAGTTAATCAAAATGCATAACGCTTTAGGTGTAAGCCTTAACACTTAACCATAATTGATAACCTTAAGCATAAGTCTTAACACTTAACCATCACCCATAAAGCTTAAATAAATCATAACTTATAACGCATTATACAGACTGTAACAGTTAACCATAACCCGTTATCCATAAATGATCTCCCATAAGCTTTAAGACTTAACCATAACAAATAAAAACGTAAGCCATATCTGTTAAGCCATAAGCCTTAACACATTACCATAAAACATAATCTAGATCATATTTCATGATCCATAAGTCTTAACTCTTAGCCATAACCATAGCCCATAGAACAAAAATCATCATCTATAACCAATTGGCAACAAGCTTTAGGCCTTAAACAAAAAGCTATAACCCATTACTCAGATCCCATAATTGTTAGCCTTAAGAGTTAATCAAAATGCATAAAGCTTTAGGTGTAAGCCTTAACACTTAACCATAATCGATAACCTTATGCCATAAGTCTTAACACTTAACCATCACCCAAAAAGCTTAAAAAATCATAACTCATAACGCATTATACAAATCATAACACTTAACCATAACCAGTGAACATAAATGATCTCCCATAAGCTTTAAGACTTAACCGTAACAAATAAAAACGTAAGTCATATCCGTTAAGCCATAAACCTTAACACATTACCATAAAACATAATTTCGAACATATTTCATAATCCATAAGTCTTAACTCTCAGCCATAACCATAGCCCATAGAACAAAAACCATCATCCATAACCAATTGGCAACAAGCTTTTGGCCTTAAACACAAAGCATTAACCCATTACTCACATCCCATAATTGTTAGCCTTAAGAGTTAATCAAAATGCATAACGCTTTAGGTGTAAGCATTAACACTTAACCATAATTGATAACATTAAGCATAAGTCTTAACACTTAACCATCACCCATAAAGCTTAAATAAATCATAACTTACAACGCATTATACAGACTGTAACAGTTAACCATAACCAGTTATCCATAAATGATCTCCCATAAGCTTTAAGACTTAACCATAACAAATAAAAACGTAAGCCATATCCGCTAAACCATAAACCTTAACACATAACCATGAACCATTAATTATAACCTATTTTTCATGGATAAAACTTAATACTTAACCATAACCCTAACCTATAGAACAAAAACCATCATCCATAAAGAATAGGCAACAAGCCTTGGGACTTAAACACAAAGGCTATAACCCATTACTCACATCCCATAATTGTTAGCCTTAAGAGTTAATCAAAATGTATAACACTTTAGGTGTAAGCCTTAACACTTAACCGTAATCGATAACCTTAAGCCATAAGTCTTAACACTTAACCATCATCCATAAAGCTTAAATAAATCATAACTTATAACGCATTATAGAGACCGTAACACATAACCATAACCCGTTAACCATAAATGATCTTCCATAAGCTTTAAGACTTAACCATAACAAATAAAAATGTAAGCCATATCCATTAAACCATAAACCGTAACACATAACCATAAAACATGAACTAGAACCTATTTTTAATGGATAAGTCTTAACACTAAACCATAACTTTAACCCATAGAACAAAAACCATTTATGGGACTTAAACAACCCATAATTGTTAGCCTTAAGAGTTAATCAAAACGCATAATGCTTTAGGTATAAGCGTTAACACTTAACCATAACCGATAACCTTACGCCATAAGTCTTAACACTTAACCATCACCCATAAAGCTTGAAATAAATCATAACTAATAACGCATTATACAGACCGTAACATTTAACCATAACCTGTTAACCATAAATGATCTCCCATAAGGTTTAGGACTTAACCATAACAAATATAAACATAAGCCATACCCGTTATGCCATAAAGCTTAACACATAAACATAAAACATAAACTAGAACCTATTTCATAATCCATAGGTCTTAACACTTAACCATAACCATAACCCATAGAACAAAAACCGTCATTCATAACGAATAGGCAACAAGCCTTAGGACTTAAAGAAAAAAAATATAACCCATTACTCAGATCCCATAATTGTTAGCCTTTGGACTTAATCATAACTCATAACGCTATAGGTGTAAGCCTTAACATTTAAGCATAATTGATAACCTTAAGCCATAAGTCTTAACACTTAACCATCACCCATAAAGCTTATATAAATCATAAATCATAACGCATTTTACAGACCGTAACACTTAACCATAACCCGTTAACCATAAATGATCGTCATAAGCTTTAAGACTTAACCATAACAAATAAAAACGTAAGCCATATCCATTAAGCCATAAACCTTAACACATAACCATAAAACATAATTTAGAACCTATCCCATAATCCATAAGTCTTAACACTTAACCATAACCATAGCCCATAGAACAAAAACCATCATCCATAACCTATAGGCAAAAAGCTTTAGGCCTTAAACAGAAAGGTATAACCCATTACTAAAATCCCATAATTGTTAGCCTTAAGAGTTAATCAAAACCCATAACGCTTTAGCTATAAGCCTTAACACTTCACCATAATTGATAACCTTAAGCCATAAGTCTTAACAGTTAACGATCACCCTTAAAGCTTAAATAAATCACAACTTATAACGCATAATACAGACCGTAACACTTAACCATAACCCGGTAACCACAAATGATCTCCGAAAAGCTTTAAGACTTAACCATAATAAATAAAAACGTAAGCCATATGGGTTAAGTCATAAACCTTAACACATAACCATAAACCTTCATCCATAACCAATAGGCAGCAAGCCTTTAGACTTAAACAAAAAGCTATAACCCATTACTCACATCCCATAATTGTTAGCCTTAAGACTTAATCATAACCCATAACGCTTTAGGTGTAAGCCTTAACACTTAACCACAATCGATAACCTTAAGCCATAAGTCCTAACACTTAACCATCACCCATAAAACTTAAATAAATCTTAACTCAAAATACATTATACAGACCGTAACACTTAACCATAACCCGTTAACCATAAATGATCTACCATAACCTTTAAGACTTAACAATAACAAATAAAAACGTAAGCCATATCCGTTAAGTCATAAACCATAACACATAACCATAAAACATAAATTAGAACCTATTTCATAATCCATAAGTCTTAACACTTAACCATAACCATAACCAATAGAACAAAAACCGTCATCCATAACCAATAGGCAACAAGCTTTAGGACTTAAACACAAAGCTATAACCCATTACTCACATCCCATAATTGTTAGCCTTAAGGGTTAATCAAAATGTATAACGCTTTAGGTGTAAGCCTTAACACTTAACCATAAATGATAACCTTAATCATAAGTCTTAACACTTAACCATCACCCATTAAAGCTTAAATAAATCACAACTTATAACGCATTATACAGACCGTAACACTTAACCATAACCCGGTAACCACAAATGATCTCCGAAAAGCTTTAAGACTTAACAATAATAAATAAAAACGTAAGCCATATGGGTTAAGTCATAAACCTTAACACATAACCATAAACCTTCATCCATAACCAATAGGCAACAAGCCTTTAGACTTAAACAAAAAGCTATAACCCATTACTCACATCTCATAATTGTTAGCCTTAAGAGTTAATCATAACCCATAACGCTTTAGTTGTAAGCCTTAACACTCAACCACAATCGATAACCTTAAGCCATAAGTCCTAACACTTAACCATCACCCATAAAACTTAAATAAATCATAACTCAAAATACATTATACAGACCGTAACACTTAACCATAACCCGTTAACCATGAATGATCTACCATAACCTTTAAGACTTAACAATAACAAATAAAAACGTAAGCCATATCCGTTAAGTCATAAACCATAACACATAACCATAAAACATAAACTAGAACCTATTTCATAATCCATAAGTCTTAACACTTAACCATAACCATAACCAATAGAACAAAAACCATCATCCATAACCAATAGGCAACAAGCTTTAGGACTTAAACACAAAGCTATAACCCATTACTCACATCCCATAATTGTTAGCCTTAAGGTTTAATCAAAATGTATAACGCTTTAGGTGTAAGCCTTAACACTTAACCATAAATGATAACCTTAATCATAAGTCTTAACACTTAACCATCACCCATAAAGCTTAAATAAATCGTAACTCATAACGCATTATACAGACCGTTCTTAACCATAACCCGTTAACCATAAATGATCTCCCATAACTTTTAAGACTTAACCATAATATATAATAACGTAACCCTATCCGTTAAGCCATAAACCTTAACACATAACCATAAAACATAAACTAGAACCTATTTAATAATCCATAAGTGTTAACACTTAAATATAACGATAACCAATAAAACAAAAACCATCATCCATAACCAATAGGCAACAAGTTTTAGTACATAAACACAAAGCTATAACCCATTACTCACATCCCATAATTGTTAGGCTTAAGAGTTACTCAAAATGCACAACGCTTTAGGTGTAATCCTTAACACTTAACCATAATCGATAACCTTAAGCCATAAGTCTTAACACTTAACCATCACCCATAAAGCTTAAATAAATCATAATATATAACGCATTATACAGACCGTAACACTTAACCATAACCTGTTAACCATAAATGATCTCCCATAAGCTTTAAGACTTAACCATAACAAATAAAAACATAACTCATATCCGTTAAGCCATAAACCTTAACACATAATCATAAAACATAAACTATAACCTATTTTTAGTGGATAAGTTTTAACACTTAAGCATAACCAAAACCCATAGAACAAAAACCATCATTCATAACCAATAGGCAACAAGCCTTAGGACTTAAACACAAAGCAATAACCAATTACTCACATCCCATAATTGTTAGCCTTAAGACTTGATCATAACACGTAACGCTTTAGGTGTAAGCCTTAACACTTAACCATAATTGATAACCTTAAGCCATAAGTCTTAACACTTAACGATCACCCTTAAAGCTTAAATAAATCACAACTTATAACACATAATACAGACCGTAACACTTAACCATAACCCGGTAACCACAAATGATCTCCGAAAAGCTTTAAGACTTAACCATAATAAATAAAAACGTAAGCCATATGGGTTAAGTCATAAACCTTAACACATAACCATAAACCTTCATCCATAACCAATAGGCAACAAGCCTTTAGACTTAAACAAAAAGATATAACCCATTACTCACATCCCATAATTGTTAGCCTTAAGACTTAATCATAACCCATAACGCTTTAGGTGCAAGCCTTAACACTTAACCACAATCGATAACCTTAAGCCATAAGTCCTAACACTTAACCATCACCCATAAAATTTAAATAAATCATAACTCAAAATACATTATACAGACCGTAACACTTAACCATAACCCGTTAACCATAAATGATCTACCATAACCTTTAAGACTTAACAATAACAAATAAAAACGTAAGCCATATCCGTTAAGTCATAAACCATAACACATAACCATAAAACATAAACTAGAACCTATTTCATAATCCATAAGTCTTAACACTTAACCATAACCATAACCAATAGAACAAAAACCATCATCCATAACCAATAGGCAACAAGCTTTAGGACTTAAACACAAAGCTATAACCCATTACTCACATCCCATAATTGTTAGCCTTAAGGGTTAATCAACATGTATAACGCTTTAGGTGTAAGCCATAACACTTAACCATAAATGATAACCTTAATCATAAGTCTTAACACTTAACCATCACCCATTAAAGCTTAAATAAATCACAACTTATAACGCATTATACAGACCGTAACACTTAACCATAACCCGGTAACCACAAATGATCTCCGAAAAGCTTTAAGACTTAACCATAATAAATAAAAACGTAAGCCATATGGGTTAAGTCATAAACCTTAACACATAACCATAAACCTTCATCCATAACCAATAGGAAACAAGCCTTTAGACTTAAACAAAAAGCTATAACCCATTACTCACATCCCATAATTGTTAGCCTTAAGAGTTAATCATAACCCATAACGCTTTAGTTGTAAGCCTTAACACTTAACCACAATCGATAACCTTAAGCCATAAGTCCTAACACTTAACCATCACCCATAAAACTTAAATAAATCATAACTCAAAATACATTATACAGACCGTAACACTTAACCATAACCCGTTAACCATAAATGATCTACCATAACCTTTAAGACTTAACAATAACAAATAAAAACGTAAGCCATATCTGTTAAGTCATAAACCATAACACATAACCATAAAACATAAACTAGAACCTATTTCATAATCCATAAGTCTTAACACTTAACCATAACCATAACCAATAGAACAAAAACCGTCATCCATAACCAATAGGCAACAAGCTTTAGGACTTAAACACAAAGCTATAACCCATTACTCACATCCCATAATTGTTAGCCTTAAGGGTTAATCAAAATGTATAATGCTTTAGGTGTAAGCCATAACACTTAACCATAAATGATAACCTTAATCATAAGTCTTAACACTTAACCATCACCCATTAAAGCTTAAATAAATCACAACTTATAACGCATTATACAGACCGTAACACTTAACCATAACCCGGTAACCACAAATGATCTCCGAAAAGCTTTAAGACTTAACCATAATAAATAAAAACGTAAGCCATATGGGTTAAGTCATAAACCTTAACACATAACCATAAACCTTCATCCATAACCAATAGGCAACAAGCCTTTAGACTTAAACAAAAAGCTATAACCCATTACTCACATCCCATAATTGTTAGCCTTAAGAGTTAATCATAACCCATAACGCTTTAGTTGTAAGCCTTAACACTTAACCACAATCGATAACCTTAAGCCATAAGTCCTAACACTTAACCATCACCCATAAAACTTAAATAAATCATAACTCAAAATACATTATACAGACCGTAACACTTAACCATAACCCGTTAACCATAAATGATCTACCATAACCTTTAAGACTTAACAATAACAAATAAAAACGTAAGCCATATCCGTTAAGTCATAAACCATAACACATAACCATAAAACATAAACTAGAACCTATTTCATAATCCATAAGTCTTAACACTTAACCATAACCATAACCAATAGAACAAAAACCGTCATCCATAACCAATAGGCAACAAGCTTTAGGACTTAAACACAAAGCTATAACCCATTACTCACATCCCATAATTGTTAGCCTTAAGGTTTAATCAAAATGTATAACGCTTTAGGTGTAAGCCTTAACACTTAACCATAAATGATAACCTTAATTATAAGTCTTAACACTTAACCATCACCCATAAAGCTTAAATAAATCGTAACTCATAACGCATTATACAGACCGTTCTTAACCATAACCTGTTAACCATAAATGATCTCCCATAACTTTTAAGACTTAACCATAATATATAATAACGTAACCCTATCCGTTAAGCCATAAACCTTAACACATAACCATAAAACATAAACTAGAACCTATTTAATAATCCATAAGTGTTTACACTTAAATATAACGATAACCAATAAAACAAAAACCATCATCCATAACCAATAGGAAACAAGTTTTAGTACATAAACACAAAGCTATAACCCATTACTCACATCCCATAATTGTTAGGCATAAGAGTTACTCAAAATGCACAACGCTTTAGGTGTAACCCTTAACACTTAACCATAATCGATAACCTTAAGCCATAAGTCTTAACACTTAACCATCACCCATAAAGCTTAAATAAATCATAATATATAACGCATTATACAGACCGTAACACTTAACCATAACCTGTTATACATAAATGATCTCCCATAAGCTTTAAGACTTAACCATAACAAATAAAAACATAACTCATATCCGTTAAGCCATAAACCTTAACACATAATCATAAAACATAAACTATAACCTATTTTTAGTGGATAAGTTTTAACACTTAAGCATAACCAAAACCCATAGAACAAAAACCATCATTCATAACCAATAGGCAACAAGCCTTAGGACTTAAACACAAAGCAATAACCAATTACTCACATCCCATAATTGTTAGCCTTAAGACTTGATCATAACATGTAACGCTTTAGGTGTAAGCCTTAACACTTAATCATAATCGATAACCTCAAGCCATAAGTCTTAACACTTAACCATCACCCATAAAGCTTAAATAAATCATAAATTATAACGCATTATACAGACCGTAACACTTAACCATTACCCGTTAACCATAAATGATCTCCCATAAGCTTTAAGACATAACCATAATAAATAAAAACGTAACCCATATCCGTTAAGCCATAAATCTTAACACATAACCATCAAACAAAAACTAGGACCTATTTTTAATGGATAAGTCTTAATACTTAACCATAACCATATCCCAAAGAACAAAAACCATCATCCCTAACCAATAGGCAGCAAGCCTTAGGACTTAAACGCAAAGCTATAACTCATTACTCACATCCCATAATTGTTAGCCTTAAGACTTTATCATAACCCATAACGCTTTAGGTATAAGCCTTAATACTTAACCATAATCGATAACCTCAAGCCATAACTCTTAACACTTAACCATCACCCATAAAGCTTAAATAAATCATAACTTATAACACACTATACAGAGCGTAAGACTTAACCATAACCCGTTAATCATAAATGATCTCACATAAGCTTTTAGACTTAACCATAACAAATAAAAACGTACGCCATATTCGTTAAGCTATAAACCTTAACACTTAACCATAAACCATAACAAATAATAAGCCATACTTGTTAAGCAATATAGCTTAACACATAAACATAAAACATAAACTAGAATCTTTTTCTTAATCCAAAGGTCTTAACACATAACCATAACCATAACCCATAGAACAAAAACTGCCATCCATAACCAATAGGCAACAAGCCTTAGGACTTAAACAAAAAGATATAACCCATTACTCAGATCCCATAATTGTTAGCTTTAAGACTTAATCGTAACCCATAACGCTTTAGGTGTAAGCCTTAACACTTAACCATAATCGATAACCTTTAGCCATAAGTCTTAAGACTTAACCATCACCCATAAAGCTTAAATAAATCATAACTCATAACGCATTATACAGATCGTAACACTTAACCATAACCCGTTAACCATAAATGATCTCTCATAAGCTTTAAGACTTAACCATAACAAATAAAAACGTATGCCATATTCGTTAAGCTATAAACCTTAATACATAACCATAAAACTAAAGGGTTTTAAGCAATCTATGAACTAGAAAATTCCTAAGTTCACATGCAACCCTAAATAAGATCTATGTTTTTCTACTATGAACACATAATAAAAACCTAAAGCCCAACAATTATTTTTAAAGAATAATTCAGAAGAACCAACCTTTGACTCTTGATCCAAAAGCTAGCAGCACAAGTGTCCTGCCTCAAATGGAGTCACACCCAAGCAATAGAGGAGAGAAGACAGCAGAGTTACTTCAGAGAGATGAAAGTGGCGCAGGATTAGGGTTCCCCAGGGGTTCCTTATTTATAGTATCAGGTGGCACAACATAAAACCCTAGAGCCCAACTTTGGCAAGCCTTTTTACCAATTGGACAAGGCTTCAGTTAAACCCTAATTAGGGTTTCGAGATCCTTGTGGTGGCACCACAAATCTCGCCACCTTTAACCCCTAGACTGGCCAGTCAATATTCAACTATTGAATAATTACAACCAGTTCCTGCACTTTTAATTAATTAATTTAATCTCTAAATTAAATCCAATTAATTCTAGATTAATTTCTAATTAATTATTAGAGTTTCTAATTAATAGATTAACACTTAAATATATTAATAAACTATTTATTTATTTATATTGAGTTATTAAACAATTAATAAATCAACCTTTCTCTCTACTAACTTCTACATCAATCCTCCTGCTATGAGGGCAACCCAAATGGACTTTGCTTCTATTAATAAGATAAATACAAATATAAAGTAATCGCTTAGACAGCTAATCCAACAAAAACATAATCTAGAACCTATTTCATAGTCCATAATTCTTAACGCTTAACGATAACCACAACCATAGAACAAAAACCATCATCCATAACCAATAGGAAACAAACTTTAGGCCTTAAACACAATGCTATAACCCATTACTCACATCCCATAATTGTTAGCCTTAAGAGCTAATCAAAACGCATAACGCTTTAGGTGTAAGCTTTAACACTTAACCATAATCGATACCCTTAAGCCATAAATCTTAACACTTAACAATCACAAATAAAGCTCAAATAAATCATAACATATAATGCATTATACAGATCGTAACACTTAACCATAACTCGTTAACCATAAATGATCTAGATTAATTTCTAATTAATTATACTATTAAATAATTACAACCAGTCCCTGCACTTTTAATTAATTAATTTAATCTTCAAATTAAATCCAATTAAATCTAGATTAATTTCTAATTAATTATTATAGTTTCAAATTAATATATTAACACTTAAATATATTAATAAACTATTTATTTATTTATATTGAGTTAGTAAACAATTAATAAATCAACCTTTCTCTCTACTAACTTCTACATCAATCCTCCTGCTATGAGGGCAACCCAAATGGACTTTGCTTCTATTAATAAGATAAATACAAATATAAAGACATGGCTTAGACAGCTAATCCAACAAAAACATAATCTAGAACCTATTTCATAGTCCATAATTCTTAACACTTAACGATAACCACAGCCATAGAACAAAAACCATCATCCATAACCAATAGGAAACAAGCTTTAGTCCTTAAACACAAAGCTATAACCCATTACTCACATCCCATATTGTTAGCCTTAAGAGCTAATCAAAACGCATAACGCTTTAGGTGTAAGCTTTAACACTTAACCATAATCGATACCCTTAAGCCATAAATCTTAACACTTAACAATCACCCATAAAGCTCAAATAAATCATAACATATAATGCATTATACAGATCGTAACACTTAACCATAACTCGTTAACCATAAATGATCTCCTATAAGTTTTAACACTTAACCATAACAAATAAAAACGTAACACATATCCGTTAAGGCATAAACCTTAACACATAACCATAAAACATAAACTAGAACCTATTTTTAATGGATAACTCTTAACACTTAACCATAACCATAACCTATAGAACAAAAACCAACATCTATGACCAATAGGCAACAAGACTTAGGACTTAAACACAAAGCTATTACCCATTACTCACATCCCATAATTGTTAGCCTTAAGACTTAATCATAACCCATAACGCTTTAGGAGTAAGTCTTAACACTTAACCAAAATCGATAACATTAAGCCATAAGTCTTAACACTTAACCATCACCCATAAAGCTTAAATAAATCATAACTTATAACGCATTATACATACCGTAACACTTAAACATAACCCGTTAACCATAAATGATCTCTCATAAGCTTTAAGACTTAACCACCACAAATAAAAACATAAGCCATACCCGTTAAGCCATAAAGCTTAACACATAAACATAAAACATAAACTAGAACCTATTTCATAATCCATAAGTCTTAACACTTAACCATAACCATAACCTGTTGGGTGTTGAATTCAATCAAGGGATGGATTGACTAGGTGTTTCACAAAAAGAATCGAAATGATAAGCAACACACACAATTAATTATAGTAAGAACATTACAGGAATTAGATATCATGTGCCGAATGATTGTATTTCACGATTAGGGTTTTGCAATTGGGATGATGATCAACTCACACCCGACACGGTATGGTATCACTGATATTTATACATGATCAGTGATACGTATAGTATATCTTTATTACAGAGAATATCCTATCAGTGTACTATCCAATAGGATGCTAGATTCATGCAACACGTAATGTACTATTACGCGTCCCTGCAAAAGGTATTATAGCTGGAAGTCTTCGGATCCTCCAGGACAATCCCTTCGGATTCTTCAGACTTCGGGGTCTTCTATTTTGCTATTACTTTGGATGGTTGGGCACTTCATCACAAATATACTTCAAAAAAATCTCCCCTTTGTGTGAAGTGCATCCGAAGTCTATGGCTTGTAGTGAGTCTTGTATACTTCCTTCAAGATGTATCTCACTTGCAGCCACTAGTTAAGGTAATCTTTCACCTTCTTCTTCTCCTCCGCAGTGTTCACAAAACAGTTGTTTACAAGGCCAAACACTTGTTGAATTGACTTTGAAGGGTAAAGGCTTATGTAATCAATCTCAAAGAATTTTGTGACCATTGTCCCACTGTCACTGGATAGTCCTTTAAAGACAACACCCCAGGGCTTGTCCACGATCTGCCTCGCCTTTAAGTGCACAAAATTTTCAATTGTTGTTGGGGGGTGCCAGTGCTTGTCCGAAGAGTTTTTCCATTGTTATATCAAACCTGGAAAATCTCAGCATGTAGTTCTTGAAGAAGGAGGAGATGTGGTTTGAAGCATCAGTGAAGACCGACACTGATTCAGCTTCATTTCTGGATGAGTACTTAAGAAGATCAAGAAGCACAATGAAGTCATGTGGATTCATGATGGGGAAATCTGTAATAGAGAATCTTGAATCCTCTTCATTGATCCCCCGAAGTACAAAGAAATCAATATTCTTGAAGCCCACGAATGTTTCTCGCTCTTTAATGGAGATGATTTTTACTATCTTCTTTTCACTCCATACATAGTTCGGAGCTTGTATGAACTTTGCATGGAATGCAACCTTTCTCTTCTTGAAGTCAGTCAATTGTTCCTTCGATACATTCCTTTCAAATTGAAGAAAGGCAAAGGTCTTCGGATTGTATGGAAGGTCAAGTTGACGACTGATCCTTGATTTGGTCTCTAAGCTTCGGAGAGGAAGCCTGTTGAAAACTGCGAAGTCATTGAAGCCAATGGCTGTGATTAACTCCGCAGTCCAGGTTTGATTCTCATGAGCAATGTTGTTTATCATGAGCATCTTCCTGTAATCTTCCTCTCTCTCTCTTTATAGACTTGCTCCATGTGTGAAGCAATCCTTATCACATTGCCTTGTGGTTTTGAACTGGAACCACCTGCTTTTGTTGCGGTGCTGGTTCCGAAGGCAGGACCAGCGGCTGAAATTGTTGGAATAAAGGGTGGTCTCTCCAGAATGGTGGCTTGAGAGGTGGGTTTGGTTGTGGTGGTCGTAGTGCCTTGTGCTTGAGTTATTAAGGCAGCTGTGACCAAAGCTTGAGTTACAGGGCTTGAGTAACCAAAGCTTGTGGTCTTGGGGCTGTGGGTCCTGAGGCTGAGGATTCTATCCCTAGTGAAGGTTGAGCCATTGGTGCAGCCTGAGCAATTGCTGGAGGACCCTGCCTTGCAGCTTGAGACCTTTCCATCTTTAGAGACACATTTATCATTGGCTGAAGAGTTCTCCTCAGTTTCTCAATGATATCCGAAGCAATGGCTGTATTGGTTTTCTTGAGCTCGTTTGCAAAGATTGTGACTGCCGAACGTGTTTTTTCAGCAGTAAGCTCTTCAATGCGCTTGTGGATATCGGATAAGTGTTTCGCAAAGCTGGTTTGGTACTGAGAGTTGAAGGAGTTGGTGTTTTTATTGAGAGTGGTCAGAGCCTTGACCACTTCGGAGTTGGAGGCTTCCATTTTCTCCACCAAGTCGTTTATGCTTTTCTCGGTTTGCTCTTTAAGGAGCCTGTGCCTCTCATCAATTTGTTCAACCGCTGTGTTGAACTTTCCTTCCATAACTCTCCTGATTTCGATCTGTTGATCGAGAATCCTTTTCTCCGAGTCCTTGACCATTTTCTCCATTTTGTCGGTCAGGGCCTTCTGAGCTTCAGTCATTTGATCCTCAAGATTTACCTTAGTTCCATTTAAGGGATCAAATCCAGTGTTGGACTGGAGAAGAGCACCCAGTTTTCTATTAAGAATTTTGTATTGTTTCCCAAGGATGAAGTCCGAGTCATCAAGACTATCATCCTCTTCTTCTATTGTGAGTGGTACCATGTGAAAGGCGGCCACTGCTTCTTTGGTGGATGGGGGTTTTGAAAGGACGGTGGTTTCAAAATGGAAGTCATCACCGAAGGGAAAATCATGGTATGATTTATCCAGTTCGGAAGATGAAATGTTTAATAATGGTTCTGAAGTGGTTATGATGGGTTCGGATGTTTGAGCTACTGACAAAATAGGGTTTTCTATGGTGGAGGGGATTGGTGCAGTGGCTTGAGTAGAGGAAGTGGGAGGAGTTTCTATGGTTTGAATGGTTGAAGTTTGTGGAGCTGTGGTGGGTGGCACATCCGAAGTGGTTGTTTGTATAGTTGTGGTTTGTTCGAATGTGATTGTGGCAGTGAGCGGAGCAGTTGTTGGAGGTGGAGGTGGAGGATGGGTTATATGTAGTGGAGTTGGTGGTCTGGTTTCATCAATCGGTGAGTTCTGTTGTTGTTGTTATTCTTCTTCTGCTTGAATGTTAGCGGAAGGAGTCTTTTCTGAATCTGAAGACTCATCCACCACCAGTAACTTCCTTGTTCTTTTTGGTTGTTTCCTCTTCGGAGTTGCTTGCTCCGAAGCCTTTGTTTTCTTCTCAACTTTCTTAGGACCACTGGGTCCACCTAGAGTTTTCTTTTGGGTTTTGGCCTTTGCTGGGGCTTTGGCAGGTGCAGCTGGTGTAATCTTGCGAACTGGATAAGGTATTACTAGAGTGTTGCGATAAGTGTTGACTTCATCGCAATCCATAGAGACTTTCACAAGCATCTCTTGTGGAATTTGTACACAAAATTCAGCAGGGACCTCGTCCAGTGGAGGAACTGTGATCTGTGTGTATTTCATTTCAAGAAAATCAGGGTCATATAGGAACCCTATTTGCTTCTAGTAGGCATCAACTACTATCGCCCAAAACCTAGCATTTGAAATTTCAGTCCCCTTCAGGGTATGGTTGATGTGGGAGCAGAAATCGGCCCATAGGATTGATGCAAAATCAACCTTCACATCAAAGTAGATCCCATATAGTAAACTCTGGAAGGATTGACTTGCAGAGTCTAGACCTGAAGTCCTTCCAGATAGACATTGAAGGAAAATGCTAAAGAAATACCTCCATAGATCCGGAAGTTGTTTCTTCTTGAAGGTGCTGATTGTCTCCAACTGTGGCTCGTATCCCATAGCATTAAACATGTCCACCAGTTGTTCAGCAGTCGGAATGACCATTTCCTTAGAGTTGTAAAGAGGAAGATGAAGAGCTTCAACAAACTTTTCCTCCGTCAGTTGTACCTTCTTGGTCTTGCCCCTTGAGTCAATTGCTTCGTAGAATACTGACTTCACGTTGTTGTTGGTGTCGAACAGAGCATTAGAAGTATAGTGTGCTCTGTGCACCAAGGCAGCAGGAATGGCTGGAGCATAGGTCAAAGCGTGACCTAGAACAGATGCCTTCAAGCATTCGACGAGTGCGACGATTGGTTGAGGATAGAGGTTTGGATCAGTGCGAAGAACAAGGTTTGCAGATTGGTTCTTGAGCACTAGGATTGAAAAAGCTTCAGTGGTTTGTGTAGATGCTTCAGCCACCATTGTTGATTGAATGAGGAAGATGAAGAAAGTTTAGGGTTTCTTGAGAGCAATTTTGTAGAGAGAGTTTGATAATTTTGTTCGTGTAAAGAGAAGAACTGAAGCGGTGAGAGGTTTATATAGTGTTCGTGGTCCCTAGGCCATTTAATGCACGTTTAAATTTGGTCCAGTAATACACAGACACCTCAGCACCTGCGCGTCCCACTAACCCTGCAAAAGTGGATACGTTCGGCTGTCAGTTGCAATTTGAACCGCCATTTTCATGAGATCTTTTTGTTATGATTCTCCTTTATTTTCTTAGTGACAGCTGTAAAAGAACAAACAGTCATTTATTTCAAAGGAATGTTTGTCTTTGAGATTTATCATAAATGCGAAAATCATTTGAACAATAAATTGACTTCGGATCGACAAGGATGTTTGCAACTGATATGTGTTCACTTTGGGGTATAAAAGTTTAGTAAGCGCTATGTGCAGCTACGAAAAGTATTGATAACGTTATACACCGAAGTCCATTGTTTTCTTAATGGTTTTCTTGACTATTTCTTGTTTTATATTTGGAGTGATGCATGATAACACTTAACCTTGACTTCCCTGAATATTATGAAATTAATATTTAACAAGTTAATGTTTAGAATCATTCGAATCATGTTGGAAGTCCATTTTTCATTTCGAAGTCTGTTTGATTCAATATCGGTCATGAATGTATAAGTCTAACCAGCACATTGTTGGCTTGATTTCGCATTTTAAACCAAAGGTTTGATTGATCTTTTGTGTTTCAAATTTTTCATATCAAATAATGATAACATTCTTTGCATTTAAAATTTAAAAGATTCTCATTCGTGAATTGAGCATCAGAAGTGTTTTAGAATTTTGGATTGACTTTGAAGAACCCTTTTTGAAAAACTTATTTCATTTCATCAATTGAAGTGTTTGGATACTAAGCTCTGATGACAAGCCTTTGAGCTTCGTAAGCCACTCCAACTTTACCATTTAAGATAGATTACTTGAAATGTTCATATTCTCTACATGGTACTCGACTATGTTATAGGAGTTCCTTGTATTGTGATTTAAAACAGAAGAATAAGCCTTTCAGTGCTGATTTGTCTTTCTTTTGCACTCCCTTGTTTAACATTTTACTTGTGTGTTGTCTTTGAATCTTTTGACAATTTGTTTTCTGTTTATCTTTCTAAGGTTTTCTTTTCATTTTCATTTTGAATGTTCTCTCTTCCCTTTTGGATTTTCTAGTCCGAAGAGTCAAAATTTCACCGTTTAGTTTCTTCCTGTGGTGCTTTTTGTTTGTTTTCTACAATCTTTGAGTTTGAGAAACTTCATTTAGCTCAATTTTGAAACGTTGATGAAAAGAGTTTTAAATTTCCTTATCAGACAATGTTGGTACTATTTTTGAAGAAAACTTCAGAACACTTGAGTCATCCTGTGTAGTTTTGAGGCTACATGATTAATTTGATGTTAAAGCGAGTCAAATTGAGTGGAGAGGTTAGGAATAGATATTATGTTAAGGATATTAGAATCAAACTAAGCTTCGAATTGTAAAATAGCCTTAACCTCACTTTGAAGTCTGTTTTCTTACCAATGTTTCCAATCGATTCCCAAATACCTTTTAGTGCAATAAGGTATGATCATCAGAATCTAAAATCAAAGTTTTGTCCTTTAATCCATTGATTCATGAAAAGAAGGTTAAACTTTGTCACTCATGCACTAAAAATTGTGTTTTGGACTTCAAAATGTTCACTCGTATTTTCGTTTTTGGTTTTTCTTTGAAACAACCTTTTAATCTGAGATTATTTATCCTTGAGATCTAAAATCAAATTAAGTTTCAAGAGATTTAATCATTCAAGATAATTTTATTAATTAAAATTGTCTGATCCGAGGTGCTCCGAAGTGACAGAAGGCTTCGGAGTACTGCGGTGCAACTTTAAGTTGTTTTACTTGTTTTACTCCGATGAGCTCCGAAGCGACAAAGGTCTTCGGAGTGCTGCAGAATGTTATGGATTTTTGTTTTTCAACTAAAAAGACTAAGGAAAGAATGAGCAAATCTGAGATCTATTGTAGAATGGATCCGTCAATCATTCCAAGTCCACGAACGATTCTTGTAAATGCCTCTTCATTCAAAGCTTTAGTGAAGATGTCAGCCAATTGTTCGATTGTGTGAACAAAGTGCACCTCAATATTCCCCTCCTCAACATGACTTTTGATGAAGTGATAGCGAAGAGCTATATGCTTCGTCTTGGATTGTTGAACAGGATTGTGGCATATACGAATGGCACTTTGTGAATCACAAAACAATGGTATTTTTCTCATGTTGATGGCATAATCCTTTAGTTGGCTTTGAATCTAGATCATTTGAGAGGTACAAGCCGCAGCAGCCACATACTCTGCTTCTGCTGTGGAGATAGAGACACAAGTTTGCTTCTTAGATTGCTAGCTGATTAGCTTCCCATCAAGGAATTGACAACCACCCGAAGTGCTCTTGCGATCAATAGAGCATCCACCAAGATCTGAGTCTGAATAAGCTTGAATGTAGAAGCCTGAGTGTGATGGGTACCACAGCCCATAAGCAGGTGTACGATTAAGATATCGAAAGATTGTCTTAACAGCAGCCAAGTGAGGTTCTCTTAGGTTCGCCTGGCATCTTGCACAATTGCAGACTGCAAACATGATATCAGGTCGACTGGCTGTGAGATAGAGCAATGATCCAATCATGGTTCGGTATGTCTGGATGTCAGTCTTCGGTTTGTCCAATGAAGGATTTAACCTTATACCTGCAGGCAAGGGAACTTTTGCTTTCGAACAGTTAGTCATTCCGAAGCGTTCAAGCAAACTCTTCGTGTACTTTTGTTGATTAATAAAGATCCCCTCCTTGGTTTGTTTTATTTGTAATCCTAGAAAGAAGTTAATCTTTCCCATCATACTCATCTGAAATTTACTTTTCATGAGTTTTTCAAAATATTTTGTGAGATTAGGGTCAGTGGATCCGAAGATTATGTCATCCACATAAATTTAGACCAACATCAAATGAGATCCAACTTTCTTTCTAAAAAGTGTTGGATCCACTGATCCCTGTTTGAAATTTGATTCTTTTAGAAATTTTGTCAAGGTCTCATACCAAGCCCTTGGAGTCTGTTTCAAACCATAGATAGCTTTGTCTAACACATAGCAATGGTTGGGATGTTCTTTACTTTCAAAACCAGGTGGTTGTTCAACAAAAACAGTTTCCTCGAGATCACCATCCAGAAAAGCACATTTAACGTCCATTTGATAGACATCAAAGTTTTTGTGTGCAGCATAAGCCAAAAATATCCAAACTGATTCGAGTCTGGCAACAGGAGCAAAAGTCTCTTCGTAATCAATTGTCACACCCCGCTAAAGCGGAAACACGGAACATGACAGTACAAAATGGTCTCATAGCAAAAGTTAAAGACAACACCGAACATAGTAAAGCATTACAATTTACAAAGGTTTAGAACAATTGCTAATGAAGTTACAATAATTTGAAAAAGAACACATGTGTAATGCTTCTACAAGTGATGTGTCTCTAGGTGCCACTTACTAGAAGATTCCTGAAAAGCATGAAAAATGAGGGTCAACTATAGAAATAGTTGGTGAGTTCACAGGTTTGAGTATAATAATAGTGTAAAATTTTCATAATCGTTTCAAAAGTTTGCATTGTCAATAGAAAGAAAACCACACGTAATTTTTGATCGATTCGTGATCATTTGTATATGGAAAGAAAACCATACACAATTTTTGATCGATTCGTGATCATTTGTATATAGAGCTTGAGTCCACAACCAAACCTACCGACCAGAACACCCCTATGAGTCATGTTCTATCGTCAACATGCTAGTGCATTGGTAATATGCACTTACAGCTCCATGTAAGTGTGGGTGGCCAATGCCAAAATAGCGCTATGCATAATAACCATCGGCTCGAACGAGACTTAATAGGTTGTGTAAGAGAACGACAAGGGACTTTTGCACACGATAGAAATCTCAAGCATACAACAATTGCGTATAATTTAAGAGCAAACATTCAAGATCAACCATTTTGCAAAGTAAAAGGCATGCTTTACACCCCAAAACATAAAACAGTAAAAAGGGGCTGTGAATACTCACAATGATTCGAGATGGTACTAACGATGCCTTGGAATACTTCCACACGTCTCACTACCAATGTCCTACAATGAGGTTACAACTAGTGAGTCTCTAGTGGAAATCTAACGCTAATATACTATTCCTACATGTAGAGAAATGCCAGTATTGTTTTACAATTTAGCTTTATACAAGTTGTAACCATTTTTCTGAAATGTATAGATTTTCATAAACTATTTAGTTCAGGGATAACACTAGGTGAAAAATTCCAAATTTTGTGATATGATTAGTAATGTGTTTTAGCACTCTTGGAAGACTTTTACAACCTAAAACTTTATAAACCGGTTCAAATCATATCTACAATTTTCCAAACTTTATATTTCAGTTCTAATTGAAATCCAAGATCTCCAGATAAATTTTCAATAATTTTTGACGTGTCAAGTAGTTTTCACCATTTTAATTCCTTGAATAATCATAAAATCATGAAAAAATATTAAACAGTTGATAAAATTCATCAAACTTTGTATTTCGATCCAAGTGTGGTCAGAAACTTTCATATAAATATTTCTGTATTTTGGATACGTTTTACTATTTTTCCCATAATTAATCACTTGGACTAACACAAATTCATAGAAAATAGTAAATGGTTAAGAAAATTGTTCAATATTTTTTACAACTGATACTGTATGAGTTGGGAAAAATACCAAAAGAAGTTTTTAAATAGTAGAATCCGATTTTAGGAATTTTGTGTGTTAAAGATTAATAATATCAAATTAAATAGTTAACAGTTGAGTTAGGAGCTTTAACTTTTTATTTCCGGTTAAAATGTGTCCATGGATGTCCTGGTCGAATATCAGGTGTTTTAGAATAGTTTAACTATTTTTCCCTGTTTAATCCATTATTTCTACCAAAATCACCATAAATTTGTGGAAAAATAGAATAAGGTTCTTTAAAATCCTCAAAAGTTTTATATATCTATCTTATACTTTCCAGAGGCTACGAAAAATATGACTTGTCATTTTTATTTGTCATATCTAGGTTTTAGTATTTATTTGTGTTTAAACAAGGTAAAATCAGAACTAATATCAAACAGTGGAAAAAATGAGTGTAACTTCATGGGTAATGTTTATTCACTTTGTGAGTCATCCAGACATTTTTCTAGAATTTATTGATCTCTCAAAGTATTTTATATGATTTATCCCCTTAGTTTCTTGCCAAAATCATAGAAAATCGAAATATATAAATTAGCTCTTCAAACTTTCCAGTTTATTATTTTATACTATTATAATCTTGATAAAAATCGGGTTTTGTCAGAAAAATAGTTTTAGATATTTTTGTGGATTTAAGTCCTTTATGACCATTCTTGAAGCTTTTAACAACTAACTTGGATCATCAAGCATCTAGGCTTGAAGATCAACCGATGCTTAATGGTTTGAAGGCCATGCATGAGTTTAAAATGTTCAAAATTCGTTTTTGTATGAAAACTTATGGTGCATGTCATGATTTTCCACCAAAACTACTAAAAATATGCATTTTCTTGATTTTGACTTAGGTTTTGGTCATTGATCTTCACATTCTTGCAACATGCAGGATGTTATGAGTGAAGTTCTACCACCATCATCATCAAAACCGTGAGTTATGCATGTGTTATGATTTGTTTCAAAAAAATGGTATAGAAGATAAGAAAATGCATAAAATCATAAGGAAAATGGAAGAAAATGAAGTAACAATGCATGTTCATGTGATTTACCTTTGAAACCACCTCGATGAATCCGATTTTTTTGATGAATGAGGTGTTCTTGGACTGCAATTTAGTGAGTATGAGAGAGGAAAGAGAGAAAATGGTGTTGGTGATGAAGAGTGTGAGAGAGAATGAGAGGAAATGAAGTGTAGGAGTGTAGTAAATGATTTTGCTTGGGGAAATGGTGTCTTGGGGAAGGGGAGCCGATTTTAGAGAGAGAGAGAGAGAGAGAGAGAGAGAGATTCTCCCCTTTTAAATTTTTAAAATCATTTATATTTTATAAAAACTTGACATTTTTATAAAAATTTAGGTTAAAATGTTAATTATTTGACTTATTTAGCTCATAATTATTAAATAAATATTAGGAACAAAATCTTTTTTTCTCAATTATATTTAATAATTTAATTAATTTAATTTGATAATATAAGTCTTATGGTGAAATTTATAAATTTTTAGACGTCAAATTTATAAAATTTGAGTTTTTAAGACTTTTTAACGTTTTTATGACCAAATTAAAACCTCATAATTATTTTAAAGTGAATTCTAATATTTTCACTTTATTTTAAGTTGTTCATAATTATTTTTAACTCTAAAAGATATTTACAGTCGTTTTTAACCGTTTATTGGCATTTTCTACACTAGTTGAACAATTCGTGTGAATTGTAAGAGTCAAGTATATTAGTCCTAGATTCTAATTGGATTCAAGAATCTATGAGGTTTTTGACCTATTATCTACAGTATGGTCAATGCTATAATGTCTAATGCATCTTATTTAAGTCATAGAGTGATCTAAACTTGACAGTTGTCATACTTAATTTCGTGTCTCAAAGATTTGCATTCACTTAAGAACTCTTAGGATTTCAAATTGGGTAATCACACACCTGAAATTTGAGGGTTGTCACATCAATCCCCTCCTGTTGACAGTAACCCTTGACAACCAGCCTTGCTTTGTTTCGAACGACATTGCCTTAGGTGTCTAGCTTATTTCTATACACCCATTTCAGACCAACAATTGAAGCATTTGCAGGTTTTGGAATTAGCCTCCAAACTTTGTTTCTTTCAAATTCCTCTAATTCCAACTGCATTGCTTCAATCTAGTTAGGGTGATCAAAAGCATCCTTAACATTCTTAGGTTCAACCTTGGAGATAAAGATATTGAACATGCGCAACTCCGAAGTTTTGTTTAAATCAAGTTGTCTTTGGTGAAGTTGTGCACGAGTCAATACTCTATCTTGAACGTTACCGATGACTAGTGATGGTGGATGATTTTTCGTCCATTTGTCCAAAGGAGGATAAGTTGGATCAAAATCAGGTGGTCCTTCAGAATCAATGTCCTCGATATATAAAGGATATCCCGAAGTGGATGGAAAATCACCCATTATTAAATGATTGTTTGAGTTAGTTGTATTTGTTTGTGGTGTGTGCAATTGTGAAGAGGAGTTTAGAGTCTGCTCCCCCTCGACAGCAGTTGCTGTTGAGGAAGTGGTTGCTCTATCCGAATGGTGTGGCTGAGTTAGGAGTGGAAATCTCTGGCTCCCCCTGGATTGATGGATACAGGGACATGATATGAGAGATTTCCCATGGGGGTGAAGTTTGACTGTTGTTGGGCTCCCCCTCAACACTAGCATTCCTTTCACTTCGGTTTGATGGCCCCCCTCAACTGATGATGGTCTTTGTACACTACTTGTAGAAGAGTCATCAGGTCCATCTGTGAGTTTGGACAGTTCGGACACAAGGTTATCAGGTGCCCTGGCTTCGGAGTCCAAGGCCCTCCCAGGTGGATCGAACAAAAGTGCAAAGTCTGTATCAAATGTAGCGATTGGTACAGCATCCTTAGCAGGCTTTGGAAAGATGGATGACATGGGGAATGGATGCAAAGACTTCTTGATGTAGTAATCATTAAACCTTAGGTTGAAGGTTTCTTCAATTTTTTGATTCCTCTTGTTCATGACTATGTAAGCTTTCATGTCTTGAGAGTATCCAAGGAAAATCCCTTCTTCTGACTTTTCATTGAACTTTGTCAAATGGTCTTTCAAATTCAAGATGAAGCACCTACAACCGAAGATGTGAAGAAATTTGACATTTGGTTTTCTTCGGTTGAGTACTTCATAAGGAGTAATATGAAATCTCTTGTGAATGTAGGATCTATTTTGAGTAAAGCAGGTTGTAGAAATGGCTTCGGCCCAGAAGTAAATGGGCAGATTTGCAAAATTAAGCATTGTTCTAGCTGCTTCACACAAAGAACGATTTTGCCTTTCTACAAAACCATTTTGTTGTGGTGTATATGGTGCTGAGAAGTTGTGACTAATTCCCTTTGTTTTCAAGAATCCATAAAGAGTTTGATTTTTGAACTCCGAACCATTGTCACTATGCACAGTTCGGACCTTCTTGTTTAGCATCACTTCCATCTTCTTTATGAAGTTAATGATTTCTTCAGCAGCATTTGATTTGTTTCTTAGAAATAGAACCCAAGTAAACCTTGAATAATCATCAACTATCACAAGAATGTACTTCTTCTTTCCAGTTGATTCTACTACGAATGGACCACACAATTCCATATAGAGAAGTGAAAGGGGTTCGATAATTTTTGGATTGATCACAGTTGGATGCCTCTGTTTTGTTTGCTTGTCATGCTCACAAGCAGAACAAAGTGAATCATTATCAAATTTGAGAGCAGGCATTCCACGAACCAAATCGATATAGCCACTAACTTGTTTAAGTCTTTGAAGTTCAAATGAGCAAGTCTTCGGTGCCAAAGCCAGCTAACATCGGAGTTGGCTTTTGAGAGAAGACATAAGGATTGTCCACTAGTTACAGGCTTTAGATTTAAGGGAAAGATTGATCCCTTCCTTTCAGATTTGAGCAAGACTTCGTTTGTTTCTTCTTTTGTGATGACACTTCCTTGGTTGTTGAATGTAACTGCGTTACCCGCTCCAACCACCAATTGAGATATACTTACAAGATTGTGTTTTAACCCTTCAACAAATGCTACTCTGCTGATTGTGAATTGGCCATTTGTTATTTTATCATATCCACGAATTGGACATGTTTCATTGTTACCGAAGCGTACATTTCCAGCATCATCCAATGTCGTATAATCTCTAAGATATTCCCTCTTCCCTGTCATATGTCTTGAGCAGCCACTATCCATGTACCATTTAGTATCGTACCGCTCAGTAGACATCACCTGCAATTAATCAAGAAGGAGTTGGTATCCAATCAATCTTCGGTCCTCAGGGTAAGCAAAGGATTCTTGAATCCATTTTTCTACGGCCTCTTCTGGCATTTCATTTGCATTTAAGTTGATTAGATTCTCCGAAGCCTCATGTGATGAACATGATTCCAAAGAGTCTGAATAAGATTCAGAAAAGCTTTTTGTCAAATTTGATGAGTCTGAAGTGACTGACAAAATGCAAGACTTCAGAACCCATTTTTGTTTGGATGATTTTGACTTCGAGGTTTTTGATGTTTTCTCTTCACTTGAATATTTTGAACCCATTGATGATTTTGAAGATTTGGTTTTTGTAGTGAGATTTTCTTTCAAATCATTTCTTTTCCAATTTTTTTAGAATTTTCAATTTTCGATTACTTTGATATTGAACTGCACAACGTAGATGTACAAAGGTACTCTTTGTATGCCAATTTGAAATCATTTATTGAGATATTCTTATCTTTGTACAACGTAGATGTACAAAGGTCCCCATGAAAGGGAGTAATTCGATTTGGCAAGAGAGCTTAGTTGAGCCCATGCTTTATCGGACCCTTTCGAGTTTTGGAGAGAATTGGAGCGGTTGCGTATAAGCTTGAGCTTCCAGAGGAGTTACGGGGTATTCACAATGTATTCCATGTGTCACACCTTAGAAAAACATTGCATGACCAATCCACTCGGGTACCCTTGGCTGAAGTTCAACTAGATGAGAAATTAAGATATCAAGAGATGCCGGAGCAAATTCTAGAAAAGAAAGTTAGGAAATTGCGAAATAAAGAAGTGGGATTGGTGAAAGTGCAATGGCGACATCATAGAGGATCAGATGTTACTTGGGAAGCTGAGGGAGAGATGCGGTTGAAATATCCTTACTTGTTTCAAGAGATTCCGAGGACGCAATCTTTCGAAGGGGGTAAGACCTTGTAATACCGTGACTTTAAATTTGTGGTAAGATATGTTAATTATATATTAAACAAAGATTAATTGAGTTATTATATGAATTAGGATAGATAAAAACTCGTCTAGGAAAAGTTGGATGTTGAAAAGAATGTTAGAAATGATTTTTGGCTTCTGCAGCAGGAAACACCGGCCGTGTTGGAGGAACACGGGTCGTGTTGGGATCCAGAGCAAATAGAAGGTATTTTGTGGAAAAACTCGGGCCGTGTTCTATGAACCCAGACCGTGTTGTGTCAACAGAGGCAAACAGATGATTTTTATTTTGGAGAAACCCGGACCGTGTTCTATGAACCCGGACCGTGTTGTGTCAACAGAGGCAAACAGAGGATTTTTATTTTGGAGAAACCCGGACCGTGTTCTATGAACCCGGACCATGTTACGCGCACAGATCTGTTTTTAATGTGCGATTTTCTTTCATTTTGGGTTATATCCATTTCGAACAAAACCTCTCCAAAACCCTAGAAACTTAATCCTAAACCTCTAAACTCGAAATTGGAGTCTATAATTCAAGAATTGAAGCTAGGATTTGATTCCTTACGGTTGAAAGGTAATTCCCTTTGATTTTGACTTCATTTCAACGGTTGGATTGTTTGATTTGAGATGATTCCAGTTGGTTTTGATGAACCACCTGCAACTAGCATGAGTTAGAGTGAGTTTACTTGGATTAGTGTGTGTAAGAGAGTTCTAATTCGAGACCCAAGCTAGTGAAGTGCTTGTATTGTGTTCTTAGGGTTATATATGTTAAAGAGATGAAATTGAAAGCTACAACTTTGATATTGTTGTTATCTTTTGATTGTAACTTGCTTCAATGATACAAATTCCATGATTATGATGAATATTGAGTGTGATTAACATTTTCTTAACTTGAGTAATGAAATTAAGCTGTTGTGCTACAGCTAAAACTAGACAGGAGCGTACACGAGGTGCAGGAGTTCCACATATTGATTCCACATCAGGTGAGTTGTTATTAATAGATTAATTATGTGTTGGTTATGATGTTTGTTGCAGAAAGGAGTATGATTTAAATTGTTTTGAAATTGGTTGAGTATACCAATTATGAGTGTTTGGGTAGATGAATCTCATTATGAGTATATATTGAGGATCAAGATGATTCATTGAGAAAGATATGAATGAGATGATGGGCATTTGCTGTCCAATTAAACTTTAATTACTCATAGAGCTCTCAAGGCTCATATATTGCTTGTTAATGTTAATTATGTTAGGTTCTGGAAGTGCAGATCGTGGTAAACGCATCACGGAGTGTTAGCTGGAAAGGATATGGACATTGGACTTGGACTTACTTCTTATGATAAACTTAGTCTTTTGTAAACATTCGGTTTTTGAGAAAACTAGTATGAAACTTCTTGTATGTAAATAAGGACTTAAACTATACTTTTGATAGTATATTGTAAAACTTGTTACTCATCTTTGAGGATTGCACCTAAATGATAGTTATTTTGATAAACTTATCAGTGTGTCCTGAATATGAGAAACCGGGTGTTACAAGTTGGTATCAGAGCCGTGGTTTAAGGGAATTAAACCTTGAGATGGGTTTAGACTTAAACCAATGAGACAGAGAAGTCCCACAGAGTCCCGAGTAGCTATCCTCCGCGGTGTATCATAATTGAGTTGATTATACACCATATTGAGTATTATGGTGATATATAATTGAGTTGATTGTACACTATATTGAGTATTATAGTGATATACAATTGAGTTGATTACACACCATATTGAGTATTATGGTGGTGATTGCTAAATGAGTTGATTTTCTTTTTCAGTTAAAATAAGCGCTGGAAAAGAAAAAGAGCGAGGTGATCCATCAACAGATAAATCGGGATCACGAGATTCGGGTAAAGAGAATTAACTCGAGGGAGAGCGACCTCCCGAGATACAGAGTAATATGCAGGCGATGATCGCAGCTGAGGTAGCAAAGGCGATCAAGGAGATATTACCAACTTATTTGAAGCCTCAAACAGAGGCTACAACTGGAGGTACTTCAGGACCAACTCTAGTCCAACCTGAGCAAAGAGAGGGTCGTGAAGAGATCTTTACTGAGGCTGATAGAGCTAGAATACCTGAGAAGACAAGGTGTACTTATGATGTTTTTCAGAAGTGCAAGCCATATGATTTCTATGGGAAAGATGATCCCATAGCAGCCAAGAATTGGTTGACACACGTTGAAAAGATGTACCGCACAAGTAAATGTGATGAGGCGGATAAAGTTGAGTTTGCAACGAATTTGTTAAAGGAGGATGCACAGTTTTGGAGGGAGAATATGTGTATGGAGATAGGAGAAAGCTTGGCATATACCTTGAACTGGGAACAATTCAAATTGAAGTTCACCGAATACTACTGTTCCAATAATGCTATGAAGGGAATAGAAGAAGAATATTTGAAATTACAACAAGGGTCGAGAACTGTGCAGCAATACACGCTGGATTTCAATGAGAAGGCGATATTTGCACAACATCAAGTAGATACGGAAGAGCGCAAGATGGATCGTTACTTGTGGGGTTTAAACACCCAAATCCGAGAGTTTTTGCCGAGTTCAAGATATACCACTTTTCAACAAGTTGCCGAGGCAGCAAGATCAAGAGAAAGGGAGTTAGAAAGACAGGAGGAGGAAAGAAGAGTTGAAAGAGATACAGGAGGATCAAAGAGAAAATGGGAAGGTAAAGCTGGAGATACTACTCAGAGGTCTATTACCACGGGTTCTCAATTCCGTGGTGAACCCAAGAAGAATGAGGAGAGATGGTGTAAGAAATGTAGACGACAACACACTGGGGAGTGTGATCCCCGAAACCCTCCATCAGTTTGTTTCCAATGTGGAAAGACGGGACATATGGCTCGCCAGTGTACCGAGAGTCGCCCCGTTTGTTTCAATTGTGGGGAGAGCGGGCATATTCGTCCTAATTGCCCGAAGATGAAGTCCGAGTCTCAAAAAGATTTTCAAAAGACCGGACGAGGAGGAGGCCGAGATCGAGATGATCGAGGAGACAGAAGCGACGATCACGTGAAAACGAGAGCTTTTCAATTAACCGTCGATGAGGCTCGAGACCAAACTGATGTTATCACAGGTATTTTTAGCTTGAACTTTTCTCAAGCACGAGTACTTTTTGATTCCAGTGCTTCCGTGTCTTTTATATCGAAGTCCTTTGCTTCTAAATTGAATATTCCGTTAGTCGATTTATATGAGAAAGTGATAGTAGATGTAGCGGATGGGAGATGTGTTTTTGTAAAGAGTCATTACGAGCAGTGTCGGCTTGAGATCTATGGGGTTGCGTACCTTATTGATCTGAAGCCGATTAGTAATCATGATTTTGATGTAATAGTCGGAATGGATTGGATGGATGATAATAGAGGTCAAATGGATTGTCATGAGAAAACACTTTCCATAAAGACACCGAGTGGTTCCCGAATTTTGATACGAGGTGAACGACGTTCCCGAAAAGTACCGATAGTGTCACTTGCAACGGCTAGGAGATATATGGAAAGAGGGGGTGAATTGATTATGGCACATGTGATTAGTGCCGAGTCAAAACATTCCAAAATAGAAGAAGTAGAAGTGGTTTGTGATTATCCCGATGTATTTCCCGATGATCTTCCAGGCGTACCACTCAGTAGACAAGTTGAGTTTGTGATCGAGGTAATACCGGGGGCGAAGCCGGTAGCTCGACCACCTTACCGATTGGCACCGTCCGAAATGGAAGAATTAAAGAGACAGTTGCAAGAGTTGTTAGAACTTGGATTTATTCGTCCGAGTTCATCTCCGTGGGGTGCACCTATACTTTTTGTGAAAAAGAAAGACGGCTCCATGAGAATGTGTATAGATTACCGAGAGCTTAGCAAGATCACGATAAAGAATCGTTATCCGTTACCACGGATCGATGATTTATTTGATCAATTACACGGAGCCACGTATTTCTCAAAGATCGATTTGAGATCCGGTTATCATCAGTTGAGAGTACAAGAAGCTGATATTCCGAAGACAGCTTTTCGCACGAGGTATGATGATTACGAGTTCTTAGTCATGTCGTTCCGTTTGACTAATGCTCCAGCCGCTTTTATGGATTTGATTAATCGGGTTTGTCGTCCCTTTCTTGATAAATTCGTAATTGTGTTTATCGACGACATCCTGATTTATTCAAAGAGTCGAGATGAGCACATATTTCATTTGCAACAAATGCTAGATCTTCTCCGAAACGAGAAATTATATGCAAAGTTTTCAAAATGCAAGTTCTGGTTGCGGGAGATTCAATTTCTTGGCCATGTGATAAATGAAGACGGTATAAAGGTAGATCCAGCAAAGATCGAAGCCATAATGAGTTGGGAGCCGCCAAAGAGTCCAATGGAGGTTCGTAGTTTCTTGGGGTTAGCAGGCTATTATCGACGATTCGTTGAAAAATTTTCTCGTATAACTACACCCTTAACCAAGTTGACTAAGAAGACGGAGAAATTTAGTTGGACTGAGGCACAACAGTCAGCCTTTGAACAACTACGAGATGGCTTGTGCAAGGCTCCGGTGTTGGCATTACCGCAAGGAGGGGAAGACTTTGTTCTTTACAGCGATGCCTCCTTAAGTGGTCTTGGATGTGTGTTGATGCAAAGAGGACGAGTGTCACACCCCCAAACCACGATGGCGGAAACGTCTGAGGGTGGATGACTTCATGAACAGTATCACAACAACGTTTGTACAATAGTGATCAAAGCAAACACATCCATCATATACATAATTATAAATGTTACAAGAGTTCAAAAGATTGTACGTTTTAAATACAATTACAATATGATATCAAAATACATAGTATGATGCCATAGCGACCCATCGTCAAAGGTTGTAGTTACCTTATAAATTTCCTGAGAATACAAGTAGTTTGAAAGAGTGTCAACATTACGTTGGTGAGTTCATAAGATTTTTGTATGAGAAAATCCATAATCCTCTTTCCTTGTAAAAATATAATGTTTGAAACCAGAAAATCCAATATTTTCTTATAAATGCGTCGTAGTCTTAAAACCCAACGGCCGTAAATGTATAAGTATTTCTATACTTGAAAATAGTATTACGTAGTTTTATTGTTGTATGAAACAGTGTAAATCCATGTTTACTCGTAGACTAATTGTAGTTTTAGTTCCATAAAACTCGTATGTATAAGTAAACCGTACTTATATTTATATCTTTGATAAAACGTAGTTTTAATTTCATAGAACCAATGTGTATAAGTAAAACCATACTTATATTTGTAACTCGTCAAAATGTAGTTTTAATACCATAAAACTTATATGAGGAATCTCTTTCCTTGTAAAAGGTAGTATTGTACTCCAAGAAAATCCCATATTTTCTTATGAATGTATCCAAGTCTTAAAAATCCAAAGACTAAAATGTATAGCGTAGTTTGTAGTATAAAACATTTGAAAATGTATATTTCCACGTAAACAATTTATAAAGTTGATTTCCCATGCGAGACATCCTATAACCATACTGTGACCATGTAGGCCTGCTTCGACGTTCTTCAGGCATCGGACTGTTATGACATTTGTCCCCTCGGACCCGTCGGTCTAGCTGTAGCTAGCAGCTCAGGTGCGGGGTTGTCAATCCCGTATAGATCTATACACAAATATCATGTTCTCTTACCGAGACTCTGGTGATAAATTTCAGGACTTATATTATGTACTTAAATAAGCACTGTGAAGACCCGTCTCACAAAAATGTATGTATCAATCAACTTGTTTACGTAAAGTTTGTATATGAAAAACCCTTGTATTTGCCCATTATCATTTTTCCCATGATAATATAGTAATGTATAATAATTATATATTTGTATATAATTAATTATCTTGTTCTAAAGGTTATAGTAACATTTGTAACCACAAACTATTCCTATAATAATTTATTTTCAGTATTCTTGTCGTGAAAAGCATGTATTTACGAATATATGTGAAATGACTTATTTAAATGGTTATAAACAACATCTTTTAAGATATTTTACATAATAGTGGTTTAATAACTTGGTTATACTCTTTATTAATTCAAATATAATATTTCATGACTATCAAATAAAGAACGGCCAGGTAGAAGATCAAATGGGGAGGCAGGACCTTTTCAGCGCATAAGCCTTTCGGAAATCCAGCAACCTAGCCCAAATGATCGGCCTAGACACCGCTCTCGTAAGTAGATCATTCGATATTATATTTTGGAACTATAATTGAATTGTTGTCATAATGATGTTTACAAAATTCACATTTTGTTTAATACTGTTACAAATGAGTATAAATAGCTATTTTTATAGTATAACTTGTATTCTCCCCCTTAAAAACTTGAATAAATATAAAAAGAAGGGGTATGAACTCACCTCAATGTCGACTAGAATCTTATCGCCAATTGTTGTTAGATCGCCCGACTCTTCTTGCTTCTAACTCGAACTCACTATATGTATAACTGAAATATCTACTTCTAACGCTCATTCTTCGTATATTTCTCTATACGTATCGAAGAACATGTTTGTGTGATTTGAATGACTAGAATGAGGCTATATTTATAGTAGATTTATTTTCGTATTGCGGCCCTCAAGATACAGATATATGACTTTTATGGCTTTTAGAATTTGTTTATGACAAAACATACCCTTAAAATACTCTTTAAATAGATTTAATAGTTTTTATATAAAATAAATGATTTTTGTTTATAAAAATATAATCTACGAAAATCGTAGTTTAATAATATCAACTTTTTAACTAAAAGTCTTTAACGAATTAACGAAAGAGTATTAATTGTAAGTTTCATAAAAATATAGGGTTAAAATGTAAATACATTTTTATTTTAAAGAAAAAAAATATTAAATATGAAACTAATATCAAAAATATTAAATTTTGACGTCAGGTTGTTCGTATTGACGATACGGTTTTGACGGCAAATTTTTCGTTTTATAAAACGACATAATATTTTTGATAAACTTAACAATATGTATTGTAGAGTTCAAAATGAATATACGAATTCGTAAGCGTAAAATGTGTAAAATTGAATAAATAATGAAATGGGACCCACTTTAATATAGTAATATTATTAATATACAAAGTTTCAAATCTCCACCTACCGGTGGAGACTAATCGTTTCATACAAATCAAAAATATTATTAATAATAATAAATTTTATACAAATATATTATAATAATTAAATGTCGCTTTCAAGTTAAATTAAACGTTTTTCTATCGTAACTTTTTATATATAACGTTTGGTAAAAATATAACTATATATTCGGAACCGTCGAAATTTTATCTACGTTTTGATATAAAATTTGTAATATTCGACGAGTTTTAAATTTTACTGTTCACTATTCACGTTGTAGAAGTTATAAAATTTGTAATATTCGACGAGTTAATATATTTCTACCAAAAACATATAACTTTGCAGTGTTTGTTCGCATAATTGATTTAAATTAGTGTTTATAATATACAAAAATACATTGTAGAAGTTATAAAATTTACATTTCATCGTATGTTTCGGTTTGCTTTCGTTGACCTAATTTGATAGTTGTCACAACGAGTGATAGCGTATGCCTCTCGACAACTAAAACCACATGAAAAATCTTATCCAGTACACGATTTAGAGTTGGCGGCGATAATCTTTGCATTAAAGATGTGGCGACACTATCTTTATGGCGTGCGATTCCACATCAACACGGATCACAAAAGTTTGAAATAATTGTTTGATCAGAAAGAGTTAAATATGAGGCAAAGACGATGGATGGATATGCTAAAAGATTATGATTGTGAGATACTTTACCATCCTGGTAAAGAAAATGTAGTGGCGGATGCATTGAGTCGAAAAGAATCGCCTATTCGAGTTGTATCGGCTCGGACGGGAGTTGTGAGTAAACTGCCAGAGATGATACGCAGGTGCCAAAGCGAGGCAAATGATTTAAAGAAAGAAAGAATGATTGGTTATATGGAGAAACTGGTGGAGAATGCACAAGGAATCAAGACTTTCCAAGGGCGAGTTTGGGTTCCAAGGCATGGCGAGGTGAGACAGTTATTGCTAAATGATGCTCATTGTACTAGATATTCGGTTCACCCTGGTAATACACGGATGTATCATACCTTCAAGCCGTACTACTGGTGGCCGGGTATGAAGCGAGATGTAGGACGCTTTGTGGAGAACTGCTTGACGTGTCTTCAAGTAAAAGCCAATCATCAAAAGCCATATGGAGCAGTGCAACCGTTACCTGTACCAATGAAGAAATGGGATGAAATCACTATGGATTTCATCACAAAGTTGCCTCAGATTCCTCGAGGATATGATTCTATATGGGTGATTATTGACAGGTTAACAAAGTCGGCTCATTTTATTCCAATCCGAGAAGGTTACCAAGTGTCAAAGCTAGCTGAGATATATACGAGAGAAGTGGTGAGACGACATGGAGTGCCAACTTCAATAATTTATGATAGCGATAGTCGGTTCAATTCCCATTTCTGGTAGAGTTTCCAAAAGCATTTTGGGACAAAATCCTTATTGAGTACTGCGTATCATCCCTAGACAGATGGACAGTCGGAAAGAACGATACAAACACTTGAAGATATGCTACGAGCCTGCATCATTGATTTTGGAGGCAGTTGGGAAGATCATCTGCCTTTGGTGGAGTTTGCCTATAATAACACTTATCACTCCAGTATACAGATGACACCTTTTGAAGCCTTATACGGTGCACTGTGTCGGACCCCGACTTGTTGGACAGAAACTGGAGAGAAACCATTGGCGGGACCAGAAATTATAGCCGAGACCGAAGAGAAGATACAAAGCATTCGTTAGCACATGTGGGTAGCCCAAAATCGCCAAAAGCAATATGCATATAGAAGAAGAAAGCTGTTAGAGTTCAGTGTCGGGGACATGGTAATGTTGAAAGTGTCCCCATGGAAGGGAGTAATTCGATTTGGCAAGAGAGGTAAGTTGAGCCCATGCTTTATCGGACCCTTTCGAGTTTTGGAGAGAATTGGAGCGGTTGCGTATAAGCTTGAGCTTCTAGAGGAGTTACGGGGTATTCACAATGTATTCCATGTGTCACACCTTAGAAAAACATTGCATGACCAATCCACTCGGGTACCCTTGGCTGAAGTTCAACAAGATGAGAAATTAAGATATCAAGAGATGCCGGAGCAAATTTTAGAAAAGAAAGTTAGGAAATTGCGAAATAAAGAAGTGGGATTGGTGAAAGTGCAATGGCGACATCATAGAGGATCAGATGTTACTTGGGAAGCTGAGGGAGAGATGCGGTTGAAATATCCTTACATGTTTCAAGAGATTCCGAGGACGGAATCTTTCGAAGGGGGTAAGAACTTGTAATACCGTGACTTTAAATTTGTGGTAAGATATGTTAATTATATATTAAAAAAAGATTAATTGAGTTATTATATGAATTAGGATAGATAAAAACTCGTCTAGGAAAAGTTGGATGTTGAAAAGAATGTTAGAAATGATTTTTGGCTTCTGCAGTAGGAAACACGGGCCCTGTTGGAGGAACACGGGTCGTGTTGGGATCCAGAGCAAACAGAAGGTATTCTGTGGAAAAACCCGGCCCATGTTCTATGAACCCGGACCGTGTTGTGTCAGCAGAGGCAAACAGAGGATTTTTATTTTGGAGAAACTCGGACCGTTTTCTATGAACCCGGACCGTGTTTTGTCAACAGAGGCAAACAGAGGATTTTTATTTTGGAGAAACTCGGACCGTGTTCTATGAACCCGGACCGTGTTACGCGCACAGATCTGTTTTTAATGTGCGATTTTCTTTCATTTTGGGTTATATCCATTTCGAACAAAACCTCTCCAAAACCCTAGAAACTTAATCCTAAACCTCTAAACTCGAAATTGAAGTCTATAATTCAAGAATTGAAGCTAGGATTTGATTCCTTACGGTTGAAAGGTAATTCCCTTTGATTTTGACTTCATTTCAACGGTTGGATTGTTTGATTTAAGATGATTCCAGTTGGTTTTGATGAACCACCTGCAACTAGCATGAATTAGAGTGAGTTTACTTGGATTAGTGTGTGTAAGAGAGTTCTAATTTGAGACCCAAGCTAGTGAAGTGCTTGTATTGTGTTCTTAGGGTTATATATGTTAAAGAGATGAAATTAAAAGCTACAACTTTGATATTGTTGTTATCTTTTGATTGTAACTTGCTTCAATGATACAAATTCCATGATTATGATGAATATTGAGTGTGATTAAGATTTTCTTAACTTGAGTAATGAAATTAAGCTGTTGTGCTACAGCTAAAACTAGACAGGAGCATACACGAGGTGCAGGAGTTCCACATATTGATTCCACATCAGGTGAGTAGTTATTAATAGATTAATTATGTGTTGGTTTTGATGTTTATTGCAGAAAGGAGTATGATTTAAATTGTTTTGAAATTGGTTGAGTATACTAATTATGAGTGTTTGGGTAGATGAATCTCATTATGAGTATATATTGAGGATCAAGATGATTCATTGAGAAAGATGTGAATGAGATGATGGGCATTTGCTGTCCAATTAAACTTTAATTACTCATAGAGCTCTCAAGGCTCATATATTGTTTGTTAATGTTAATTATGTTAGGTTCTGGAAGTGCAGATCGTGGTAAACGCATCATGGAGGGTTAGCTGGAAAGGATATGGACTTTGGACTTGGACTTACTTCTTGTGATAAACTTAGTCTTTTGTAAACATTCGGTTTTTGAGAAAACTAGTATGAAACTTCTTGTATGTAAATAAGCACTTAAACTATGCTTTTGATAGTATCTTGTAAAACTTGTTACTCATCTTTGAGGATTGCACCTAAATGATAGTTATTTTGATAAAATTACCAGTGTGTCCTGAATATGAGAAACCGGGTGTTACAGTTTGTTGGTGTAAAAGTTGGTTTGACATGTTGATTTTTGACTTTTGAAACCTTTGAGTTAAATGGTTTTGTTCCAGAAGTTGAAGCAATTGCCTCATTTGGTTTCAAACCTCTGAAGGGAGTTTTTCTTTTGACAAGATTTAGAGGTTGTTTTGATTTCGAGTTCGCAGCAATAGGTTTTTGAATTGGTTTTGTAATCACTATTGCTGGTTTTGATTTTCGGAGAATTTGAGGTCTTTTCAAAATCTGAGGCTTTTGTACTGGAGGCTTGGAAATAATAATTTCTTGTTTTGCAATATTCTTTTCAGAAGATTGTGACAAGGGTACACATTCACATGATTCCATTAATTGAAAGACATCCATCTTCGGAGCTATGGGTGTCTCCATAGTTTGAATTTGTTTGTGATTTTGATATGTGTAAATGTGATTATCATTTTTGACATTCAAAAGATGTGACATGTTTACGAAACTGAGAATGACAGCACATCGAAAGATAGTGGCTCGTGGCTTTCATATCTTGGTAAATAAGACCGTAGTGAAATCCTAGGAAGGGTCAAAAAGTGTGGTTCGGGGAAGCCTCTCACGTTCTTGGTCAAGTAATGGCTCTAGCTTCATTCTCGCTTTGGGATCATCTCGCCTCCACCCTACCCAGTCCCTGAAAGCCCTCCCGGGGGCCTAGCCCTCTTTCTTCGTGTCTTAAGCGGCTTTCATTGTTGACGAGCGTTGTATTATTGTAAGTTTCCTGTTCCAAACATTTCCTTCAAGTAGACGACAAGTTTTAAATCTTAATGCGGGCATTCCTCCCTCACATGCATTTGCTTGCAACAGATTCTTACTAAGACCCCATAGGCACGGTCTCGGTATCTTCACTGTTGCCCCTCTTCTCAAAGCCATTCGAGAGGAAGATGAATGTCAATGTGCCATTTTCTTCTTTCCCTACTATTTACTCTTCTTTTCTTCTAGCATCCCCCGTAAAGACAATTGTAGATGTTATGGCCATACAAATCTTGTTTTATTATGTTGATTTTTACTTCCATTCTTTCATTCATTTCGTTTTCAACCATTTTTGAATATGAGAAGAATCCTTCCTCCGTAACTGTGGAATTATCCTCCTCAAGAAGTTTTTCTGAATCATTTTCAATCAAAGGTAATCCACCTGGTTTCACAAAGATGAACTTTTTGAAATAAGATATCTTCGGATAGATACAAGCCACATGAAGTAGTCTTTTCTGACTTGTCCTTAAGATATTGATCATAAGAGACACAATCATCTGAGATTTGTAATTTTGATTTTAAAATTTCTTTGTTTTCAAATGTTTTAGGTTCACAAACAATTTTTGGTTTTCCTTTGTTCACCGAAGACAGTTGTGATATGTCTTCGGAGGGCGGTGCGGATGCGGAGGATGATTTTAATAAAGTTAATGAATATCAATCAATTTCCTCCATATCCGAATCGCTTTGAGAATCATTCTCAGATGCAGTTTCAACAATAACTTTTTCCTTGTTTTCAATTTGGGGAACATTCTTTTTCAAGATTGGAATTTCTTGTGGCAATAATTTCAACAAGTTATCAGCAGTGAGATGTTTTTCTAGAGATATCAAGCCATGTTTATACAAAGAAGTTGTCACTTCGGACCCAGACACTGTTAGGTTCACACTAATAAGATATACTATCAACTTCCTTAAGCTTAAACTCAATAAAAGGTAATAGTTGTCTATGTTGAACATTGCACACATCAGCTGAATGATGAATACGTGTAATATGAGCATATAAATGTTTTGCAGTTTCACAAAATATATTGCGTTGTATCAAAATTACATCATGATTGTTTAAAAGTTTTTCTCTATTCTCTTCTAGCAATGAGATTCTTAGGTTGGTCTTTTCTAGGGCTAGTTTCAAACTTTTTACTCTCCCCCTCAAACCGAGAATCTCCTGCTCACTGAGTGTCTCCCTAGTTTTCGCATCAATAAGCATTTTATGCATCACAGAACAATCACGAGTTATTTCATTTATGATAGGAGTTGATTGAGAAATAGGAATTTTAAAAGTTGAGAGAAGTTTGGATACCTGGTCAGGAATGGTCAGGCGTGCGTCATTTACCATCAAACATATATCCTCATCATCATCTGAAGTGTCGTCAGACTAGGTCTTCGGATTCACAACATCAATCTTCTCATTCAACTTCGAAGTCTTGAAACCAAGACCAGCAGTTGTTCCATAGCCCAGCATCTCCTCATCAGTCGTCTCCTCAGAAGTACTTTTCAAAAAGCTCTTACCATCATCATATGCCATGGAAGCACTATGAGTTGGCTTTCTTACCTCTTCATCTTCTGAATCAGAAGACCACACTTGATAAGATCCTTGATAATCCTCAACAGCCATCATGGCTAAGTCTTTGGTCTTTTTCCTCACTTCTTCCATCTTCATTTCATAGTAAGCTTCATCCTTCACTTGAGGTTTCTTCTCATTTTGTTTGCGAAGCATACAATCTTTAACAATAATTGCAGTCATAGCCTGAATCACCAGAAATCTTCTTCTCTTCGGTTTTCTCTTTTGAAGACTCCGAAGCCTGTGTTTCTGATGGCTTCGGAGTTGAAGACTTTGTGTTTTCCTCCTTTGGAGTGTACATTTCAGGTTTTGGTTTAGGGCTAAAGTTAGGTTTGTTGAAATTCCTGACAAATGGCTTCCCTGAGTTGTTTTTGATGAATGGTTTCTTGAATCTTCGGCTATTTGCAGCATAGAGAGCAACAGTTTCACCATTGTTATCAACCATATAAGCAGCAACTTCTTCATCACTATCTTCGTCTTCTTCTTTTGAAACAAGTGTCAGTGGTCCAGATCCAACAGTTTCACTCCTTCGACCAACAATATCAGGTTCATGAGACTTAAGCAAATTGTACAGGGCAGCTAACTTGTACTTTTCAATGTTCTCATAAGATTTAACCATTAACATGATGGATCTCCATTCCTTACGAAGACTATAGAGAAATTTGATGTTGATTTCTTGTTGGCTTCGGGTCTCTCCATACTTATCCAGGGTATAGATCATGTTACTAAGACGTTCATAACATGCTTTAAGGGACTTATTCTCTTCTTGTTTGAAGTTCCCAGAGTCTGCTAGAATTTCTTGAACCTTGCTTGTGTGAAGAATCTTGTCACCTCCAAAACGAAGTTCAAGATTATTCCACATCTCTTTGGCAGATTTCGCATCGGCTATGTGATGACTGGCATCTGAACCCAGTCTGCTTCGTAGTTCGCGCATGGGTCTTTTGTCATTTTCAAGTTTCTTCATATCTGCAGCATTTAGAACTAGAGCTTTTTCTCCATCAGGAACTACGAATCGACCGGCTATGTCAGTATGAGGACCATCGGTCACTGATCTCCAAATATCCTTATCAAGACCTATTAGATAGTCCTTCATTCTTCCAGCCCAATAGTCATAGTAAGAGGTTTCTAGAACTGGGGCTTTTGTTGTTGTACCAATGAGATATGCATAGTTGAGCATGTTTGCGTAAGTTGCTGTAGAGTCAGCCATTTCAATTGATTTTTCAACTGGATCTTTTCAGAAAAACTTATCAAAGAAGGTTGAATACAGTTGCGTAAACCTAGATATAGGAAACAAGCTAGATCTGGAACTATAACAAGAAAAATGAGCTTCAATGGAATAAGTTTTCGAGTTGTCTTGCTCTGATACCACTTGTTGGGTGTTGAATTCAATCAAGGAATGGATTGACTAGGTGTTTTACAATAAGAATCAAAATGATAAGCAACACACACAATAAATTAGAGTAAGAACATTACAGGAATTAGATAACATGTACCGAATGCTTGTATTTCACGATTAGGGTTTTACAATTGGGATGATGATCAACTCACAACCGACACGGTATGGTATCACTGATATTTATACATGATCAGTGATACGCATAGTACATCTTTATTACACAGAATATCCTATCAGTGTACTATCCAATAGGATGCTAGATTCATGCAACACGTAATGTACTATTACGCATGCCTGCAAAAGGTATTACAGCTGGAAGTCTTCGGATCCTCCAGGACAATCCCTTTAGAGTCTTCAGACTTCGGGGACTTCTATTATGCTTTTACTTCGGGGTCTGAGCTGGGACTTCGGATGGTTGGGCACTTCATCACAAATATACTTCAACATAACCCATAGAACGAAAACCGTCATCCATAACCAATAGGCAACAAGCCTTAGGACTTAAACAAAAATATATAACCCATTACTCAGATCCCATAATTGTTAGCCTTAAGACTAAATCATAACCCGTAATGCTTTAGGTGTAAGCCTTAACACTTAACCATAATCGATAACCTGAAGCCATAAGTCTTAACACTTAACGATCACCCATAAAGCTTAAATAAATCATAACTCATAACGCATTATACAGACCGCAACACTTAACCATAACCCGTTAACCATAAATGATCTCTCATAAGCTTTAAGACTTAACCATAACATATAAAAACGTAAGCCATATACGTTAAGCCATAAACCTTAACACATAACCATAAAACATAAACTAGAACCTATTTTTAATGGATAAGTCTTAACACTTAATCATAACCATATCCAATAGAACAAAAACCATCATCCATAACCAATAGGCAACAAGCCTTAGGACTTAAACACAAAGCTATAACCCATTACTCACATCCCATAATTTTTATCCTTAAGACATAAGCATAACCCATAACCTTTTAGGTGTAAGCCTTAACACTTAACCAAAATTGATAACCTTAAGCCATAAGTCTTAACACTTAACCATCACCCATATAGCTTAAATAAATCATAACTTATAACGCATTATACAGACCTTAACACTTAACCATAACCCATTAACCATAAATGATCTCCCATAAGCTTTAAGACTTAACCATAACAAATAAAAACATAAGCCATATCCGTTAAGCCATGAACCTTAACACATAACCATAAAACATAAACTAGAACCTATTTTTAATGGATAAGTCTTAACACTTAACCATAACCATAACCCATAGAAAAAAAAACCATCATCCATAACCAATAGGAAACAAGCCTTAGGACATAAACAAAAAGCTTTAACCCATTACTCACATCCCATAATGGTTAGCCTTAAGACTTAATCATAACCCATAACTCTTTAGGTGTAAGCCTTAACACTTAACCATAATCGATAACCTCAAGCCATAAGTCTTAACACTTAACCATCACCCATAAAGCTTAAATAAATCATAACTTATAACGCATTATACAGACAGTCACACTTAACCATAACCCGTTAACTATAAATGGTCTCCCAAAAGCTTTAAAACTTAACCATAACAAATAAAAACATAAGCCATACCCGTTAAGCCATAAAGCTTAACACATAAACATAAAACATAAACTAGAACCTATTTCATAATCCATAGGTCTTAACACTTGACCATAACCATAACCTATAGAACAAAAACAGTCATCCATAACCAATAGACAACAAGCCCAAGGACTTAATTAAAAAGATATAACCCATTACTCAGATTCCATAATTGTTAGCCTTAAAACTTAATCATAACCCATAATGCTTTAGGTGTAAGTCTTAACACTAAACCATAATCGATAACCTTTAGCCATAAGTCTTAACAATTAACCATCACACATAAAGCTTAAATAAATCATAACTCATAACGCATTATACAGACCGTAACACTTTCCCATAACCCATTAACCATAAATGATCTCCCATAAGCTTTAAGACTTAACCATAACAAATAAAAAAGTAAGCCATATCCGTTAAGCCATAAATCTTAAGATATAACCAAAAACATAAACTAGAATCTATTTCATAATCCATAAGTCTTAACACTTAACCATAACCATAAGCTATAGAACAAAAACCGTCATCCATAACCAATAGGCAACAAGCCTTAGGACTTAAACACAAAGCCATAACCCATTACTCACATCCCATAATTGTTAGCCTTAAATCTTAATCATAACCCATAAAGCTTTAGGTGTAAGCCTTAACACTTAACCATAATCAATAACCTTAAGCCATAAGTCTTAACACTTAACCATCACCCACAAAGCTTAAATAAATCATATATCATAACACATTATACAGACCGTAAAACTTAACCATAAACCGGTAACCATAAATGATCTCCCATAAGCTTTAAGACTTAACCATAACAAATAAAAACGTAAGCCATATCCGTTAAGCCATAAACCTTAACACATAACCATAAAAAAAGTAGAACCTATTTCATAATCCATAAGTCTTAACACTTAACCATAACCATATCCAATAGAACAAAATCCAGCATTCAAAAACAATAGGCAACAAGCTTTAGGACTTAAACACAAAGCTATAACCCATTACTCACATCCCATAATTGTTAGCCTTAAGAGTTAATCAAAACGCATAACGCTTTAGGTGTAAGCCTTAAGACTTAACCATAATCGATAACCTTTAGCAATAAGTCTTAACACTTAACTATCACCCATAAAGCTTAAATAAATCATAACTTATAACACATTATACAGACCCTAACACTTAACCGTAACCCCTTAACCATAAATGATCTACCATAAGCTTTAAGACTTAACCATAACAAATAAAAACATAAGCCATATCCGTTAAGCCATAAACCTTAACACATAACCATAAACCATAAACTAGAACCTATTTTTAATGGATAAGCCTTAACACTTAACCATAACCATAACCTATAGAACAAAAACCATGATCCATAACCAATAGGCAACAAGCCTTAGGACTTAAACACAAAGCTATAACCCAATACTCACATCCCATAGTTGTTAGCCTTCAGACTTAATCATAACCCATAACCCTTTAGGTGTAAGCTTTAACACTTAACCATAATCGATAACCTTAAGCCATAAGTTTTAACACTTAACAATCACCCATAAATCTTAAATAAATCATAACTCATAACACATTATACAGACCGTAACACTTAACCATAACTCGTTAACCATAAATGATCTCCTATAAGCTTTAAGACTTAACCATAACAAATAAAAACATAAGCCATATCCGTTAAGCCATAAACCTTAACACATAACCATAAACCATAAACTAGAACCTATTTTTAATGGATAAGCCTTAACACTTAACCATAACCATAACCTATAGAACAAAAACCATGATCCATAACCAATAGGCAACAAGCCTTAGGACTTAAACACAAAGCTATAACCCAATACTCACATCCCATAGTTGTTAGCCTTAAGACTTAATCATAACCCATAATGCTTTAGGTGTAAGCCTTAACACTAAACCATAATCGATAACCTTTAGCCATAAGTCTTAACAATTAACCATCACACATAAAGCTTAAATAAATCATAACTCATAACGCATTATACAGACCGTAACACTTTCCCATAACCCATTAACCATAAATGATCTCCCATAAGCTTTAAGACTTAACCATAACAAATAAAAACGTAAGCCATATCCGTTAAGCCATAAACCTTAACACATAACCATAAAACATAAAGTAGAACCTATTTCATAATCTATAAGTTTTAACACTTAACCATAACCATAACCCAAAGAACAAAAACCATCATCCATAACCAATAGGCAACACCATATAACACTTAAACACAAAGCTATAACACATTGCTCACATCCCATAATTGTTAGCCTTAAGAGTTAATCAAAATGTATAGGTGTAAGCCTTAACACTTAACCATAATCGATAACCTTAAGCCACAAGTCTTAACACTTAACCATCATCCACAAAGCTTGAACAAATCATAACTTATAACGCATTATACAGACCCTAACACTTAAGCATAACCCGTTAACCATAAATGATCTCCCATAAGCTTTAACACTTAACCATAACAAATAAAAACTAAGCCATATCCGCTAAGCATAAACCTTAACACATAACCATAAAACATAAAGTAGAACCAGTTTTTAATGGATATGTCTTAACACTTAACCATAATCATAACCCATAGAATAAAAACCCTCATCCATAACCAATAGGCAACAAGCCTTAGGACTTAAACACAAAGCTATAACCCATTACTCAGGTCCCATAATTGTTAGTTTTAAGACTTAATCATAACCCATAACGCTTTAGGTGTAAGCCGTAACACTTAAAAACATAAGCCATACCCATTAAGCCATAAAGCTTAACACATAAATATAAAACAATAACTAGAACCTATTTCATAATCCATAAGTCTTAGCACTTAACCATAACCAAAACCCACAGAACAAAAACCGTCATCCATAACCAATAGGCAACAAGCCTTAGGACTTAAACACAAAGCTATAACCCATTACTCACATCCCATAATTGTTAGCCTTAAATCTTAATCATAACCCATAACGCATTAGGTCTAAGCCTTAGCATTTAACCATAATCGATAACCTTAAGCCATAAGTCTTAACACTTAACCATCACCCATAAAGCTTAAATAAATCATAACTCATAATGCATTATACAGACCGTAACACTTAACCATAACCAGATAACCATAAATGATCTCCCAGAACCTGTAAGACTGAACCATAACAAATAAAAACGTAAGCCATATCCGTTAATCCATAAACCTTAACACATAACCATAAACCATAAACTAGAACATGTTTTTAATGGATAAGTCTTAACACTTAACCATAACCGTAACCTATAGAACAAAAACCATCATCCATAACCAATAGCCAACAAGCCTTAGGACTTAAATACAAAGGTATAACCCATTACTCACATCCCATAATTGTTAGCCTGAAGAATTAATCATAACCTTTAACGCTTTAGGTGTAAGCCTTAACACTTAACCATAATTGATAACCTTAAGCCATAAGTCTTAACACTTAATCATCACCCATAAAGCTTAAATAAATCATAACTTATAACGTATTATACGGACCGTAACACTTAACCAAAACCCGTTAACCATAAATGATCTCCCATAAGCTTTAAGACTTAACCATAACAAATAAAAACATAAGCCATATCCGTTAAGCCATAAACCTTAACACATTATCATAAAACATAAATTAGAACCTATTTCATAATCGCTAAGTCTTAAAACTTAACCATAACCATAACCCATCGAACAAAAACCATCATCCATAACCAATATGCAACAAGCTTTAAGACTTAAACACAAAGCTATAACCCATTACTCACATCCCAAATTGTTAGCCTGAAGTGTTAATCAATATGCATAACGCTTTAGGTGTAAGCCTTAACACTTAACCATAATCGATAACCTTAAGGCACAAGTCTTAACACTTAAGCATCACTTATAAAGCTTAAATTAATCATAACTTATAATGCATTATATAGACCGTAACACTTAACCATAACTCGTTGACCATAAATGATCTCTCATAAGCTTTAAGACTTAACCATAACAAATAGAAACAAAAGCCATACTAGTTAAGCCATAAAGCTTAACACTTAAACCTAAAACATAAAACATAACCTATAGAACAAAAACGACCATCCATAACCAATAGGCAACAAGCCTTAGGACTTAAACTGATACGTGTATCGATGTTTGTTTGGTGAATTGCAGCGGAATTAACAATGAAAATTAAGGATAGAGTGATAAAAAAGCTAGACCTATAGATTGATTATCGTTTGAAGACAAGCTAAGGCCTATTAACTTGAATTCGAGTCAAAATCAGGAAATCTTCCTTCAAAGGACGAAATTGGGAGTGTAAGCAACAACTCAATGAACAAAATTCTTGTTTCTTTGATTAATTTCATGTTCTATGTTGTTACAAGTGTAATGAAATGCCTCTAAAGCCTAAACATAAAGATGGGAGTTACAAAACAACCCAACAACCAAGTTATTATAGAAAATACTAACTACTCATCAAAACAAGCTTAAATGACTCATTAAATGAAAGAAAAATGTTGCAAGCTTCTAATTAACTCCAAATGCATCTAAATGCCTTCAAATATGCAATCCTACTGCATGCACTCATGCAAACTCCACGGGCCATTAAGTCTAAACAGCCTTCAAATCTATTAAACAACACCAACCCATCACCTTTTGGGTCCTCCTTCTCCATGCATGCATCATCCCCTCCCTCTTGGAAAGGAATTGACCATAATTCAGCAAGGCCATCATCATCCAAATATGGTGAAAGATCCCCCATGTTAAATGTTGCATGCACCCCATAGTCTCCTGGTAACTCCACCTTGTATGCATTGTCATTCACACGTGCTAGCACCTTGTAAGGACCTTCAGCTCTTGGCATTAGTTTGTTTCTCCTTTTGCTACGAAAACGTTCTTTCCTCATGTGCAACCAAACTAGATCACCTTCATTAAACACCCTTGGCTTCCTATTCTTGTTGGACTTTTGCTTGTAAGTTTCATTAACAGATTCAATCTTTTCACTAACTTGTTGGTGCAACTTCATCATGGATTTGAGCTTCTCACTTGCATCTTTATGCACCAACTCCTCCTTGGGCAATGGGATTAGATCCAACTTTAAAAGGAGAATGGCCTGTAGCATCAGTTGGGGAACGATTATAAGCAAATTCAGCATGTGCAAGTTTGACATCCCAATCTTTTTGAGTCTTGCTAACCAACCCCCTCAACAATGTACCCAAGGTTCTATTTGTGACTTCAGTTTGACCATCCCTTTGAGGATGATGTGATATTCTAAACAATAGCTTGGGACCCACTTTCATCCATAATGTATTCCAAAAATAGCTCAAGAACTTGGAATCCCTATGAGAAACAATGGTCTTTAAAATGCCATGCAAACGAACAATCTCCTTGTAGTACAAATCAGCCACATTATTAGCATCATCTATTTTGTGACAAGCAACAAAATGAGCCATCTTTGAGAACATGTCCACCACCACCATGATAGCATCCTTACCCCTTTGAGTACGAGGCAAAGCAACTATGAAATCCATGGACACATCTTCCCAAACACTGTGACAACCGTAAAAAATAGGTCAACAAAAATCAACGAAAGTCAACAAAGTCAACTGAGGCGTACATTGGGCCAACATGTTGTAATGTAAGTTTCATAACCTTAGTATTATGCAACTGAATATTATAATACTACACGCACTTGTTGAAAACAGTTATCGAATGAGCACTATAAATACGTAAAATAATTTACAGCAGCGTAGAAAATCGATAAACACACAAATATTATTTTGATATAAATAATATTCATAACACGATGTATTCGTGAATACGAACCTGTGGATATATAGAACGTCGAAAACGGAGTTCGTATGTGAAAGTTACAATGATTAAACCGCTGTGAACGGATAAATGTACACATGGTTTGGATGCCAAATACAAAATGTGGTGTCTTAAACATCAATTATGAAATAACAATTCATATATTATGGAACGTAATAATATCTAGTATTTAATTTCAAAACCAAATTCAATTTCCGGTAAAATGCCGAAAATCGCGAAATCGGAAGAATACTGCGCTTAAACGCGTATTTCAACATCCAACGAGTCATAATTCAATCAAAATAAATGTTTGACAATGTTTTTATACAAAATAATTATTTAGAACTTTGTTTTGTCAAAAACTCATAAAATTTCACTAAAACGACTTACGATTTTATAAAAATCACACATTTTATATAAGTAGGATGCTATTTTTATAAAAACTAACCCACCCACCCCACCCCCTACCCCAAATCGGCAGCCACCCTTGGGAGAACCAACGCATCAAAATCAAATCTCCTAGGCACAATTCAAGAATCAAGAGAAAGTAAAGTCTATGATTAAAATAAGGAAGAATAATCAACCTCAAATCTAACTAGTCTCTTCACTTGATCATCATTCACCCAAACACTTTTCTCTCTTCCTCTCCCTCACTCTCGGCCTCATCTCACCATAACCAACCTCTTGATTCATCAAGCATTGCTACAATTTAAGTGGTAAGTTACACTCCTCTCTTGATTCTAAGACTTTCCATACCAATTTCATATCTTTTACACACACTAACATCTACCAAAATCCATTGGATATTAACTTTGTCCAAAGGTCCTTGAGCTCCAATCTTCATCATCTTCAAGAATCTTGCAAGTCCTCTTGGTAAGTCATGATCATCTAGTAGTTTTAAAGTTCTAAATACTTTCATTTACTCTTTTACACACAAATACTCACGGAGATCCATTGGATAATAGCTTTGTCCAAGAGTCCTTCGAGTCCTAGAACCAAACTCTTCACTCTCCTACCAAGAAACTTTAAGATCTACCACTCAAGGTGAGTTCATACACCTCATTTTCACTTTTATCCAAGTTTTAAGGGGAGAATACAAGTTCTAACTATAAAAATGATGTATTATTGTAAAGTTTATGACCTAATCTTCACAAATGATATGTTTACATGTTATATACTTAAAATGCTAAGAGTTTCATGTTAGTCATCTTGTTACAAAGTGTATGGCACAAATAAAATGCTTGTGGTAAACTATTATACATTTATAGTTAAAAGAAACAAGTATTTAGACTTTTACACATATTTGTCACCAATAAGGCTATATGATTTATGTTATGATATAATGGACATAAAATGTGATATTCATGTGAGTACTTGACAAAAGATGTAAAAATAAGTGTTTTGTTTAAACAGTCAAGTAAACATGATGACACAACTTTTACATCAAAACTATTATATAAGTAAAAAGAAAGCTATTACGACGTAACTAAGAATTTTTGTGAATATTTAACACCAAAGTAACTTTGGGGTATTATTTACAAAAACCTGAGTTTTCAAGATGAAAAAGGGCCATACTATAGTTATAAGCACTAGAAAGACCATTTGGGAAAATCACTATTATTTCCAATAAACGATGAATTTGAAAATGTGTTGCCATCACTTTAATAAAATGATTAATATGAACTCTTCACTATGACTTATTACATGACTCCAAAACTATCTTGATATTCACATGTTTAGATGTTTAGATGTAAGAAATGATACATTTCAACTCATTGACAACACTTAGATCTAAATATACCAATACGACGTGAAAACAATTGTATAAATTATTAAGGGAATAATTTGCGAAACGAATGATAAAGTACACTAAAGGTTATAATAATAATTATATGAATATATAATTATTAAATATACTAATTATCATGGACATATTTGGTAATTATCAATACAAAACGGTTTTCACTACGCTACAAATAAGGATATGACATTTGAGTTGGGTAACATTGTGAGACATCGCTTCACGGTACTAAAAAGAATACACATTAAATCCTGGATTATAACCTTAATCATGTATGAGCGGGATAGTTGTATATAGATCTATATGGGATTGACAATCCCCACCTATGGTTGTTAGCTACAACTACGATCGACGGATCAAGGGTGACAAATGTCTGCACTATTACGACGCCTGAAGAACGTCGTGCCAGGTCACTAGGTCTTAGCAAGGTTATAATAACTCACAAATTAACAACGAACGTCCTATATTTGGGAAAATATCTTCAAATGGTTTCACTTAATTGTGAAACAACGTGTGACACTTTTCAAGGGTTCAAACAAGAATTTTCACTATTTCACTATGAAACAAATATCGCTATCATATTACGAGAACTTTTCACTATGACACTATGGGTTTTTCACTACTACATTATTAGTTTTTCACTACTACGCTAAGAAAGTTTACACCATTTCTCTACGGTTTTCATGAAGAAATCACTTGGTTTTATCACTACAAAAACTCTTATGAACTCAGCAACGTAATGTTGACACTTGTAAAATTACTTGTATTCTCAAGTAACCGTTAATCAAGAACAGATAAAACCTTTTGGCGATACGCGAAGACGTTTCCGATTAATACTTTTGATATCATGATGTAATTGGATCGAAACAATACTATCAAATTGTGTAACTTCCAATTTTAATACATGATGGTTGTTATTAACTTATGTTTGATTGTATGCAATGGTTGTGATACTATGTGCCGTTCCACCCTCCGACGATTCCGCCATCGTGGTTTGGGGGTGTGACAGATTGGTATCAGCGCAATTGTCTATAGCGAACTCAGTATATTCTTCCATGTAAGAAATACAACTATAGATACGGGGACTTATACCTCTGCAAAAATAAAATTCTAAAGCATACAATAATACTTTTAGAATATAATGATAATATTCTTATAAAAGTATACATATACAAACAGAGATAGTATCACAATACAAGAACGTTAGAGTTAAGTTGAAAATTATGATTAGACTTAGCATAATATGTTATCAAATCATGGGAAGACGTAGCCTGATGAACTACGTTTAACTACGGTTTGACCGACATATAACTAAGTGTGAGTATAATGGACAACGAAATCAAAACTCGGGAGCCATACCAAAAACTCGCAACATGTAGAATTATAAATGCGTTAATAATATCCGTTATTATTAAAATTGTTATAATCTACGTATTTATATACATTATTTTCTTTATTTTTCCTAGTTATGGAGAACGCCTACAATGGAGACGCACAACATCTGGTACATGAAGAGCACGATTGGAGTGAAGAGGACTCGGAAGAAGAAGCCGAAGTGGAGGACCACCCAGGAGAAGTGGTCAACGGGGGACGTCCTAGGGACGAGACCACACCCCCGCACATCTATCATGGGGTCTCCCCTAAATGGGGTGCCATCATACATGACTGGGCTATCGAAGGAGGAGTACCTTCTCCATTCGGTCCTTATCATCCATTCCTCTCTCCGAGACTCCGCGCGGTGGGTGAATGAGTCCTCCCGGTATTGGTGCCCTATGTGTACCGCCTCAACGCCCGTTTTCGGTCACTGCACCAAGTAGCAAGGGAGACCGCAAGCAAAGTAGGAGATTCTACCGGGAGTGGGAGGTTGCTAAGCTAATGGCAACTTCAGACCCATGGAGAGATCATGACCATAAAAGAGGAACAAGAGAACTCAGCAAACCGTATTGCCTCCATGGAAGAAAGGATGGCTGTTTTGGAACAGGGATACAAGGATGCCCTGGACAGGGCGGCAGCAATCGAGCGGCGTGCGACAGCCGCTGAGCAGCGTGCAACGGCTGCTGAGCAGCAGGCAGATCAGGCTTCTCATCTGACATGGGAGATGTCTAAGCATTTCGCCAGACTTTGTGGCATCTGATTGATGGGTTATTAAACAGATGAGTTTTGACTTGGCTATTAGGAAGAATTATTTCTTCATATTTTCCCTCTATCTAGTTATGATGTATTAGGATGCGTCGATGAACGCCTATTTTGTTAATGTAATGTAACGAAAACCTTGCGGATAATATATTAAAATTTCAGTTTAAATTGACAAATGATTGTTGTATGAAATAATTACTACGATTACTTGTTGGTTGTGACGATTTAGATTCTATGTTAATATCGTGCTTACTTATGCATTTTGTTTTAAGAGCAACTACTCACGAAATTCATCCATCCTTAAGACAGAACCATGCCACCCAGGAGGAATACAAGAGCCAACGCAAGAGACGCAGAAACACCAGTAGCGCCACCCCCACCTCTGGACGCGGCTGCCATCGAATCAATGATCGCAGAAAGAGTAGCGGCCGCACTAGCAAACCACAGTGCAGCCAGACAAGAAGGATCGGGGCAGGGGACTAACAGATCCCAAGGCGAAAGTCGTGGGCACCCTCGCCCGTGCACATACAAAGACTTTTCACTTTGCAAACCCAAAGCATTCCATGGTGCTGGGGAAGTGATCACGTTGACTCGCTGGTTCGAGAAAACCGAGGCAATCTTTGAGATTTGTGCTTGTCCTAACGAATCAAAGGTCAAGTTTGCTGCATGGACCTTTGTGGATGCAGCGCTGTTATGGTGGAACGACCATGTTAAAACAATGGGCCTCGCAACAGCCAATGCTATGAGCTGGGAGGAACTCAAAGTAATGATGCTCGAAGAGTACTGCCCAAGAACGGAAATTCAAAGCTTGGAACAAGAATTGTGGAACCTAACTATGAAGGGTTCTGATGTGACAGCTTATACAAATCGCTTCAACGATCTGGCTGTCTTATGCCACGGAATGGTTACCCCTGAGTATGTGAAGATCGAGAGATACATTTGGGGGTTAGCACCACAAATCCAAGGGATGGTCACTTCATCCAGACCTACCACCTATGACACTGCCAAACGCATCGCACACCAACTAACCGAACAAGCTATCCGTCAGGGGAACATGGCGCAGAAAACTGACCCTCCGCGAGGAGGAGAGAACAAAAGGAAATTCGGGGACAAGAAGAAAGGTAAATATCAACAAGGGTCGCAAAAGAAACAAGAAACGGTGGCAGTCTTTGCCGCTACCACTCCTGCCGTCCCGGCTCAACCAAAACAATACGCCGGACCCCTCCCAAAGTGTTCCAAATGCCCCTTTCACCACAACGGCGCTTGCGGAGAGCTAACCTGTTTCAACTGTAACCAGAAAGGTCACACGGCCCGTTTCTGTAAAGTCCCAACCCAGAAGACCAATCAAGCTTCTAATTCGGGAGCAAGCCGCACTTGTTATGGGTGTGGCGATACTGGACATTTAAAAAAAGATTGCCCGAAGGCAAAGGGGTCGGGCGGAGGTGGTCAAGGAAGGGTTATGGCCTTGGGAACGAAAGAGGCAATCCAAGACCCCACCGTGGTGACCGGTACGTTCCTCATTAATAACTCCTTTGCACATGTACTTTTCGATAGTGGCGCAGAAAAGAGTTTCGTTAGTCATGAATACAAGCAAATACTAAAACAAAACCCCCATTCATTAAACAAAAACTACACGGTAGAAATGGCAAATAGGAGAACCGAAAGCACTAACGAAATTTACCTAAACGGTACCATAACTCTAAACGAACGTACTTTCCATATTAACCTCATGCCAATGACCATTAAAAGCTTCGACGTAATTGTTGGCATGGATTGGTTAGATCCTCATCACGCAGACATTATGTGCCACGATAAAGCCATACGGCTTAACCTCCCAAACGACGAAACCCTCATAGTACATGGCGTCAAATCAGGAAAGAACCTTCAAATTGTCTCATGTCTAAAAGCCCAGAAGTATTTACACAAGAAATGCTATGCCTTCTTAGCCCATGTTGTAGATGAGAAGAAGAAGGTGAGGGAAATCACTGACATACCAGAAGTCCGCGATTTTCCTGACGTGTTCCCAGGAGATCTCCCGGGGGTACCACCAACCCGTCAAGTTGAATTCAGAATCGATCTAATCCTGGGAGCAGCCCCCATAACAAAATCACCATACAGATTGGCCCATGCCGAGATGCAAGAGCTGTCTAGTCAATTACACGAACTGTTAGAAAAAGGATTCATTCGACCGAGCTTCTCACCATGGGGAGCACCGGTTCTGTTTGTGAAGAAGAAAGATGGATCCTTCAGAATGTGCATTGACTACCGCGAGTTGAACAAGTTGACCGTCAAGAATAGATACCCCCTCCCAAGAATTGATGACTTATTCGATTAGTTTAAGGATCCAGTTACTTTTCGAAAATCGATTTGAGGTCCGGGTATCATCAACTGAGAGTTCAAGAAGAAGACATCTCGAAGACGGCGTTTAGAACACGATATGGTTATTATGAATTTGTCGTAATGCCATTCGGATTAACCAACGCCCCTGCAGTATTCATGGACCTTATGAATCGGGTATGCAGGCCATTCTTGGACAAATTCGTGATCGTATTTATCGATGATATATTGATATACTCACGAAGCAAAGAAGAACACGGCCAACACCTACGTTTGATTTTGGAACTACTCAGAAAAGAGAAATTGTATGCAAAATTTTCTAAATGCGAATTTTGGATACGAAAAGTAGACTTCTTGGGCCATGTGGTTAGCCAAGAAGGGATCCATGTCGACCCATCCAAAATCAAAGCAATAGAAAACTGGGAGATACCAAGAACCCCAACGGAGGTACGTCAGTTTTTGGGTCTTGCTGGTTACTACCGGAGGTTCATCAAAAACTTCTCCAAAATAGCAAAGCCCCTCACGACACTAACACAGAAAGGTGCCCGCTTCGACTGGGATGACCCCCAAGAGAATGCATTCCAAACACTAAAGCAAATGTTGTGCAGCGCACCAATCCTGTCTCTCCCAGAGGGCACGGAAGACTTCGTGGTGTATTGCGACGCATCAAGACAACTCAAGCCGCATGAGGCCAACTATACCACGCACGACGTCGAGTTAGGAGCCGTGGTATTCGCACTAAAGATATGGAGACATTACCTCTATGGAACGAAGTGTACGATTTTCACCGATCATAAAAGCCTGCAGCATATCCTCAACTAGAAGGAGCTCAAAATGAGGCAACGAAGATGGGTCGAATTACTAAGTGATTACGAGTGCGACATTCGTTATCATTCGGGCAAGGCAAACGTAGTAGCAGATGCTTTGAGCTGGAAGGAGTACTCGGGACGTCGAGTAAAGTCGCTAACGATCACCATACATTCACACCTCCCTACTCAAATCAGGGATGCCCAGCTTGAAGCCCTGAAACCAGAGAACATCATCCATGAGGCTCTTCGTGGGATGGACAAAAGTTTCTAGCTCAAAGAGGATGGCACACGATATTTCATGAACCGAATATGGATGCCAAAGTTCGGTGGGTTCAGAGAGTTGGTTATGGAAGAAGCCCACAAGACAAAATACTCCGTCCATCCTGGGTCGGATAAGATGTATCTTGACTTAAAGAAGTTCTACTGGTGGCCTAACATGAAAGCAGAAATCGCCACCTTTGTGAGCAAGTGCTTAACCTGTGCAAAAGTCAAGGTGGAATACCAGAAGCCCTCGGGTCTGTTGCAACAGCCGGAAATACCCGAGTGGAAGTGGGAGCTGATCACCATGGATTTCATAACAAAATTACCTAGAACAACTGGTGGACATGACACCATTTAGGTAATCGTAGACCAACTAACAAAATCTGCGCACTTTCTACCAATCAAGGAGACTGATAAGATGGAAAAGCTGACGAGGGTCTACCTCAAGGAAATTGTAAAAATGCATGGTGTGCCAATATCAATCATCTCGGATAGGGATAGCCGATTCACTTCGTGCTTTTGGCAATCATTGCAAGAGGCCATGGGAACCAGACTCGATATGAGCACAGCTTACCATCTGCAGACAGATGGCTAAAGTGAACGAACCATTCAGACACTGGAAGACATGCTTCGTGCCTGTGTAATAGACTTTGGCAAAGCATGGGACGTTCACTTGCCACTAATTGAATTCTCCTACAACAACAGTTACCACACTAGCATCAAGGCCGCTCCATTCGAAGCATTGTACGGGCGTAAGTGTAGATCACCTTTGTGTTGGGCCGAGGTTGGCGACACACAGCTAATCAAAGGTCATGTGACAAACAGCACCCTCACCGGGCCAGAAATCATACGAGAAACAACAGAAAAGATCGTTCAAATCCGGGAACGATTGAAGGCCTCTCGTGATCGACAGAAGAGCTATGCAGACAAAAGGCGTAAGCCGTTAGAATTCCAAGTGGCTGACCTTGTCATGTTGAAGGTCCCCCCTTGGAAAGGAATGATACGCTTCGGCAAGAGAGGAAAACTTAACCCAAGGTACATTGGACCCTTCAAAATCCTGGCAAGGATCGGTCGTGTAGCCTACAAACTCCAACTACCCCAAGAGTTGAGCAAGGTACACAGCACCTTCAATGTGTCAAATCTCAAGAGGTGCTTGTCCGATGAGACCCTGATTATTCCTCTTGATGAAATCGAAGTCAATGAAAACCTACATTTCGTAGAGGAACCAATGGAGATCATGGGTAGAGAAATCAAAAGAACCAAACAAAGCCGTATTCCGATAGTAAAGGTTCGCTGGAACGCCAAACGAGGACCTGATTTTACTTGGGAACGCGAGGATCAGATGAAACAGAAATACCCACAATTGTTCCCAGAAAACCCTATGACCGATACCTAAAACTAAATTTCGGGACGAAATTTCCTCTAACGGGGGAATGATGTGACAACCGTAAAAAATAGGTCAAAAAAAATCAACGAACGTCAACAAAGTCAACTGAGGCATACATTGGGCCAACATGTTGTAATGTAACTTTCATAACCTTAGTATTATACAACTGAATATTATAATACTACACGCACTAGTTGAAAACAGTTATCGAATGAGCACTATAAATACGTAAAATAAATTACAGCAGCATAGAAATTCGATAAACACACAAATATTATTTTGATATAAATAATATTCATAACACGATTTATTCGTGAATACGAACCTGTGGATATATAGAACGTCGAAAACGGAGTTCGTATGTGAAAGTTACAACGATTAAACCGCTGTGAACGGATAAATGTACACAGGGTTTGGACGCCAAATACAAAATGTGGTGTCTTAAACATCAATTATGAAATAAAAATTCATATATTATGGAACGTAATAATATCTCGTATTTAATTTCAAAACCAAATTCAATTTCCGGTAAAATGCCGAAAATCGCGAAATCGGAAGAATACTGCGCTTAAACGCGTATTTCAACATCCAATGAGTCATAATTCAATCAAAATAAATGTTTGACAATGTTTTTATACAGAATAATTATTTAGAACTTTGTTTCGTCAAAAACTCATAAAATTTCACTAAAATGACTTACGATTTTATAAAAATCACACATTTTATATAAGTAGGATGCTATTTTTATAAAAACTAACCCACCCCACCCCACCCCCTACCCCAACTCGGTAGCCACCCTTGGGAAAACCAACACATCAAAATCAAATCTCCTAGGCACTATTCATGAATCAAGAGAAAGTGAAGTCTATGATTAAAATAAGGAAGAATAATCAACCTCAAATCTAACTAGTCTCTTCACTTGATCATCATTCACCCAAACACTTTTCTCTCTTCCTCTCCCTCACTATCGGCCTCATCTCACCATAACCAACCTCTTGATTCATCAAGCATTGCTACAATCTAAGTGGTAAGTTACACTCCTCTCTTGATTCTAAGACTTTCCATACCAATTTCATCTCTTTTACACACACTAACATCCACCAAAATCCATTGGATATTAGCTTTGTCCAAAGGTCCTTGAGCTCCAATCTTCATCATCTTCAAGAATCTTGAAAGTCCTCTTGGTAAGTCATGATCATCTAGTAGTTTTAAAGTTCTAAATACTTTCATTTACTCTTTTACACACAAATACTCACGGAGATCCATTGGATAATAGCTTTGTCCAAGAGTCCTCCGAGTCCTAGAACCAAACTCTTCACTCTCCTACCAAGAAACCTTAAGATCTACCACTCAAGGTGAGTTCATACCCCTCATTTTCACTTTTATCCAAGTTTTAGGGGGAGAATACAAGTTCTAACTATAAAAATGATGTATTATTGTAAAGTTTATGACCTAATCTTCACAAATGATATGTTTAAATGTTGTATACTTAAAATGCTAAGAGTTTCATGTTAGTCATCTTGTTACAAAGTGTATGGCACAAATAAAATGCTTGTGGTAAACTATTATACATTTGTAGTTAAAAAAACAAGTATTTAGACTTTTACACATATTTGTCACCAATAAGGCTATATGATTTATATTATGATATAATGGACATAAAATGTGATATTCATGTGAGTACTTGACAAAAGATGTAAAAATAAGTGTTTTGTTTAAACAGTCAAGTAAACATGATGACACAACTTTTACATCAAAACTATTTTATAAGTAAAAAGAAAGCTATTACAACGTAACTAAGAATTTTTGTGAATATTTAACACCAAAGTAACTTTGGGGTATTATTTAGAAAAACTTGAGTTTTCAAGATGAAAAAGGGTCGTACTATAGTTATAAGCACTAGAAAGACCATTTGGGAAAATCGCTATTATTTCCAATAAACGATGAATTTGAAAATGTGTTGCCATCACTTTACTAAAATGATTAATATGAACTCTTCACTATGACTTATTACATGACTCCAAAACTATCTTGATATTCACGTGTTTAGATGTTTAGATGTAAGAAATGATACATTTCAACTCATTGACAACACTTAGATCTAAATATACCAATACGACGTGAAAACAATTGTATAAATTATTAAGGGAATAATTTGCGAAACGAATGATAAAGTACACTAAAGGTTATAATAATAATTATATGAATATATAATTATTAAATATACTAATTATCATGGACATATTTGGTAATTATCAATACAAAACGGTTTTCACTACGCTACAAATAAGGATATGACATTTGCGTTGGGTAACATTGTGAGACATCGCTTCACGGTACTAAAAAGAGTACACATTAAATCCTGGATTATAACCTTAATCATGTATGAGCGGGATAGTTGTATATAGATCTATATGGGATTGACAATCCCCACCTATGGTTGTTAGCTACAACTACGATCGACGGATCAAGGGTGACAAATGTCTGCACTATTACGACGCCTGAAGAACGTTGTGCCAGGTCACTAGGTCTTAGCAATGTTATAATAACTCACAAATTAACAACGAACGTCCTATATTTGGAAAAATATCTTCAAATGGTTCCACTTAATTGTGAAACAACGTGTGACACTTTTCAAGGGTTCAAACAAGAATTTTCACTATTTCACTATGAAACAAATATCACTATCATATTACGAGAACTTTTCACTATGACACTATGGGTTTTTCACTACTACACTATGAGTTTTTTACTACTACGCTAAGAAAGTTTACACCATTTCTCTACGGTTTTCATGAAGAAATCACTTGGTTTTATCACTAAAAAAACGCTTATGAACTCACCAACATAGTGTTGACACTTGTAAAATTACTTGTATTCTCAGGTAACCGTTAAACAAGAACTGGTAAACCTTTTGGCGATACGCGAAGACGTTTCCGATTAATACTTTTGATATCATGATGTAATTGGATCGAAACAATACTATCAAACTGTGTAACCTTTCAATTTTAATACATGATGGTTGTTATTTTTTTATGTTTGATTGTATGCAATGGTTCTGATACTATGTGCCGTTCCACCCTCCGACGATTCCGCCATCGTGGCATGGGCAAAGGAGTGTACAAACCAGGTTTAAAAGTACTTTTAGCCATATGACATGTCACACACTTGCCCACAATGTTGGTTACATCCCCCAACATCTTAGGCCAAAAGAAATACTCCTTTAACACTTCTAAAGTTTTGGTCACACCAAAATGACCAGCCAAGCCTCCACCATGAGCCTCACGAACTAGTAATTCATGAATTGCATGTTTTGGAACACAAAGGCGATTGCACCATGAATTCACCATTGGGACCACCTGCACATTTTAAAAACAAATCTCCAAAGTCCACATCAGATTCATAGTAATTCTTCAAGGTTTCAAACCCCAACAAACGAACATCCAAAGTTGCCAACAAATTGTAACGTCTTGATAAAGCATCAGCCACCACATTACTCTTTCCATCCTTGTATTTGGAAGAAAAATGAAAAGATTGCAAGAATTCCACCCAGTTTGCATGTCTTGTGCTCAACTTTTGCTGCCCATTAACGTATATCAAGCACGCAAATCATGACTCCAATGATCCAATGCATGCACAATTGCATAAAACTCATTATCATAAGTACAATAAATCAAACGAGCACCACCAAATTTTTCAGAAAAATAAGCAATGAGATGCTTAGCTTGAATCAAAACAGCACCAATACCAACCCCACTTGCATCACACTCAACTTCAAACGGTTGAGAGAAATCTGGAAGTGCCAACATGGGGGCAGAACAGAACAGCTCCTTAATCTTGTTAAATGCCTTTTGGGCTTCTTTTCCCCATGCAAAAGTTCCCTTCTTCAAGCAGCTTATAATAGGGCTTGTAATGGCACTAAAATCACGTATGAACCTCCTATAAAATGAAGCAAGCCCATGAAATGATCTAACTTCAGATATGTTGCTAGGAGTAGGCAAAGATTTAATTGCATCAATCTTGGATTGATCCACAGACACACCATCTTTAGAAACAACAAAACCCAAGAATAACACCTTTTCCACCAAAAATGCACACTTTTCTTGCTTCCCATAGAGTTTTTGAGTTCTAAGGGTTTCAAACACCTATTTTAGATGCAACAAGTGATCTTCCTTGCTTTTGCTATACACTAAGATGTCATCAAGGTATACAACTACAAACCTACCCAAAAAACATTTTAACACTTCATTCATTAGTCTCATGAAAGTGCTAGGTGCATTTGTAAGACCAAATGGCATCACGGTCCATTCATACAAACCATGTTTGGTTTTAAACGCTATTTTCCACTCATCGCCTTCACGCATACTAATTTGGTGATAACCACTTCTCAAATCAATTTTTGAGAACACAATAGATCCATGCAATTCATCCAACATATCATCATGTCTAGGAATGGAAAATCTATACTTGATGGTTATATTGTTCATGGCTCTACTATCCACACACATCCTCCAAAAACCATCTTTTTTGGCACCAACAAACATGAACAGCACAAGGACTTAAGCTTTCACGCACATAACCCATTTTCATGAGTTCACCAATCTGTTTTTGCAATTCCTTTGTTTACTCCGGATTGCAACGATAAGCAGCCTTATTAGGCAAAGATGCACCTGGAATAAGGTCTATTTGATGTTTAATACCACGGATTGGAGGCAACCCTGGTGGTAATTCAGTTGGGAACACATCTTGATACTCCATGAGCAAATAAGCAATTGGGCCTTTTTCTTGCACAATCTGCCCCACTTTTGGATCTTCTTTAGCCACAAGCATGTAAACCAGATCGCCTTGGTCAAGAATCTGCTCCACTTCCCTTTAACTAGCGAACATGGTGAGATTTAGCTTCTTGACTTGTTTTCTACTCATTGATCTCACTTGTGTAGAAGACATGGGTTTTAACACAATCTTTTTTACCATTGTGCCTCAACTCATATTCATTACTTCTCCCTCTATGTATCACGTCCCTATCAAACTACAAAGGACGTCCCAACAACACATAACAAGCATCCATGGGAATAACATCACACAAAACTTCATCTTCATAAGATCCCATGGCTAAACCAACTGTAACCTATTTTATCACTTTCACCTTGTTTCCATCATCCAACCAATGAAGTGCATAGGGTCTAGGATGGGCTGTATGGATGTTTGTTTGGTGAACTGCAGCGGAATTAACAATGAAAATTAAGGATAGAGTGATAACAACCTAGACCTATAGATTGATTATTTTTTGAAGACAAGCTAAGACCTATTAACTTGCATTCGAGTCAAAATCAGGAAATCATCCTTCAAAAGACGAAATTGTGAATGTAAGCAACAACTCAATGAACAAAATTCTTGTTTCTTTTATTAATTTCGTGTTCTATGCTGTTACAAGTGAAATGAAATGGCTATAAAGCCTAAACATAAAGATGGGAGTTACAAAACAACCCAACAGCCAAGTTATTAACGAAAATACTAACTACTCATCAAAACAAGCTTAAATGACTCATTAAATGAAAGAAAAACGTTGCAAGCTTCTAATTAACTCCAAATGCATCCAAATGCCTTCAAATGTGCTGCCCTACTCCATGCACTCATGCAAACTCCACGGGCCATTGAGTCCAAACAGCCTTCAAATCCATTAAACAACACCAACCCGTCACCTTTTTGCTCCTCCTTCTCCATGCATGCATCATAAACAAATAGATATAATCCATTACTCACATCCCATAATTGTTAGCCTTAAGACTTAATCATAACTCATAACGCTTTAGGTATTAGCCTTAACAGTTAACCATAAGTCTTAACACTTAACCATCACCCATAAAGCTTAAATAAATCATAACATATAACGCATTATACAGACCGTAACACTTAACCATAAATGATCTCCCACTAGCTTTAAGACTTAACCATAACAAATAGAAACATAAGTCATACCCGTTAAGCCATAAAGCTTAACACACAAACATAAAACATAAATTAGAACCTATTTCATAATCCATAAGTCTTAACACTTAACCATAACCATAACCCATAGAACAAAAACCGTCATCCATAACCAATAGGCAACAAGCCTTAAGACTTAAATAAAAAGATATAACTCATTACTCAAATCCCATAATTGTTAGCCTTAAGACTTAATAGTAACCCATAACGCTTTGGGTGTAGGCCTTAAAACTTAACCATAATCGATAACCTTAAGCCACAAGTCTTAAGACTTAACCATCACCCATAAAGCTTAAATAAATCATCACTTATAACGCATTATATAGGCCGTAACACTTAACCATAACCACTTAACCATAAATGATCTCCCATAAGCCTTAAGACTAAACCATAACAAATAAAAACATACGCCATACCCATTAAGCCATAAATCTTAACACACAAACATAAAACGTAAATTAGAACCTATTTCATAATCTATAAGTCTTAACACTTAACCATAACTATAACCCATAAAACAAAAACCGTCATCTATAACCAATATGCAACAAGCCTTAGGACTTAAACAAAAAGATATAACCCATTACTCACATCCCATAATTGTTAGCCTTAAGACTTAATCATAACCCATAACGTTTTAGGTGTAAGCATTAAAACTTAACCATAATCGATATCCGTAAGCCATAAGTCTTAACCCTTAACCATCTCACATAAAGCTTAAATAAATCATAACTCATAATGCATTATACAGACCGTAAAACTTAACCATAACCCGTTAACCATAAATGATCTCCCATAAGCTTTAAGACTTAACCATAACAAATAAAAACATAAGCTATATCCGTTAAGCCATAAACCTTAACACATAACCATAAAACATAATCTAGAACCTATTTCATAATACATAACTCTTAACACTTAACCATAACCACAACCAATAGAACAAAAACCATAATCCATAACCAATAGGTAACAAGCTTTAGGACTTAAACACAAAGCTATAACCCATTACTCGCATACCATAATTGTTAGCCTTAAGAGTTAAGCAAAACGCATAATGCTTTAGGTGTAAGCCTTAACATTTAACCATAATCTATAACCTTAAGCCATAAGTCATAACACTTAACCATCACCCACAAAGCTTAAATAAATCATAACTTATAATGCATTATATAGACCGTAACACTTAACCATAACCCGTTAACCATAAATGATCTCCCATAAGCTTTAAAACTTAACCATAACAAATAAAAACGTAAGTCATATCCATTAAGCCATAAAGCTTAACACATAACCCTAAACCATGAACTAGAACCTATTTTTAATGGATAAGTCTTAACACTTAACCATAACCATAACCCATAGAAAAAAACCGTCATCCATAAACAATAGGCAACAAGCCTTAGGACTTAAACACAAAGCTATAACTCATTACTCACATCCCATAATTGTAAGCCTTAAGACTTAATCATAAGCCATAACGCTTTAGTTGTAAGCCTTAACACTTAACGATAATCGATAACCTTAAGCCATAAGTCATAAAACTTAACCATCACCCATAAAGTTCAAATAATTCATAACTCATAACGCATTATACAGACCGTAACACTTAAACCATAACCCGTTAACCATAAATGATCTCCCATATGCTTTAAGACTTAACTATAACAAATAAAAGCCTAATCCATATCCGTTAACCCATAAACCTTAACACATAACCGTAAACCATAAACTAGAACCTATTTTTAATGGATAAGTATTAACACTTAACCATAACCATAACCTATAAAACAAAAACCATCATCCATAACCAATAGGCAACAAGCCTTAAGACTTAAACAAAAAGATATAACCCATTACTCAAATCCCATAATTGTTAGCCTTAAGACTTAATCGTAACTCATAACGATTTGGGTGTAAGCCTTAACACTTAACCATAATCGATAACCTTAAGCCACAAGTCTTAAGACTTAACCATCACCCATAAAGCTTAAATAAATCATCACTTATAACGCATTATATAGCCGTAACACTTAACCATAACCAGTTAACCATAAATGATCTCCCATAAGCCTTAAGACTTAACCATAACAAATAATAACATAAGTCATACCTGTTAAGCCATAAAGCTTAACGCACAAACATAAAACATAAATTAGAACCTATTTCATAATCCATAAGTCTTAACACTTAACCATAACCTTAACCAATAGAACAAAAACCACCATCCATAACCAATAGGCAACAAGCTTTAGGACTTAAACACAAAGCTATAACCCATTACTCACATACCATAATTGTTAGCCTTAAGAGTTAATCAAAACGCATAACGTTTGGGTGTAAGCCTTAACACTTAACACATAAACATAAAACATAAATTAGAACCTATTTCATAATCCATAAGTCTTAACACTTACACACAAAGCTATAACCCATTACTCACATCCCATAATTCTAAGTCTTAACACTTAACCATCACCCATAAAGCTTAAATAAATCATAACTTATAATGCACTCTAGAGACCGTAACACTTAACCATAACCCGTTAACCATAAATGATGTCCCATAAGCTTTAAGACTTACCCATAACAAATAAAAACGTAAGCCATATCCGTTAAGCCATAAACCTTAACACATAACCATAAACCATAAACTAGAACCTATTTTTAATGGATAAGTCTAACACTTAACCATAACCATAACCTATAGAACAAAAACCATCATCCATAACCAATAGGCAACAAGCCTTAAGACTTAAACAAAAAGGTATAACCCATTACTCAAATCCCATAATTGTTAGCCAAAAGACTTAATCGTAACTCATAACGATTTGGGTGTAGGCCTTAACACTTAACCATAATCGATAACCTTAAGCCACAAGTCTTAAGACTTAACCATCACCCATAAAGCTTAAATAAATCATCACTTATAACACATTATATAGGCTGTAGCACTTAACCAAAACCAGTTAACCATAAAATGATCTCCCATAAGCCCTAAGACTTAACCATAACAAATACAAACATAAGCCATACCCATTAAGTCATAAAACTAGCACACAAACATAAAACAGAAATTAGAACCTATTTCGTAATCCATAAGTCTTAACACTTAACCATAACTATAACCAATAAAACAAAAACAATCATCTATAACAAATAGGCAACAAGCCTTAGGACTTAAACAAAAAGATATAACCCATTACTCACATCCCATAATTCTTAGCCTTAACACTTAATCATAACCCATAACGCTTTAGGTGTAAGCATTAAAACTTAACCATAATCGATATCCGTAAGCCATAAGTCTTAAACCTTAACCATCACCCATAAAGATTAAATAAATCATAACTCATAATGCATTATACAGACAGTAAAACTTAACCATAACCCGTTAACCATAAATGATCTCCTATAAGCTTTAAGACTTAACCATAACAAATAAAAACATAAGCTATATCCGTTAAGCCATAAACCTTAACACATAACCATAAAACATAATCTAGAACCTATTTCATAATCCATAAGTCTTAACACTTAACCATAACCATAACTAATAGAACAAAACCATCATCCATAACCAATATGCAACAAGCTTTAGGACTTAAACACAAAGCTATAATCCATTACTCACATACCATAATTGTTAGCCTTAAGAGCTAATCAAAACGTATAATGCTTTAGTGTAAGCATTAACATTTAACCATAATCTCTAACCTTAAGCCATAAGTCTTTACACTTAACCATCACCCAAAAATATTAAATAAATCATAACTTATAATGCATTATACAGACCGTAACACTTAATCATAACCCATTAACCATAAATGATCTCCCATAAGCTTTAAGACTTAACCATAACAAATAAAAACGTAAGCCATATCCGTTAAGCCATAAAGCTTAACACATAACCATAAACCATAAACTAGAACCTATTTTTAATGGATAAGTCTTAACACTTAACCATAACCATAACCCATAGAACAAAAACCGTCATCCATAACCAATAGGCAACAAGCCTTAGGACTTAAACACAAAGCTATAACTCATTACTCACATCCCGTAATTGTTAGCCTTAAGACTTAATCATAAGCCATAACAATTTAGGTGTAAGCCTTAACAATTAACGATAATCGATAACCTTAAGCCATAAGTCATAAAACTTAACCATCACCCATAAAGTTCAAATAATTCATAACTCATAACGCATTATACAGACCGTAACACTTAAACCATAACCCGTTTACCATAAATGATCTGTCATATGCTTTAAGACTTAACTATAACAAATAAAAACGTAATCCATATCCGTTAACCCATAAACCTTAACACATAACCATAAACCATAAACTAGAACCTATTTTTAATGGATAATTATTAACACTTAACCATAACCATAACCTATAAAACAAAAACCATCATCCATAACCAATAGGCAACAAGCCTTAGGACTTAAACACAAAGCTATAACCAATTACTCACATCCCATAATTGTTAGCCTTAAGAGTTAATCAAAACGCATAACGTTTAGGTGTAAGCCTTAACACTTAACCATAATCGATAACCTTAAGCCACAAGACTTAACACTTAACCATCACCCATAAAGCTTAAATAAATCATAACTTATAACGCACTCTATAGAACGTAATACTTAACCACAACCCGTTAACCATAAGTGATCTCCCATAAGCTTTAAGACATAACCATAACAAATAAAAACATAAGCCATATCCGTTAACCCATAAACCTCAACACATAACCATAAACCATAAACTAGAACCTATTTTGAATGGATAAGTCTTAACACTTAACCATAACCATAACCTATAGAACAAAAACCATCATCCGTAACCAATAGGCAACAAGCCTTAGGACTTAAACACAAAGCTATAACCCTTTACTCACATCCCATAATTGTTAGCATTAAGACTTAATCATAACCTATAAGGCTTTATGTGTAAGGCTTAACACTTAACCATAATCGATAACCTTAAGCCATAAGTCTTAACACTTAACCAGAACCCATAAAGCTTAAATAAATCATAACTCATAACGCATTATACAGACCGTAACACTTAATCATAACCCGTTAACCATAAATGATCTCCCATAAGCTTTAAGACATAACCATAACAAATAAAAACGTAAGCCATATCCGTTAAGCCATAAACCTTAACACATAATCATAAAACATAAACTAGAACCTATTTCATAATCGATAAGTCTTAACACATAACCATAACCAATAGGCAACAAGGTTTAGGACTTAAACACAAAGTTATAACCCATTACTCACATCCCATAATTGTTAGCTATAAGAGTTAATCAATATGCATAACGCTTTAGGTGTAAGCCTTAACAATTAACCATAATCGATAACCTTAAGCCACAAGTCTTAACACTTAACCATCACCTATAAAGCTTAAATTAATCATAACTTATAACGCATTATATAGACCGTAACACTTAACCACAATCCGTTGACCATAAATGATCTCTCATAAGCTTTAAAACTTAACCATAACAAATAGAAACATAAGCCATACTCGTTAAGCCATAAAGATTAACACATAAACATAAACTAGAACCTATTTCATAATACATAAGTCTTAACACTTAACCATAGCCATAACCCATAGAACAAAAACCATCATCCACAACCAATAGGAAACAAGCCTTAGGACTTAAACTGATACGTGTATGGATGTTTGTTTGGTGAATTGCAGCGAAATTAAAAATGAAAATTAAGGATAGAGTGATAAACAACCTAGACCTATAGATTGATTATCGTTTGAAGACAAGCTAAGACCTATTAACTTGAATTCGAGTCAAAATCAGGAAATCATCCTTCAAAAGACGAAATTGTTAGTGTAAGCAACAACTCAATGAACAAAATTCTTGTTTCTTTGATTAATTTCGTGTTCTATGCTGTTACAAATATAATGAAATGGCTCTAAAGCCTAAACATAAAGATGCGAGATACAAAACAACCCAATAGCCAAGTTATTAAAGAAAATACTAACAACTCATCAAAACAAGGTTAAATGACTCATTAAATGAAAGAAAAACGTTGCAAGCTTCTAATTAACTCCAAATGTATCCAAATGCCTTCAAATATGCAGCCCTACTCAATGCACTCATACAAACTTCATGGGCCATTGAGTCCAAACAGCCATCAAATCCATTAAACAACACTACCCCATCACCTTTTGGGTCCTCCTTCTCCATGCATGCATCATTCCCTCCCTCTTGGAAAGGAATTTACCTCAATTCAGCAAGGCCATCATCATCCAAATATGGTGAAAGATCCCCCACGTTAAATGTTGCATGCACCCCATAGTCTCCCGGTAACTCCACCTTGTATGCATTGTCATTCACACGTGCTACCACCTTGTAAGGACTTTCAGCTCTTGGCATTAGTTTGTTCTTCCTTTTGCTACGAAAAAGTTCCTTCCTCATGTGCAACCAAACTAGATCACCTTCATTGAACACCCTTGGCTTTCTATTCGTGTTGGACTTTTTCTTGTAAGTTGCATTAACAGATTCAATCTTGTCACGAACTTGTTGATGCAACTTCATCATGGATTTGAGATTCTCACTTGCATCTTTATGCACCAACTCCTCCTTGGGCAATGGGATCAGATCGAACTTCAAAAGGTGAATGACCTGTAGCATGAGTAGGAGAACGATTATAAGCAAATTCAGCATGTGCAAGTTTGACATTCCAATCTTTTTGAGTCTTGCTAACCAACCCCCTCAACAATGTACCCAAGGTTCTATTTCTGACATCAGTTTGAGCATCCGTTTGAGGATGATGTGATGTGCTAAACAACAGCTTGGGACCACTTTCCTCCATAATGTATTCAAAAAATAGCTCAAGAACTTGGAATCCCTATCAGAAACAATTGTCTTTAGAATGCCATGCAAACGAACAATCTCCTTGTAGTACAAATCAACCACATTATTAGCATCATCTGTTTTGTGACAAGCAACAAAATGAGCCATCTTTGAGAACCTGTCCACCACCACCATGATAGCATCTTTACCCCTTTGAGTACGAGGAAAAGCAACTATGAAATCCATGGACACATCTTCCCATGGACGAACAGGCACGGGCAAAGGAGTGTACAAACCAGGTTTAAAAGTACTTTTAGCCATATGACATGTCACACTTGCCCACAATGTTGGTTACATCCCCCAACATCTTAGGCCAAAAGAAATGCTCCTTTAACACTTCCAAAGTTTTGGTCACACCAAAATGACCAGCCAGGCCTCCACCATGAGCCTCACGAACTAGTAATTTACGAATTGCATGTTTTGGAACACAATGGCGATTGCCTTTGAATAAAAAGCCATCTTGCACCATGAATTCACCATTGGGACCACCTGCACATTTTAAAAACAAATCTCCAAAGTCCACATCAGATTCATAGTAATTCTTCAAGGTTTCAAACCCAAACAAACGAACATCCAAAGTTGCCAACAAAGTGTAACATCTTGATAAAGCATCAGCCACCACATTACTTTTTCCATCCTTGTATTTGGAAGAAAAATAAAAAGATTGCAAGAATTCCACCCAGTTTGCATGTCTTGTGCTCAACTTTTGCTGCCCATTAACGTATTTTAAGGATTCATGATCTTAATGCAAAATGAAATGATTTGCACGCAAATCATGACTCCAATGATCCAATGCACGCACAATTACATAAAACTCATTATCATAAGTACAATAAATCAAACGAGCACCACCAAATTTGTCAGAAAAATAAGCAATGGGACGCTTAGCTTGAATCAAAACAGCACCAATACTAACCCCACTTGCATCACACTCAACTTCAAACGGTTGAGAGAAATCTGGAAGTGCCAACACGGGGGCAGCATAAAACAGCTCCTTAATCTTGTTAAATGCCTTTTGGGCTTCTTTTCCCCATGCAAAAGTTCCTTTCTTCAAGTAGCTTGTAATAGGGCTTGGAATGGCACTGAAATCACGTATGAACCTCCTATAAAATCAAGCAAGCCCATGAAATGATCTAACTTCAGAAATGTTGCTAGGAGTAGGCAAAGATTTAATTGCATCAATCTTGGATTGATCCACGGACACACCATCTTTAGAAACAACAAAACCCAAGAATAACACCTTTTCCACCAAAAATGCACACTTTTCTTCCTTCCCATAGAGTTTTTGAGTTCTAAGGGTTTCAAACACCTGTTTTAGATGCAACAAATGATCCTCCTTGCTTTTGCTATACACCAAGATGTCATCAAGGTATATAACCACAAACCTGCCCAACAAAGATTTTAACACTTCATTCATTAGTCTCATGAAAGTGTTAGATGCATTTGTAAGGCCAAATGGCATCACGGTCCATTCATACAAACCATGTTTGGTTTTAAAGGCTGTTTTCCACTCATCACCTTCACACATCCTAATTTGGTGATAACCACTTCTCAAATCAATTTTTGAGAACACAACAGATCCATGCAATTCATCCAACATATCATCAAGTCTAGGAATGGGAAATGTGACAATTGTAAATTTTGGTCAACAAAAGTCAACTGTAGTCAAACGAAGCGTACGTCAATCTATATGTTGAAAAGTTACAATCCATGACTTTTGCAATGAACTATTAATATTATAGTATTACGTATGCTAAATCAAAACAATTAGCGATTAAAAGTCGAAAATGCGAACAGCAATCTACTGTAGCGTAAAGATTCGAAAATCATACAATTATTATTTTGAGAATAATAATATTCATAAAACAATCTACTAATAAATACGAAGCTGTGGATATATAGAACGTCGAAAACGGAGTTCATATGTGAAAGTTATAACGATTAAACCGCTGTGAACGGATAAATGTACACTGGGTTTGGACTCAAATTTCAAAATGTGGTGCCTTAAACATCATATATGAAATAACAATTCATATGATAAGTGACGTAATAGTATCTAGTATTTAATTCCAAAGCTAAATGCAATTTCCGGTAAAATGCCGAAATTCGAGAAATCGGAAGAATACTGTGCTTAAACGCGTATTCCGACACCCAACGAATTATATTTCAATCAAAATGAATGTTTGACAATGTTTTTATACAAAATAATTATTTAGAACTTGGTTTTCGTCAAAAGCGCTTAAAATTTCACTAAAACGTCTTACTATTTTATAAAAATTACACATTTTTGTAAGTAGTTTGCTATTTTTATAAAAACCACCTCACCCCACCCCACTACCCCCCATCGGCTGAATCATGGCAATCCCAACATGATCTTGGTGTTACTATTCCATATCTAGGCTAGGATTGATGCTAGGAATAATTAAATACATAAAATCAAACTTTATCTTTTAGGCCATAATGCACCAAACTTGAAGAACAACTAGCTCATTTTCACCCAACACTCTTCTCCTCTTTCTCTCTTCTTCCTCTTACTCTCGGCTCAAACCACCATCACCATCACCATCCTCAACTTCCATTTTCAAGCTTCTTTCACAAGTTCAAGAGGTAATCTTCACTCATCTTTTGATTCTAATATACATAACACAAGTTTTACACATTTTACACACACTAACATCCATAAAAATCCATTGGATAATAGCTTTGTCCAAAGGTCTTTGAGCTCCAATCTTCATCATCTTCAAGGATCTTGCAAGCCTTCTTGGTAAGTTATGATCATCTAGTGATTTAAGTCTAAATACCTTCATTTACTCTTTTACACACACATGCTCACGGAAATCCATTTGATAATAGCTTTGTCCAAGGGTCCTCTGAGTCCTAGAACCAAACTCTTCAACCTTCTACCAAAAAAACCTTAAGATCTACTGCTCAAGGTGAGTTCATACCCCTCATTTTCATATTTTCAAACCTTTTTAGGGGAGAATACAAGTTCCTTTACTATAAATGTTGTTTTATTCAAGTTTATATATGTCTAAATGCTATATATGATGTTTTACACAAGTTCATAAAGTTAGTATTTGTGTAAAAATACCTTTGACATGAAGTATGGATAGATCTTTGTAAGATGTTCATAATGATACATAATATGTTTGTATAAAAGTTACTAGATTATAATTAAAGTGTGTAAAATGTTTGATTTTGGACAAAATAGTTTAAAGATGGAAAATAGAAGATGTGTAAAAATAAACTTGACCCAAAATATGATTAAATCCATGTATTATGAACACTTTGACATATTAAGTTGTGTAAAAATGACCATTTACAAATAAAGCGTATAAAAATACTAAATCTTGAGTAAAAACGTTGTAAAAATGAAAACTAGTAAATACTACGTTTTTATAAACAAAAATACTATTTTCCAACAAAAATGGTTATAACCAAGTTATTACACAATTTTTGTGAGAAATATCTTAAAAGGTGATATTTATAATCATTTGAATAAGTTACGTCACTATTATTCGCAAAATATGATTATTACGACGCAATTACTAAAAATAGACTATTATTGGAATAGTTTATGAACATAAGGTTATATTGACGCTTAAACATGACAAAAATAATTATATAAAATTTTATAATTATTAAAAAATACTATATTATCATGGGAAAAATGATAATGGATTATTACAAGGGTTTTCATATACAAATCGTACGTAAACAAGTTGATTGGAATACATACATTTTGTGAGATGAATCTTCACAGTACTTTTATATGTATCTACTATAAGTCCTGTACATTTATAACCAGAGTCTCGGTAAGAGAGCGCGATATTTGAGTATAGATCTATACAGGGCTTGACAACCCCGCACCTGAGCTGCTTGCTACAGCTAAACCGGCAGGTCTGAGGTGTCCAAATGTCTACCATTCTGATGCCTGAAGAACGTCGTCATAGGCCAACTAGTCACAGTATGGTTATGAGGTATCTCACACGGGAAATAATCAACTTAATAATTTTTATAAATTATTTACGTAGAATTATACAGTTCAAGGGAATTTATACTACAATTTTACATATTACATTTTAGTCTTTGGGATTTAAAGACTTGGTCATTTTTATAAGAAAATATTGGATTTTTTTGGTTCTAATTCACTACCGTTTACAAACAAAGAGTTTTACTTATACAAAATCTTATGAACTCACCAACTTAATTGTTGACACTTTTTCAACTACTTGTATTCTCAGGAAATTGATAAAGTAAGTTCAAGCGCTACAAGATGGGACGTTATGACGTCATTTTTGTCTATTTTGATATCATTTCAATTGTATTTGAAATATGAAACCAGTAAACTTTGTAACATTTGCAATTGATTAAATGATGGTTGTGTACTTGGATTTCCACTATTGTGTAACTTTGTTATGATATTGTTCATGAAGTCATCCACCTTTAAACTATTCCGCCATTACGGTTTTGGGGTGTGACAGATTGGTATCAGAGCATTGTTTATAGTGAACTAAGTATATCAATCCATTTAAGATATACAACTATAAATACAATGGGATTAAAACTCTCGAAAACATTTTTGTACAAGTATACTTTTAAAATTATAACGATAATTTTTATAAAAAGTATAAGTACATACATACATACTAGAATGATACCATAACGAAGACATACAAAAGTATTAGGATGAGTTGAAATACTACGGATAGACCTAAGTGCTTTGGTAATTATGTCTTGGATAAATAGAGCCTGATCAACTCTATTGGTCCAAGATATAATTAACGGGTACTTAGGGATAGTCGTGGTGAACAGCAAGTCCGAACACCTACCAATGATCAAACAACTAAACATAAAATTTAAAATACTATGGGAGTATTTTAAAACGCTATAGAACTAAACATAAAGTTAAAATACTATAGGAGTATTTTGTGTACATTACTTAATTATATATATGTGTATTTAAGGTCCCTCTATATACTTCTTACACCCCAATCCTCGTACAGACGCCATGGCAGGATTCCATTTGCCAGGAGACCCTTATTTCCCCGAGGAGGGAAATGGAGGATGGCTTAACGAGGAACCAGAAGAAGAACCAGAAGAGGTTCCGGAGGAGGAACCAGAGGAAGCTTCGGAAGAAGAAGACCAATGGGAAGATGAAGATTCTGATGACGGGTTTGAGGTCATCGACCCACGCTACCCAGTCCGTGACATACACGCACCACCCCAGAGCCGGACTTTCAGGTATACCGCCACCCCGGTGGCCCGTTATGGATGCGTACCCCTCGGAAGAGGGTACTCCCCATTCACCGTCCCTTACTAATAGAAGAACCTCTTCAGGATCAGACGCCAGAATGGGCTGCGCATATACGCCTGTGGAGCCGAGAACAGGGCCTAGTTCCCCCTTATGGTGTGAGCTTCGACCTTAGTGGGGGGGCTCTGCAGACCGAGCTTTGCCAGTCATGATCGGACGCATCAACCGATAGGAGGAGCGGATTAGGGCAACCACCAGTCAAGTCATGGATGTGGGAGCTACTGCCGAAGTCACTGCAGCACGCCTTCGACGCTTAGACGAGACCCATGGCCATACTTCTGGGCGAGTCGACTCGCTCGAGGAGGACGGACGGACAACTATGGGGATGTTTCGCGAGGCCTTTGTACGGATATCTGAGTCTGAGGAAAGGATACGAAACATAGAGCGGAGGGCCGAGGAGGCCGAGCGAGAGGCTGCCAACCTAAGGGCACAGGTGGATGCACTACGCGGAGTTGGGAGATCCGGATCACCATGAGTAGTACTCATACTAATCAAGTTTTTTTAAAGTTTAGGAAACCTATGAGCACGCATTATACGCTGCTCACCATTGTACGTAGGCGCGGTTCTACAATCAAGTGATTACACTTTTTATAAGCGGTTACGCCGTTTATTTCGGTTGCACTTTAGACCTCTGCGAAGGTCAAATTTTCCCATTTCAAATTTATGTAACGCTACAATTATTATTAATATGATGACTTATGTTATTTATAAGTGTTACACAAGTGTTTGACATGTATGTTTGATACTGGATTATAATTACAACTTATGAAAGGATTAGAACAAAGATAAAACTTAAAAACATAAACGCCATATTTTAATGACACCCGATTTATAACGACCTTTCCGAAAACTTATTATCATTAAATCTTGAAATCCTTATAACAGAAATATGCCACCCCGTCGAAGAAACGCTAGGCACACACCGATCGCAACTCCCGAGCCACCCATGATGGACTCAGCAACTTTCCAAGCCGCCGTCACAGCCGCTATTGCCCAAATAAACACCAATGGGACGAATGGAAATGGGAGCAGAAATGGCACCAACGACTCCACAAATGGAGAAACATCAAACCAATCGCGAGTATGCACATACAAAGACTTTGTTAATTGTAAACCAGTGGCTTTCCATGGTACTGGTGGTGTCCTTGCTCTCACGAGATGGATTGAGAAAACAGAATCAATCTTTGAAATATCCGCATGTTCCGAGGAATCTAAAGTCAAATTTGCCGCTGGTACCTTTGCTGATACGGCCATGTCCTGGTGGAAGGGCCATGTTAAGGCTCTGACACTTCCTGTGGCCAACTTAATGGGTTGGGAGGAACTGAAAACCATGCTGATGAAAGAGTACTGTCCCAGAGGGGAGATCCAGAAACTAGAACAAGAGCTGTGGAACCTCACTATGAAAGGTTCAGATCTAACCTCCTACACGAACCGATTCAATGACCTAGCAACCCTCTGCCCTACTATGGTCAGGCCAGAATCTGTGAAAGTGGAGCGCTATATCTGGGGGCTATCTCCTCAGATACAGGGAATGTAGAATCAGCAAGCCCCGCTACCTTCGACAGCGCCAAACGACTGGCCCAACGATTAGTCGACCATGGGGTTCGCCAGGGAACCATGACCCCAAGAACTGAACAACCAAAAGATAAAAATCACAAGAGAAAACCATGGAACAAGGGAAAGGGCCAGCCTAACCAAGAAGGTGCCAAGAGACAACAAATTGTGGCAGTCCATGCAGCCACTGTCCTGACTACCCCAACAACAACCAAGCAGTATAATGGGACACTACCCAAGTGCAACAAGTGTAATTTCCACCACACCGGGGCATGTAGGGAGATGCACTGCTCGAACTGTAACAAAAAGGGTCATACCGCCCGTTTCTGCAAGGCGCCAGTTCCACAAACCACCCAAGCCTCTAATGTTGGGGTGAGTCAAGCTTGCTATGGCTGTGGTGAGACGGGGCATTTTAAGCGTGATTGCCCGAAGACAAAGAACGTTGGGAGAAATGGAAGAGTCCTAGCCATGGGACGCGCGGAAGCGGTGGAGGATCCCACCGTGGTTACCGGTACGTTCCTCGTCAATAATTCATATGCTTATATTCTATTCGATAGCGGTGCGGAGAGGAGCTTTGTAAGCCACGAGTTTAAAAACTTACTAAAAAAAAACCTCAACCACTCAATGAGACATTTACGGTAGAAATGGCAAATGGTAAAACAGAAAGCACAAACAACATTTACATAGGATGTACACTTACTCTGGATGATCACTCCTTTCAAATCGACTTAATGCCTGTTAGAGTAGGAAGCTTTGACGTGATTGTTGGTATGGATTGGCTAATTCCCCATCATGCCGACATCATGTGTTATGAACGAGCGATCCGACTTCATCTGCCGGATGAAAAGACCCTTGTTATCTACGGTGATAAACCCAGTACCAGTCTCCGAATCGTGTCTTGTATCAAAGCCCAAAAGTACTTACAGAAAAGATACCATGCTTTCTAGCCCACGTTGTTGACAAGAAGAAAGAAGTAAAGAACATCAAAGAGATCCCTGAAGTATGCGACTTTTCTGACGTATTCCCAGAAGACCTCCCAGGAGTACCACCCGCACGACAAGTGGAGTTCAGAATTGATTTGATCCCTGGAGCCACCCTAGTAGCAAAAGCGCCATACCGATTAGCCCCGGTAGAAATCCAAGAATTATCCAGCCAACTAAACGAACTGCTAAGTAAAGGGTTCATCAGACCGAGCTTCTCACCTTAGGGAGCGCCGATCTTGTTCGTAAAGAAGAAGGATGGATCATTCCGGATGTGTATTGACTATCGAGAGTTGAACAAGCTTACCGTCAAGAACCGATACCCGCTACCCCGAATTGACGACCTGTTCGATCAACTCCAAGGATCGAGTTATTTCTCAAAAATCGATCTAAGGTCGGGATATCACCAACTCAAGGTTCAAGAAGAAGATGTTCCTAAGACGGCATTCAGAACCCGCTACGGCCATTATGAATTCGTTGTGACGCCTTTCGGGTTGACCAATGCGCCCGCGGTGTTTATGGATTTGATGAACCGCGTATGCCGACCTTAAAAATTACACATTTTTGTAAGTAGTTTGACAATGTTTTTATACAAAATAATTATTTAGAACTTCGTTTCGTCAAAAGCGCATAAAATTTCACTAAAACGTCTTACTATTTTATAAAAATTACACATTTTTGTAAGTAGTTTGCTATTTTTATAAAAACCACCTCACCCCACCCCCTACCCCCCATCGGCTGAATCATGGCAATCCCAACATGATCTTGGTGTTACTATTCCATATCTAGGCTAGGATTGATGCTAGGAATAATTAAATACATAAAATCAAACTTTATCTTTTAGGCCATAATGCACCAAACTTGAAGAACAACTAGCTCATTTTCACCCAACACTCTTCTCCTCTTTCTCTCTTCTTCCTCTTGCTCTCGGCTCAAACCACCATCACCATCACCATCCTCAACTTCCATTTTCAAGCTTCTTTCACAAGTTCAAGAGGTAATCTTCACTCATCTTTTGATTCTAATATACATAACACAAGTTTTACACAAGTTCATAAAGTTAGTATTTGTGTAAAAATACCTTTGACATGAAGAATGGATAGATCTTTGTAAGATGTTCATAATGATACATAATATGTTTGTATAAAAGTTACTAGACTATAATTAAAGTGTGTAAAATGTTTGATTTTGGACAAAAATAGTTTAAAGATGGAAAATAGAAGATGTGTAAAAATAAACTTGACCCAAAATATGATTAAATCCATGTATTATGAACACTTTGACATATTAAGTTGTGTAAAAATGACCATTTACAAATAAAGTGTATAAAAATACTAAATCTTGAGTAAAAACGTTGTAAAAGTGAAAACTAGTAAATACTACGTTTTTATAAACAAAAATACTATTTTCCAACAAAAATGGTTATAACCAAGTTATTACACAATTTTTGTGAGAAATATATTAAAAGGTGATATTTATAATCATTTGAATAAGTTACGTCACTATTATTCGCAAAATATGATTATTACGACGCAATTACTAAAAATAGACTATTATTGGAATAGTTTATGAACATAAGGTTATATTGACGCTTAAACATGACAAAAATAATTATATAAAATTTTATAATTATTAAACAATACTATATTATCATGGGAAAAATGATAATGGATGATTAAAAGGGTTTTTATATACAAATCGTACGTAAACAAGTTGATTGGAATACATACATTTTGTGAGATGAATCTTCACAGTACTTTTATAACTACCTACTATAAGTCCTGTACATTTATAACCAGAGTCTCGGTAAGAGAGCGCGATATTTGAGTATAGATCTATACGGGGCTTGACAACCCCGCACCTGAGCTGCTTGCTACAGCTAGACCGGCAGGTCTAAGGTGTCCAAATGTCTACCATTCCGACGCCTGAAAAACGTCGTTACAGGCCAACTAGTCACAGTATGGTTATGGGGTATCTCACACGGGAAATAATCAACTCAATAATTTTTATAAATTATTTACGTAGAATTATACAGTTCAAGGGAATTTATACTACAATTTTACATATTACATTTTAGTCTTTGGGATTTAAAGACTTGGTCATTTTTATAAGAAAATAATGGATTTTCTTGATTCTCAATTACTACCGTTTACAAACAAAGGGCTTTTCTATTACAAAATCTTATGAACTCACCAACTTAATTGTTGACACTTTTTCAACTACTTGTATTCTCAAGAAATTGATAAAATAAGTTCAAGTGCTACAAGATGGGACGTTATGACGTCATTTTTGTCCATTTTGATATCATTTCAATTGTATTTGAAACATGAAACCAGTAAACTTTGTAACATTTGCAATTGATTAAATGATGGTTGTGTACTTGGATTTCCACTATTGTGTAACTTTGTTATGATATTGTTAATGAAGTCATCCACCCTTAAACTATTCCGCCATTACGGTTTTGGGGTGTGACAGGAAATCTATACTTGATGGTTATATTATTCATGGCTCTACTATCCATAAACATCCTCCAAGAACCATCTTCTTTTGGCACCAACAAAATAGGAACAACACAAGGACTTAAGCTTTCACGCACATAACCCATGTTCATGAGTTCACCAATCTGTTTTTGCAATTCCTTTGTTTCCTCGGGATTGCAAAGATAAGCAGCCTTATTAGGTAAAGATGCACCTGGAATAAGGTCTATTTGATGTTCAATATCATGGATTTGAGGCAAACCTAGTGGTAATTCAGTTGGGAACACATGTTGATACTACATGAGCAAATCAGGAATTGGGTCTTTTTCTTGCACAATCTGCCCCACCTTTGGATCTTCTTTTGGCACAAGCATGTAACCCACATCCCATTGGTCAAGAATCTGCTCCACCTCCCTTTCACTAGCCAACATGGTGAGATTTGGCTTCTTGACTTGTTTTCTACTCATTGATCTCACTTGTGTAGAAGACATGGGTTTTAACACAATTTTTTTACCATTGTGCCTCAACTCATATTCATTGCTTCTTCCTCTATGTATCACATCCCTATCAAACTGCGAAGGACGTCCCAACAAAACATGACAAGCATCCATGGGAATAACATCACACAAAACTTCATCTTCATAAGATCCCAAGGCTAAACCAACTCTAACCTGTTTTGCCACTTTCACCTTGTTTCCATCATCCAACCAATGAAGTGCATAGGGTCTAGGATGGGCTGTAGTAATCAACCCTAATTTAGTCACCATTTCATTAGAAGCTACATTAGTACAATTTCCACCATCAATTATCAAACTAGACCATTTATCTCTAACCAAACATTTGGTGTGAAACAATTGGTCTCTTTGATCAACATCAGATTGTATAACATTAGTTTGAAGAGTTCTAAGTACCAAGGCTGTATCATACACGAGTGCCTCTTACTTCTCTTCCTCTTCTTCATCACGGAAAATACCACCTAACCTCTCTTTTTCTTCAAGTAATTCATCACGAATTTCAACAGCCTTCCTTAAGGTCACCACCCTCTTATTTGGACACGTATTTTTGTAATGCCCAAATCCTTGACACTTGAAACAACGAACTTTGGACAAACTAGTTTCCTTGTTTGCAACATTCACTTTTGGGGGTGTTGTGTAGCTACTAGCACCAATAGAATTAGATGTAGGGGCTCTTTTTGTGCTAGTTCAAAATTTGGTCCATGGCTTGGTTTTGGCAGATTCCAAGCTCGAATTAGCTCCATATCTTGATTTTACTTGAGTTTCCAATTTTAGACACAACCCACACAATGTGCCAAAATCAACATATGGATACAAATCAACAACATTTGCAATATTCAGATTTAGGCCACGAAAAAACCTAGACATCTTTTGCTCTTCTACTTCTTCTATATCACCCATCAATTATAATTTTCAAATTCATCAATGTATTCAGCCACACCCATCTTCCTTGTCTTAATTCTGCTATTTTTCTATAAGTGGTAATTCGGTGATTTATGGGAACATACCGTTTTCTTAGTTTTCTTTTAAGAGATTCCCATGATGAAATTTTCTCCTTCCCTTCCCTTGTTCTCTTGGCCTTAAGCCCTTCGAACCACAAGGAAGCACCACTACTCAACTTCAAAATTGCGTATTTGCACCTCTTCTCATCGTCAAGTTCTTTGAAGTTAAACATACGATCAATCTTTCTCTCCTACTCCAATTATTTTTTAGCCCAACAAATTCAGGCAATTCGTTCACCTTGAATTCTTCTACACCTCTTGGCTGACCACCACGAGGCCTTCTTCTCCCTCTTGCATGTCCCTAAGAGCATCCCATAGGTTTGCAAGAAAATTTGGATCACCGAAATCCATGGCTCTAATACCACAATTGATACGTGTATAGGCTGATTATAGTGAGGTTTTAGGAGATTTGAAAATGGATTTTCGTGTATGGGTGTTTGTTTGGTGAATTGCAGCGGAATTAACAATGAAAATTAAGGATAGAGTGATAAACAACCTAGACCTATAGATTGATTATCGTTTGAACACAAGCTAAGACCTATTAACTTGAATTCGAGTCAAAATCAGGAAATCATCCCTCAAAAGACGAAATGAAATGAAATGGCTATAAAGCCTAAACATAAAGATGGGAGCTACAAACTCAATGAACAAAGTTCTTGTTTCCTTGATTAATTTTAGTATTCTATGCTGTTACAAGTGAAATGAAATGGCTATAAAGCCTAAACATAAAGATGGGAGCTACAAAACAACCCAACAGCCAAGTTATTAAAGAAAAAACTAACTAGTCATAAAAATAAGCTTAAATGACTCATTAAATGAAAGAAAAACGTTGCAAGCTTCTAATTAACTCCAAATGCATCCCAAATTCATCCAAAAGCCTTCAAATGTGCAGCATCAGCCATAATCGATAACCTTTTGGGTCCTCCTTTTCCATGCATGCATCAGTAAGCCTTAACACTTAACCATAATCGATAACCTTCAGCCATAATTCTTAACACTTAACCATCATAAAAAAGTTTCTCTCTCTAGAATTTTCTCTCTCATTTTTCACGTATTTTGCGACTTTGGCTGCTGTTCTTGGGTTGCCTGAGTGAAATTCGTCTTCCATAGTGCATGATTCTTACTTTTTTCTGTCTAACCTAGGTTCGATTTCAAGTTTGATGTTCGATTCGAACCTTACAGATCCTCCATATCGAGATTTGTTCAAATCGCTGAAGGAAGGAAAAAATGCAAATCGAGATCTGATATTGAGAAATCGGAGAAGAAGCTACAGGAATCATCCGTTTAAAGGATATAAAAGTTCTAGTTTGTTGGGGAGGAGTGATGATCACGCTGATCAATTCACATTTGTGTCTTCGTTTGACGCAAATCTGTGTTTGAGTTCGACTCCGCAAAATAAAAATCATGATTGTGGTTTGTCTATTGCGGATTTCAGATCGAGTTTAGCAGATTCGTTTGTAGAGGTTTCGAATTGAATGAGTCTGGTTCTCAGAATCGAATTACTGAAAAGAATGAAGTTATCGATAATGGTTTCACGCGAAATTGCTAATCAATCTATTGATAATATGATTGTTACTGGTTCTGAGGATTTGGAATTGAATTATGCTAATAAATATAGAATTGAATCTGATGTTATCGATAATCATGATTCCGATTATTCCAATCCAAGTATTGAAGGTTCTGTTATTCAGGGTAAGTCGAGTGACATGCAATTAGATTTTGAAAATAAGGAGATAATTTCAGTTCCTTCTAATTTGGGATTGACGAGAAGCAATTCTAAATTGGGAAATATGGAAGAAATGGGTAAGGTGTATGGGCATATTACGAAAACTATAGAAAATATCTTAGATACGCATCATGATTCCAGTTCTACTAGTTTGGAAGCTGCTATAGATATGTATTATCTAGGGGTTCAAGTTGTTAATGGTTCTAATTTTGGAGATAAGGAGCAATTTTGTGTTCATTTATCTTCCGATGAAAATTCTAAAGAACATGCTACTGTTATTCAATCAGTTAAGCAATTTCCTGTCAAGAATTCTTCTGTTTTTCCGGGTATGCACAGTAACTTTTTGACAAAGAATTGGAATGGCATTAATGAGAAAGAAGGGAATATGGAAATTGATATTAAGAAGAATTTGGTTAAATCAAATTTATTCCAATTCTATACAAGGAAGGAGAAGTGGAAATGCCTTTTTCCAATCTCATGTTGGGTAGTGTTCCTTACCACTCAACTCTTTATGGTTATTTTATTGATATTCCTCCTGCTTTTAATAAGGTTAAATATTATGTCAACTTAATGTGGAAAGAATTTGGACTTGAAGATATGATGATGAATGAAGAAGGCTATTTCTTGTTCCGATTTAGTACAAAAGAAGGAATGATGCAAGTTTTGGAAAAGGATCCTTGGCTTATTAAAGGTGTTCCTTTATTTTTAAGAAGGTGGAAACCGTGTCTCGTTCTTTCTAAACCTCGAATGGAGTTGGTTCTGGTTTGGGTTAAAGTCTTTAATGTTCCCCTTGAATATTGGAATGCTACGAGTGTAGCATATATTACTAATGCTCTTGGAAAACCAATTATAATGGATAAAATGACTCAAAAGATGTGCGAGAATCTTTGGGGAAGGCCGGGATTTATGAGGTTGCTTATAGAAATGCCGGCGGAAACGGAATGGCTTAAGAGCTTAAAAATTATCTCGCGAGATATAGATACAGGTGATAAGGTTTTATTCTAATTGTAATGTGGAGTATGCTTGATGGCCTTCAAGGTGTACTCATTGCAAAATTTTTGGACACAATAATGATAGGTGTGCTATTTTGATTAACAAAAAGGAATTGGAATCTAGAGATAAAGTTGGAAACAAAAGTAAAGAGAATGGGAAAGAAGTCAAAGGTTCTAGTGATAACATGGAGGTTGATGGGTTTACTTTGGTCTCTAAAAATAAGAACAAAGGAAAACAAATCGTTACGGAGGAAAAAGAGAAGGACTCGGGTAAAATTGATTTAATTTCTTTATTGGAAAGCAAAACTACGTTGGTGAATAATAACGAGAAAAATAATCAAAAAAGTGAAGTCAAAAGGCAAAACTACATTGGAATGAAAAAAGAAGTTGGAATTTTAAAAGATAAAAGTAATTCGGGTTCATTCGGGAATAATTATTCAAAGTTTGCGGTTGGAGCTTGGAAGAAAGTTGTTAAAGCGGGTGAAGGTTCCAGTAATTCATATAAGCATTAAGCCGTTTCAAAATTAAATAAAGAGAATATCAAAGACGGAATTGGAATTACTTGTTCTACTAACCGGTTTAATGTTTTTAATCATTTTAAAGATATGGAAAGTGAAGATTGTCGGGTTGATGAATATTCTTGTGAAGAAATTAAAGAAATTGTTGAGAAAATCAATCAAAATCATGATATTTTCGTTGGTAAAAATGAACCGAATAAGAGAGTGGAGTCCACATTGGGTGATGTGTTGTTGAACATCCAACAAAAGAAATTAGTTTCATCGTGATGAGTTCATGGGCTTCTCTTCGTTTGTCCAAATGAAAGAATTGCAAAGAAGTGGGGTTAGTTGTTAGTAGTTGGACTTTCAAGAGATCGGTTGAAGGTTTAATGGGCTTTGATTTGGATTGTTTTGGGAATTATTGGTTCCATTCTATTGAATGGAATTGGATTTGGGCCTGGTGTCACACCCCCAAACCACGATGGCGGAATCGTCGGAGGGTGGAACGGCACATAGTATCACAACCATTTCATACAACCAAACATAAGTAAATAACAACCATCATGCATTATAATTGGAATGTTACACAGTTTAGTAATATTGTTTCGATCCAATTACATCATGATATCAAAAGTATTAATCGGAAACGTCTTCGTGTCTCGCCAAAAGGTTTACCTGTTCTTGTTTAATGGTTACCTGAGAATACAAGTAATTTTACAAGTGTCAACATTACGTTGGTGAGTTCATAAGAGTTTTTGTAGTGATAAAACCAAGTGATTTCTTCATGAAAACCCGTAGAGAAATAGTGTAAACTTTCTTAGCGTAGTAGTGAAAAACTCATAGTATAGTAGTGAAAAACACATAGTGTCATAGTGAAAAGTTCTCGTAATATGATAGCGATATTTGTTTCGTAGTGAAATAGTGAAAATTCTTGCTTGAACCTTTGAAAAGTGTCACATGTAGTTTCACACTTAAGTGAAACCATTTGAAGATATTTTCCCCAAATATAGGACGTTTGTTGTTAATTTGTGAGTTATTATAACCTTGCTAAGACCTAGTGACATGGCGCGACGTTCTTCAGGCGTCGTAATAGTGAAAGACATTTGTCACCCTTGATCCGTCGATCGTAGTTGTAGCTAACAACCATAGGTGGGGATTGTCAATCCCATATAGATCTATATACAACTATCCTGCTCATACATGATTAAGGTTATAATCCAGGAATTTAATGTGTACTCTTATTAGTACCGTGAAGCGATGTCTCACAATCTTACCCAACGCAAATGTCATATCCTTATTTGTAGCATAGTGAAAACCGTTTTGTATTAATAATTACCAAATATATATCCACGATAATTATTATATGTAATAATTATATATTCATATAATTATTCTTATAACTTTTAGTGTACATTATCGTTCGATTCATAAATTATTCCCTTAATAATTTATATAATTGTTTTCCCGTCGTAGTGGTATGTTTAGCTCTAAATGATGTCAATGAGTTAAAATGTATCATTTCTTACATCTAAGCGTTTAAACATATAAATATCAAGATAGTTTTGAAGTCATGCAATACATCATGGTAAAGAGTTCATATTAGTCATTTTAGTAAAGTGATGGCAACATATTTTCAAATCTCGTCGTATTTTGGAAATAATAGTAATTTTTCCCAAATGGCCTTTCTAGTACTTGTTACTATAATATGGCCCTTGTCATTTTGAAAACTCAAGTTTTTGTAAATAATAACCCCAAATTTACTTTGGCGTTAAATATACAAGAAAATCTTAGTTACGTCGTAATAACGTTCTTTTTACTTATATAATAGTTTTAACGTAAAAGTTGTGTCATCATGTTTACTTGACTATTTAAACAAAGCACTTATTTTTACATCCTTTGTCAAGTACTCACATGAATATCACATTTATGTCCATTTTATCATAACATAAATCAAATAGCATTATTTGTGACAAATATGTGTAATAGTCTAAATACTTGTTTCTTTAAACCACAAGTGTATAATAGTTTACCACAAACATTTTATTTGTGCCATTCACTTTATAATAAGATGCCTAACTTGAGTCTCTTAAGATTTCAAAAATATAACATGTAAACATAGCATTTGTCAAGATTATATCATAAACTTTACAATAATACATTATATTCATGGTTAAAACTTGTATTCTCCCCCTAAAACTTGGATAAAAGTGAAAATGAGGGGTATGAACTCACCTTGAGTGGTAGATCTAAGGTTTCTTGGTAGGAGAGTGAAGAGTTCGGTTCTAGGACTCGGAGGACTCTTGGACAAAACTATTATCCAAAGGATTCCCATGAGTATTTGTGTGTAAAAGAGTAAATGAAAGTATTTAGAACTTTAAAACTACTAGATGATCATGACTTACCAAGAGGATTTGCAAGATTCTTGAAGATGATGAAGAATGGAGCTCAAGGACCTTTGAATAATGCTATTACCCACGAGTTTGGTGAATGTTAGTATGTGTAAAAGAGATGTAATTGGTATAAAAAGTCTTAGAATCAAGAGAGGAACACAACTTACCACTTAGATTGTGCAAACACTTGAAGATGCAAGAGCTTGGGAGATGAAGATGGAGCTCAAAGACCTTTGGACAAAGGTCTTTTGTTGATGGAGCTCTTTTGTTGATGATGGTGAAGGCTAGGGTGCTAGCTAGATGCAATTTTCAAGAGAGATCTTACATCTTCATCATGAAGATACTCTTAGCCTTAAGGTTAGGAGCTTGGGAAGTTGGAGCCAAGATGACAAGGTGGTGATGGTGAGGTGACTTGTTCCAGCCAATGGGTGGTAGGGGGAGGGGGTAGGGTGGGTTAATTTTATAAAATATAGCAATATACTTATATAAATAAGTGATTTTTATAAAACCGTAAAATGTTTTAGTGAAATTTCATAGGTTTTTGACTAAAAGATGTTCCAAATAAATATTATATATAAAAAAATTGTTAAACATTTATTTAGATGGTGTCGTAACTCATTTGACGATGAAATACGAGTATAAGCGCGGTATTCGTTCGGTTACGCGATTTTCAGCATTTTACCGGAAAAATATATTTGGCTTTGAAATTAAATACTAGATAATATTACGTTTCATAATATATGATTTATTATCTCATATTTGATGTTTAAGGTACCTCATTTTGCATTTTAAACCTAAACCCTGTGTACATTTACCGTTCACAGCGATTTAACTTGTTGTAACTTTTGCATACGAACTCCGTTTTCAACGTTCTATATATCCACAGGTTCGTATTCACGAATACATCGTGTTATGAATATTATTTATATCAAAATAATATTTGTGCATTTATCGAATTTCTACGCTGCTGTAATTTATTGTACGTATTTATAGTGCTTATTCGATAACTGTTTTCAACTAGTGCGTGTAGTATTATAATATTCAAATATATAATACAAAGGTTATGAAACTTACATTTCAACATATTAACCCAATGTATGCCTCAGTTGACTTTGTTGACTTTCGTTGACTTTTGTTGACCGATTTTTGACGGTTGTCACACGTGGATTGGTTGGTTATGTCTAGAATGGTAGTAGTTTGGTCTTGTTTTTTAATTTTCTAGTTGTTAGTTTTATTGGGCTCATGGCCCTCTTTTTCTTGTATTTTCTTTTTTGATCAATAAAATTTGCCAGAGGGAAACCTCTTTATCCAAAAAAAACATCACCCATAAAGCTTAAATAAATCATAACTCATAATGCATTATACAGACCGTAACACTTAACCATAAATGATCTACCATAAGCTTTAAGACTTAAGTATAACAAATACAAACGTAAGCCATATCCGTTAACCCATAAACCTTAACACATAACCATAAAACATAAACTAAAACCTATTTCGTAATCCATAAGTCTTAACACTTAACCATAACCATAACCAATTGAACAAAACCCATCATCCGTAACCAATAGGCAACAAGCTTTACGACTTAAACACAAAGATACCCATTACTCACATCCCATAATTGTTTGCCTTAAGAGTTAATCAATATGCATAACGCTTTAGGTGTAAGACTTAACACATAACCATAATCGATAACCTTAAGCCACAAGTCTTAACACTTAACCAACACCTATAAAGCTTAAATTAATCTTAACTTATAACACATTATATAGACTGTAACACTTAACTATAACCCGTTAGCCATAAATGATCTCTCATAAGCTTTAAGACTTAACCATAACAAATAGAAACATAAGCCATACCCGTTCAGCCATAAAGCTTAACACATAAACATAAAACATAAATTACAACCTATTTCATAATCCATAAGTCTTAACACTTACACACAAAGCTATAACCCATTACTCACATCCCATAATTCTAAGTCTTAACACTTAACCATCACCCATAAAGCTTAAATAAATCATAACTTATAACGCATTATACAGATCGTAACACTTAACCGTAACCCGATAACCATAAATGATCTCCTATAAGCTTTAAGACTTAACCATAACAAATAAAAACATAAGCTATATCCGTTAAGCCATAAACCTTAACACATAAGCATAAAACATAAACTGGAACCTATTTTTAATGGATAAGTATTAACACTTAACCATAACCATAACCCATAGAACAAAAATCGTCATCTATAACCAATATGCAACAAGCCTTCAGACTTAAAGACAAAGTTATAACCCATTACTCAAAGACAAAGTTATAACCCATTACTCACATCCCATAATTGTTCGCCTTAAGACTTAATCATAACCCATAACGCATTAGGTGTAAGCCTTAACACTTAAACATAATCGATAACCTTAAGCCATACGTCATAACACTTAACCATCACCCATAAAGCTTAAATAAATCATAACTCATAATGCATTATACAGACCGTAAAACTTAACCATAACCCGTTAACCATAAATGATCTCCCATAAGCTTTAAGACTTAACTATAACAAATAAAAATGTAAGTCATATCCGTTAAGCCATAAACCTTAATATATAACCATAAACCATAAACTAGAACCTACTTTTAATCCATAAGTCTTAACACTTCACCATAACCATAACCTATAGAACAAAAACCATCATCCAAAACCAATAGGCAACAAGCTATAGGGCTTAAACAAAAAGATATAACCCATTACTCACATCCCATAATTGTCAGCCTTAAGAATTAATCATAACCCATAACGCTTTAGGTGTACGCCTTAACACGTAACCATAATCGATAACCTTAAGCCATAAGTCTTAACACTTAACCATCACCCATAAATCTTAAATAAATCATAACTCATAATGCATTATACAGATCGTAAAACTTAACCATAACCCGTTAACCATAAATGATCTCCTATAAGCTTTAAGACTTAACCACAACAAATAAAAACATAAGCTATATCCGTTAAGCCATAAACCTTAACACATAACCATAAAACATAATCTAGAACATATTTCATAATCCATAAGTCTTAACACTTAACCATAACCATAACCAATAGAATAAAACCATCATCCATAACCAATAGGCAACAAGCTTTAGGACTTAAACACAAAGCTATAATCCATTACTTGTTGGAAATCATATGTTCATGTGATTAGTTTCAAAAACTAGAAGTTGCAACGGAAGCAAAAATCATGAACACGAATTCCATTCCAAGAGGATCATGCTACATGCATGTAGAGATAAGATGAAGAAGAAGCATAGATGAAGTTCAAGATCATACCCTTTCTTCTTGAGCTTAGTTTGGACGAAAATGAAGACAAGGAATCAAGTTAGAATCCCTCTATAGCTTAGTCCACCACAAGCTTGAACACCCTTGAATGCTAGTTCCACAACTTGCAAGATGAACACCTTTTGATTTGATGTATCAAAAACGATATTTGCATGCACTAAATGGGGTGTTCTTGGTTGATATTCTAAGCAAGTATAAAGATGGGAGAACACTCTAAATGGCCGGCCACTCCTTGGTACTTATGAGAGAAGAGAAAATGACACATGAAATAAAGAAAGAGCTTTGTTACTTTACATGGTCAAGTCTTGAAAGCCACAAGCATATTCCTTTAACTTTAGATTAAACAATCATATATTTTGTGGCATGGTTTTGGGGAGATGTGGCCGGCCATATATATATGTTTATAAATAATTACATTGTCTCCCTTTATTATTTATAAACTTGTAAACATAGTTTATAAACAATAACTCTTTATACATATGTTTAATGGAATAACTTTTAAACCATATTCATGTACATAAACCCTTTCAAACATGTATTATATATATATGATGTAAATATGTTTACAACATCCATATTACATTTTATTTAATTTACCATTTAAATTAAATAAAAGGTTTACATACAATTCAATTAAATCATTCAACAACTTAAACAATTTAATTATCATTCTTAATTAATTCATCACATATGAATTAGTAATCAACCTTTAATATTGGAGTTATTAGTATTTACCTCAAATAATAATAATAACTTACAAGATTAAATTGCAAGTTTAGTATCATTTGATATTAAATCAAATTTAACATTCTAAATGATCAATTGGTGTCAAACTTGTTGTTGGTGCGACCCTATAGGATCATGTATTATTAGTAATATCATTTTATGATCATCCTTGGGCATATAGAACTAACAATCTCCCACTTGCACAAGGTTGCATCATAGAATGATATCAACAGTGGTTGTCTATATTTCAAGAATACATGACATAATGCCATTCAACAACATCCAATTCTTCAAAAGCACGAGGCTCTAATTGATGTACAAGGTTACCTATCAATTATCCCTTTGTCACAGACATCATGTTGAACGTGAGACATGGATCTTAATCATTCTCATTTTATGTTCAACTTTCAATCAGGCGCCTTAGATGTCTAACTCTCAACACATAAGAGGAACAAATCCCGTCTTGACTACATATGCCCCTTATGCAGTTTGTACTATACTTGAGTATGGTTTGTATGGTTGTCTATATTTCAAGAACAACGGTGAACCATATCAAAGCACAACACTCTCTACACTTGAGTCCCAAATATGTATCTCAGGTCTAAGGATACAATGATAATACCTTTGTTCAATAATCACTTATGATAATGATCCATGAAGTGATCTTGAAACGGGTCAAGTCCAATACTTGTTCACTGACAAGTACCTATGAATTTGGTTGCAACCTTTTGCTACTTTTACCCATAAAAGTCAACCAATCCAGTTCATATTAGTCTTACTTCATAATTGCTCCCACAACTATGATCGACTATGGACATTTAGAATAATTAGATTATTCAAGGATTAAACATGCTAATATTAAAACATATAATTATGAATGGAACATCACGTCACATATATTACATAATTATTGCTGTTTACATAGTTTCATATTCATAAAACACTAAACACAAATCAAATCCATTCATTAGAAAAACGAAGTCCTATACCCTTAGTGTGACTTTCATGCTTAGCTTGGGGTAAAGGCTTCGTGAATGGGTCTGCCAAATTCTGATCTGTATGAACCTTGTGAATACTTATTTCACCATTCTTAACTTCATGTCTTATGTAGTTATACCTTCGGTGAATGTGTTTGGTCTTTTGATGCGATCTAGGTTCCTTTGCTTGAGCTATAGCACCTAGATTGTCACAGAAGATTTCTATAGGGTCCCGAATGGAAGGAACAACCCCTAGATCTTCAATGAACTTTCTCATCCAGACAGCTTATTGAGCAGCTTCCAAAGCAGCAACATATTCTGATTCTGTAGTGGATTGTGCAATCACTTCTTGTTTGGAACTCTTCCAAGACACGGCTCCTCCATTTAAAATAAAGACATACCCAGATTGAGATCTCGAATCGTCCCTATCTGTTTGGAAGCTTGCGTCAGTGTAACCCTTTACCTTTAAGCATTCTTCCAAACCACCATAAACTAAAAACATGTCTTTAGTTCTTCTTAAGTACTTAAGAATGTTCTTTACAGCAGTCCAGTGGGCTTCACATAGGTTCTGTTGATATCTACTAGTCATGCTTAAGGCACATGAGACGTCGGGCCTAGTGCATAACATGGCATACATGATGGATCCAATTGCTGAAGCATATGGGACATGTTTCATCCTTACAAGTTCAGTCCTAGTGCTTGGGCACTGAGACTTACTTAGGATGGTGCCATGTGGTATTGGCAAGAATCCTCTTTTGGAGTCTTGCATCTTGAACCTCTTCAAGATTTTATCAATATATACACTTTGGCTTAGACCAATAAGTCTCTTAGATCTATCTCTATAGATCTTTATGCCTAATACATAAGCAGCTTCTCCTAAGTCCTTCATTGAGAAACAGTTCTCAAGGAATGTTTTGACACCTTTTAAGGTTGGGATGTCATTTCCAAATAAAAGTATGTCATCTACATACAATACTAGGAATATGACTATGCTCCCACTAGCTTTCTTGTAAACACAGGAGTCATCCTCATTTTTAATGAATCCAAAATTCGTAATCTTTTCATCAAAGCGGATGTTCCATGTTCGAGACGCTTGCTTCAATCCATAAATAGATCTTTTAAGCTTGGACACTTTGTTTGGATGCTTAGGATCGACAAAACCTTCAGGTTGATCCATATAGACATCTTCCAATAAGTGTCCATTAAGGAAAGCGGTCTTGACATCCATTTGCCATATCTCATAATCATAGTACGCGGCTATGGCAAAAAGTATCCTAATCGATTTGATCATTGCCACTGGTGAAAAGGTCTCGTCATAGTCAATACCATGAGTTTGTGAGTATCCTTTAGCGACAAGTCATGCCTTAAAAGTGTGAACATTTCCATCCACGTCGGTTTTCTTCTTGAAAACCCACTTGTTCCCAACAGTCTTACAATTGGTGGGAATATTAACCAAGTCCCATACTTGGTTATCGTGCATGGATTGCATCTCAGTGTGTTAGTTCTATATGCCCAAGGATGATCATAAAATGATATTACTAATAATACATGATCCTATAGGGTCACACCAACAACAAGTTTGACACCAATTGATCATTTGGAATGTTAAATTTGATTTAACATCAAATGATACTAAACTTGCAATTTAAATTTGTAGGTTATTATTATTTGAGGTAAATATTAATAACTCCAAAATTAATGGTTGATTAATAATTCATATGTGATGAGTTAATTAAGTATAACAATTAAATTGTTTAAGTTGTTAAATAATTTAATTGATTTATAAGTAAACCTTTTATTTAATTTAATTGATAAATTAAATGAAACATGTACATTATATATATATATATATATATATATATATATATATATATATATATATATATATATATATGTATATATGTATACAATCATAAAGCATGTTTAAAAGTGGTTTATTTATACAAATTCATGGGTTAAATATTATCCCATTAAAGAAAAATGAAGATGTATTATTTGTAAGCTTTTAATGTATAAGTTTTATAAATAATAAAACTCAAATTAATTCTCCTTTTGACTAATATATGGCCGGCCATTATGGAGAGACATGGCATGCTTGGAAGTCTTAAAAGTGGTGTAAGATTCTTTATGTCTTCTAGGTTTGACTATAGGAAACATAAGTGGTATTTCCTTTAAGTATAAGGCATTAGTTCTCTCTTTCTTTTGATGAGTGTGGCCGGCCAAGAGCAAGGGAGTTAGAGAGCATCTTCATACTCAAATATCAACCAAGAACACCCATCTTATTGCATGCAAAAATCGTTTTTCAAGCTACAAGACCAAGAGTGTTCTTATTGCAAGTTTTGGAACTAGCATTCAAGAGTGTTCAAGCTTGTGGTGGATCAACTATAGAGGGAATCTTCCTTGCTTCCTAGCCATCACAAATCATCCACATCAAGTCCTAGAAGAAAGGTTATGATCTTGAACTTAATCTATGCTTGTTCTTCATCTTATCTCTACATGCATGTAGCATGATCCTCTTGAAATGGAACTTGTGTTCATGATTTTATGCTTCCGTTGCAAGTTCTTGTTTTTGAAACTAATGACATGAACACATTGATTCCTAACAATTGGTATCAGAGCCATGGCTATGTGCTATGTTGCATATCTAGATAATAAGTTTATTTGGATAAACTTGGTTTTTGGAAGCCATGAATGTTCATCTTCTTGAATGAAATGTTCATGCATGGCTTCTTTGGCAACATGCAAGTGTTTAATCTATGATTTTATGTAACCAACTATATTTTATGTTTGCATGCATTTGGTTACATAATTGTTGCCTTAGAAAAACAAAGTGTTGATTTTCTTATGATTTTATGTGATAAAATGGTGCATAAACAAGCCAAGGACCATATGATGCATGATTTGTGTTTAAATTCGATATGGTTGTAATCTATTCTTTTATTCAAATGGTTTGTAATAATAATTAGTTATTTCCTCACTTTTATTTATTTTGTAAGTATTAGAATAGTTGTATTTTATATTTTTTACAAAATGTAACAAGAGAAGGAAATAAGGACCAAGAAAAGATTACACTCAACAGCAACATTTCCTGCATGGCTGCTGTCAATGATTTCGAACCTGTTAAGAAGCAAAAATAAAATTCATATCTTGGTATTTTGATGCTATACTTGTTAGTAACTTTAATATCAAGTATATGCAATAAGTTTTGACAAGTATAAGCATGAATATAACCAAGAGAGAAGTGAAGAAAGCAACAAAAAACACACAAATTGCTTCTGCTGTCCCTGTTCCTGTCGCAAACTTCATGGGGTCCAAAAGAAATTCAAAATCTCATGCAATGGTGTCAAGAAATGGTGGTTCAAGTGTCATTTGATGATATAAAAAGCTTGGCAAGATTGTAGCCAAATCGAAGATCATTTGGTTGAGTTTTTGTCACCTTTTTGTCCCTAGGTTTGGACTTGATATTTCATGTATGGCTCACATGAAATATCAAACTAGTTGGCTTGTGTTTATGCACCCATGCATGCATGTGATGATTGAATGTTTTATGATTTTATGTTGTGGATGAAAATAAGATTTTGCATGCTAGACAACTTAGATAATTAAACATAATCATCAAGGAGTTTGTAATTTTCAAATTGACATTTAAAAACATAAGATGTAATACAATTGATTTTATTAAAAATGGGTTTTGTTATAAAACCTATAAAGTCAAGTTTTGAAAATGAATGAAACAAGAAATAAAATGGAGATTTTATGAACTCTTACAAACTCCAACCCTAAATAATATTGTTAATTATTTAGGATTAAAATTGGTTATCATATATGTGATCAAACTCAAACTTAATATTGGATATTAATTGTAATATTGACCACAAACAAAGAATCAATAAAATGGAGATTTTATGATTAAGGAACCAATTAACAAAATAAGATTTTAATGGTACCATGTTCATTGGATGCATGCAATCTACATGATACCATATGTTTTCAAAATTAGAATTGTAAAACATACAAATCCCTTACGAAATACGAATCAATGCCGTCCCTCTTAAAGACACTCATGTATCACTTGTATTTCCTTGTGGGATAAAGGATACCTAACCACTTGGAGTCTTCTTGAGATACAAGAGGTAATTTTGCAATATTGATGGGATAAAGGACACCTAACCATTAATATTTGTCAAAACTGCACGTCCGTTTAAGTGGGATGATTTGTTTGGAAATCTCTTGTGATAAAGGTCACCTAAGCATTAGAATTCCAAGGCATAGATGGGATCAAACATGCCAAACTTATAAATGTTATAATGGGATCCCATAACTCTAGAAATTATATTTGGATATAATTGGTAAACCGTTACCTACCTTGTTGATTCGAATAGGCGGGATAAAGGATACCTAACTACTTATTCGTATTGCAACTTGGATTCTAGACCTTAATTAATTAAAGTTTATGAAACAATAAAGGGTATTAATTATTAAGGACTTAATATCATAATTTACTAAATCGAACCTTGTTAAAATTTTGTAGATGCCACCAAACACAACAAACCCGGCTCCTAACAAAACCTCACTACGGTCTCTCCTTGAGGGAGAAAAACTTAACCACACCAACTTCTTGGATTGGTACCGTAGTGTGAGAATAGTTCTCAAATAAGAAAAGAAAGAATATGTTCTCAATGAACCACTTCCTGAAGAGCCCCCTGCCATCCCTAAGCCCGCACACGATGCATGGCTTAAAAAGATGGATGATTCCATTGATGCATCATGTCTTATGCTGGCCACCATGATTCCTGACCTTCAGAAGGACTTAGAGAATCATTCAGCCTATGACATGATCAATCAATTAAAGGAAATGTTCCAACAACTTGCAAGAACGGAAAGGTTCGAAACTGTTCGGGCTTTCCATGCTTGCAAGATGGAGGATGGACAGACGGTAAGCTCTTATGTGCTCAAAATGAAGAGTCACATTGATCATTTGGCACGTCTTGGAGTTGTGATGCCCGAAGAGCTAGCAACGGATATGATCCTTAACTCCTTGACAAAGTCTTTTGATCGCTTTGTCATGAACTATAACATGAATGGTTTGAACAAGACTATCCCGGAATTGCATGGGATGCTAATTACCGCAGAAAAGAATCTGCCTAAGAAAACCACTCAAGTTCTCATGATCAAGGAAGGTGGCACAAAGAGAACTAGACCCGAACACCCCACCAACTCCAAGGGAAAGGGGAAGGCAAAGGTTGTCAAAGGAAAGGGCAAGAAAGTTGTCCAAACATCCCGTCCGCCCAAGAAGAAGGCAAAGGTTGCCAAGGAAGACGCGTGCTTCGAATGTGGCAAAGTTGGGCATTGGAAGAGGAATTGCCCTACCTATCTTGCGGAGTTGAAGAAGAAGAAGGCCGGTGAGGGCACTTCAGGTATCTATGTGATAGACCTAGAACTTTATAATTTATCTCCTAACACATGGGTATTTGATACTGGTTGTGGAACTCACATTTGTAATATGTTGCAGGGGTTCAAAAGGAGTAGGCGACTGAAGGCAAACGAGGTAGTACTCCGGGTTGGAAACAGTGCAAGGGTTGCGGTGGATTCAATTGGAAGTTTTGATTTATTACTACCTAATGGCTTGTATTTGACATTGTTGAATGTTTACTATGTTCCTAGCTTGACTAGGAATATTATTTCTGTTGCTAAGTTGAGACAATGTGGATTTGATCTTTCCTTTATGAATGATGATATTTGTGTTTACAAAAACAATGTATTCTATTTTGAGGCTAGGCCTTTAAATGGAATTTATGAAGTAAGCCTTGATGAAAAGACTAACCATGGCTCTTTATACCACACTTTCACCAAGAGACCCAAATGTGATTTGAGTCAAACCTATCTATGGCATTGTCGCCTTGGGCATATAAACAAGAAACGCATATCCCAACTTCAAAAGAGTGGACTTTTGAAGGCAAATGAGAATGACTCATTTGATATATGTGAATCTTGTTTACATGGCAAGATGACTAAAGCTCCTTTCTCCGGAACCAATGATAGGGCAAAAGACTTGTTAGGAATCATACATACGGATGTATGTGGTCCTTTCAAGCCAATGACTAGATATGGTGAAAGATATTTCATCACCTTCACTGATGACTTTAGTCGTTTTGGATATGTTTATTTGATTAAACATAAACATGAGGCATTTGAAATGTTCAAAACGTTTCAAAGTGAAGTAGAAAACCAACTCAACAAAACAATTAAAGTTCTACGTTCTGATAGAGGAGGTGAGTACTTAACTACGAACTTTATGGATCACCTTAAGACTTGTGGAATTGTTTCACAACTTACTCCACCTGGAACACCACAACATAATGGTGTATCTGAAAGGCGGAACCGAACACTATTGGATATGGTTCGATCCATGATGAGTAGAAGTACTCTACCTTTATCATTTTGGGGTTATGCTTTACAAACAGCTGCTCGTCTCCTAAACATGGCACCTACTAAGAAGGTAGATAAAACGCCTTATGAGATATGGCATGGATGGGTTCCATCTTTATCCTATCTCAAGGTATGGGGTTGTGAAGCTTATGTTGGACAAGAAGCTTCAAACAAACTAGAACCCCATTCAATCAAGTGTATCTTTGTAGGGTATCCGAAAGATTGTCTTGGATACTACTTCTATAATCCCATCGAGAATAAAATATTTATTTCTCGAAAAGATGAATTCCTAGAAAACAAGTTTCTGACGGAAGTGGCTAGTGGGAGGTTTGTGGAGCTTGAAGAACTTCAGGAACCACAACCTGATATACAAGAAGTTGGATCTAGCATTCAACAAGAAATTGTTGAACCTGAACAAACAGTTGATCAGGAAGAAATTGTAACACAAGATGTTCGCAGATCTGGTAGGGTTCGGTTTGAACCTGAAAGGTATGGTTACCTAATGATGGAAGAGGAATGTTATACGATAGATTCTGATAAACCCGTCAACTACCAGAGTGCAATGTCAGATCCTGAATCTGATAAATGGCTTGAAGCCATGAACACTGAGATGCAATAAATGCACGATAACCAAATATGGGACTTGGTTAATCTTCCCACCAATTGTAAGACTGTTGGGAACAAATGGGTTTTCAAGAAGAAAACCGACGTGGATGGAAATGTACACACTTTTAAGGCGAGACTTGTCTCTAAAGGATACTCACAAACTCATGGTATTGACTATGATGAGACCTTTTCACCAGTGCCAATGATCAAGTCAATTAGGATACTTTTTGCCATAGCCGCATACTATGATTATGAGATATGGCAAATGGATGTCAAGACCGCTTTCCTTAATGGACACTTATTGGAAGATGTCTATATGGATCAACCTGAGGGTTTTGTCGATCCCAAGCATCCAAACAAAGTGTGCAAGCTTAAGAGATCCATCTATGGATTAAAGCAAGCGTCTCGAACATGGAACATCCGGTTTGATGAAAAGATTACAAATTTTGGATTCATAAAAAATGAGGATGACTCCTGTGTTTACAAGAAAGCTAGTGGAAGTATAGTCATATTCCTAGTTTTGTATGTAGATGACATACTTTTATTTGGAAATGACATCCCAACCTTGAAAGGTGTCAAAGCGTTCCTTGAGAACTGTTTCTCAATGAAGGACTTAGGAGAAGCTGCTTATGTATTAGGCATAAAGATCTATAGAGATTGATCTAAGAGACTTATTGGTCTAAGCCAAAGTGCATACATTGATAAAATCTTGAAAAGGTTCAAGATGCAAGACTCAAAAAGAGGATTCTTGCCAATACCACATGGCACCATCCTAAGTAAGTCCAAGTGCCCAGGCACTAGGACTGAACTTGAAAGGATGAAACATGTCCCATATGCTTCGGCAATTGGGTCCATCATGTATGCCATGTTATGTACTAGGCCCGACGTCTCATGTGCCTTAAACATGACAAGTAGGTATCAACAGAACCCAGGTGAAGCCCACTGGACTGCTGTAAAGAACATTCTCAAGTACTTAAGAAGAACTAAAGATATGTTCTTAGTTTACGGTGGTTTGGAAGAAAGCTTAAAGGTAAAGGGTTACACTGACGCAAGCTTCCAAACAGATAGGGACGATTCGAGATCTCAATCTGGGTATGTCTTTATTTTAAATGGAGGAGCCGTATCTTGGAAGAGTTCCAAACAAGAAGTGATTGCACAATCCACTACAGAATCAGAATATGTTGCTGCTTCGGAAGCTGCTCAAGAAGCTGTCTGGATGAGAAAGTTCATTGAAGATCTAGGGGTTGTTCCTTCCATTCGGGACCCTATAGAAATCTTCTGTGACAATCTGGGTGCTATAGCTCAAGCAAAGGAACCTAGATCGCATCAAAAGACCAAACACATTCACCGAAGGTATAACTACATACGACATGAAGTTAAGAATGGTGAAATAAGTATTCACAAGGTTCATACAGATCAGAATTTGGCAGACCCATTCACGAAACCTTTACCCCAAGCTAAGCATGAAAGTCACGCTAAGGGTATAGGACTTCGTTTTTCTAATGAATGGATTTGATTTGTGTTTAATATTTTATGAATATGAAACTATGTAAACAACAATAATTATGTGATATATGTGACGTGGTGTTTCATTCATAATTTTGTGTTTTACTAGCATGTTTAATCCCTGAATAATTCAGTTATTCTAAATGTCTGTAGTCAATCATAGTTGTGGGAGCAATTATGAAGTAAGACTAATATGAATTGGATTGGTTGACTTTTATGGGTAAAAGTAGCAAAAGGTTGCAACCAAATTCATAGGTACTTGTCAGTGAACAAGTATTGGACTTGACCCATTTCAAGATCACTCCATGGATCATCATCATAAGTGAATCTTGAATAAAGGTATTATCATTGTATCCTTAGACCTGAGATACATATTTGGGACTCAAGTATAGGAAGTGCTATGCTTTGATATGGTTCACCGTTGTTCTTGAAAAATAGACAACCATAAAGGCCATATTCATGTATAGTACTAACTATATGAGGGGCGTATGTAGTCAAGACGAGATTTGTTCCTCTTATGTGTTGAGAGTTAGACATCTAAGGCGCCTGATTAAAAGTTGAATATAAAAATGAGAATGATTAAGATCCATGTCTCATGTTCAACATGATGTCTGCGACAAAGGGATAATTGATAGATAACCTTGTACATCAATTAGAGCCTTGTGCTTTTGAAGTATTGGATGTTGTTGAATGGCATTATGTCATGTATTATTAGGGGCAGTGAAATGTTGCTAGACGTTCATCACTGTCGGTATCATTCTACGATGCAACCTTATGCAAGTGGGAGATTGTTAGTTCTATATGCCCAAGGATGATCATAAAATGATATTACTAATAATACATGATCCTATAGGGTCACACCAACAACAAGTTTGACACCAATTGATCATTTGGAATGTTAAATTTGATTTAACATCAAATGATACTAAACTTACAATTTAATTTTGTAGGTTATTATTATTTGAGGTAAATATTAATAACTCCAAAATTAATGGTTGATTAATAATTCATATGTGATGAATTAATTAAGTATAACAATTAAATTGTTTAAGTTGTTAAATAATTTAATTGATTTATAAGTAAACCTTTTATTTAATTTAATTGATAAATTAAATGAAACATGTACATTATAGATATATATATATATATATATATATATATATATATATATATATATATATATATATATATATATATATATATTTATACAATCATAAAGCATGTTTAAAAGTGGTTTATTTATACAAATTCATGGGTTAAATATTATCCCATTAAAGAAAAATGAAGATGTATTATTTATAAGCTTTTAATGTGTAAGTTTTATAAATAATAAAACTCAAATTAATTCTCCTTTTGACTAATATATGGCCGGCCATTATGGAGAGACATGGCATGCTTGGAAGTCTTAAAAGTGGTGTAAGATTCTTTATGTCTTCTAGGTTTGACCATAGGAAACATAAGTGGTCTTTCCTTTAAGTATAAGGCATTAGTTCTCTCTTTCTTTTGATGAGTGTGGCCGGCCAAGAGCAAGGGAGTTAGAGAACATCTTCATACTCAAATATCAACCAAGAACACCCATCCTTTAAGTATAAGGCATTAGTTCCTAATCAACTGTTTGTTCAGGTTCAACAATTTCTTGTTGAATGATAGATCCAATTTCTTGTGTATCAGGCTGTGGTTCCTGAAGTTCTTCAAGCTCCACAAACCTCCCACTAGCCTCTTCCGTCAGAAACTTGTTTTCTAGGAATTCAGCTTTTTGAAAAATAAACATCTTATTCTCGATGAGATTGTAGAAGTAGTATCCAAGACAATCTTTCGGATACCCTACAAAGATACATTTAGTTGAACGGGGCTCTAGTTTGTTTGAAGCTTCTTGTCTAACATAAGCTTCACAACCCCACACCTTGAGATAGGATAAAGATGGAACCCTTCCATGCCATATCTCATAAGGCGTTTTATCAACCCTCTTAGTAGGTGCCATGTTTAGGAGACGAGCAGCTGTTTGTAAAGCATAACCCCAAAATGATAAAGGTAGAGTACTTCTACTCATCATGGATCGAACCATATCCAATAGTGTTCGGTTCCGCCTCTCAGATACATCATTATGTTGTGGTGTTCCAGGTGGAGTAAGTTGTGAAACAATTCCACAAGTCTTAAGATGATCCATAAAGTTTGTAGTTAAGTACTCACCTCCTCTATCAGAACGTAGAACTTTAATTGTTTTGTTGAGTTGGTTTTCCACTTCACTTTGAAACGTTTTAAACATTTCAAATGCCTCATGTTTATGTTTAATCAAATAAACATATCCAAAACGACTAAAGTCGTCAGTAAAAGTGATGAAATATCTTTCACCATATCTAGTCATTGGCTTGAAAGGACCACATACATCCGTATGTGTGATTCCTAACAAGTCCTTTGCCCTCTCATTGGTTCCGGAGAAAGGAGCTTTAGCCATCTTGCCATGTAAACAAGATTCACATATATCAAATGAGTCATTCTCATTTGCCTTCAAAAGTCCACTCTTTTGAAGTTGGGATATGCGTTTCTTGTTTATATGCCCAAGTTGACAATGCCATAGATAAATTTGACTCAAATCACATTTGGGTCTCTTGGTGAAAGTGTGGTATAAAGAGCCATGGTTAGTCTTTTCATCAAGGTTTACTTCATAAATTCCATTTAAAGGCCTAGCCTCAAAATAGAACACATTGTTTTTGTAAACACAAATGTCATCATTCATAAAGGAAAGATCAAATCCACATTGTCTCAACTTAGCAACCGAAATAATATTCCTAGTCAAGCTAGGAACATAATAAACATTCAACAATGTCAAATACAAGCCACTAGGTAGTAATAAATCAAAACTTCCAATTGAATCCACCGCAACCCTTGCACTGTTTCCAACCCGGAGTAATACCTCGTTTGCCTTAAGTCGCCTACTCCTTTTGAACCCTTGCAACATATTACAAATGTGAGTTCCACAACCAGTATCAAATACCCATGTGTTAGGAGATAAATTATAAAGTTCTAGGTCTATCACATAGATACCTGAAGTGCCCTCACCGGCCTTCTTCTTCTTCAACTCCGCAAGATAGGTAGGGCAATTCCTCTTCCAATGCCCAACTTTGCCACATTCGAAGCACGCGTCTTCTTTGGCAACTTTTGCCTTCTTCTTGGGCGGACGGGATGGTTGGACAACTTTCTTGCCCTTTCCTTTGACAACCTTTGCCTTTCCCTTGCCCTTGGAGTTGGTGGGGTGTTCGGGTCTAGTCCTCTTTGTACCACCTTCCTTTATCATGAGAACTTGAGTGGTTTTCTTAGGCAGATTCTTTTCCGCGGTAATTAGCATCCCATGCAATTCCGGGATAGTCTTGTTCAAACCATTCATGTTATAATTCATGACGAAGGGATCAAAAGACTTTGTCAAGGAGTTAAGGATCATATCTGTTGCTAGCTCTTCAGGCATCACAACTCCAAGACATGCCAAATGATCAATGTGACTCTTCATTTTGAGCACATAAGAGCTAACCGTCTGCCCATCCTCCATCTTGCAAGCATGGAAAGCCCGAACAATTTCGAACCTTTCCGTTCTTGCAAGTTGTTGGAACATTTCCTTCAATTGATTGATCATGTCATAGGCTGAATGATTCTCTAAGTCCTTTCTGAAGGTCAGGAATCATGGTTGCCAACATGAGGCATGATGCATCAATGGAATCATCCATCTTTTTAAGCCATGCATCGTGTGCTGGCTTAGGAATGGCAGGGGGCTCTTCAGGAAGTGGTTCATTGAGAACATATTCTTTCTTTTCTTGTTTGAAAACTATTCTCACACTACGATACCAATCCAAGAAGTTGGTGTGGTTAAGTTTTTCTCCCTCAAGGAGAGACCGTAGTGAGGTTTTGTTAGGAGCCGGGTTTCTTGTGTTTGGTGCCATCTACAAAATTTTAACAAGGTCCGATTTAGTAAATTATGATATTAAGTCCTTAACAATTAATACCCTTTCTTGTTTCATAAACTTTAATTGATTAAGGTCTAGAATCCAAGTTGCAATACGAATAAGTGGTTAGGTATCCTTTATCTCGCCTATTCGAATCAACAAGGTAGGTAACGGGTTACCAATTATATCCAAATATAATTTCTAGAGTTATGGGATCCCATTATAACATTTATAAGTTTGGCATGTTTGATCCCATCTATGCCTTGGATTTCTAATGTTTAGGTGACCTTTATCACAAAAGATTTCCAAACAAATCATCCTACTTAAACGGACGTGTAGTTTTGACAACTATTAATGGTTAGGTGTCCTTTATCCTATCAATATTGCAAAACTACTTCTTGTATCACAAGAAGACTCCAAGTGGTTAGGTAACCTTTATCCCACAAGGATATTCAAGTGATACATGATTGTCTTTAAGAGGGACGACATTGATTTGTATTTCGAAAGGGATTTGTATGTTTTACAATTCTAATTTTGAAAACATATGGTATCATGTAGATTGCATGCATCCAATGAACATGGTACTATTAAAATCTTATTTTGTTAATTGGTTCTTCATTCATAAAATCTCCATTTTATTGATTCTTTGTTTGTGGTCAAGATTACAATTAATATCCAATATTAAGTTTGAGTTTGATCACATACATGATAACCAATTTTAATCCTAAATAATTACCATTATTATTTAGGGTTGGAGTTTGTAAGAATTCATAAAATCTCCATTTTATTTCTTGTTTCATTCATTTTCAAAACTTGACTTTATAGGTTTTATAACAAAACCCATTTTAATAAAACCAATTGTATTACATCTTATGTTTTAAATATGTCAATTTGAAAATTACAAACTCCTTGATGATTATGTTTAATTATCTAGGTTGTCTAGCATGAAAAATCTTATTTTTCATCCACAACATAAAATCATAAAACATTCAATCATCACATGCATGCATGGGTGCATAAACACAAGCCAACTAGTTTGATATTTCATGTGAGCCATACATGAAATATCAAGTCCAAACCTAGGGACAAAAAGGTGACAAAAACTCAACCAAATGATCTTCGATTTGGCTACAATTTTGCCAAGCTTCTTATATCATCAAATGACACTTGAACCACCATTTCTTGACACCATTGAAGAGCTTGAGATTTTTCTTTGTCCTCCCCAATATTTGCGACAGAACAGTGGCAGCAGGAGGGTGTCCTTGTGATTTTGTTGCTTTCTTCACTTCATTCTTGGTCAAATTGATGCTTATACTTGTCAAAACTTAATGCATATACTAGATACTAAAGTTACTAACAAGTATAGCATCAAAACACAAAGATATGAAATTATTTTGTGCCTCAAAACAGGTCCGAAATGCACAGCAGGAAAGCAGGAAAATCGAGTTGCATGTTGCAATCTTTCTTTGGCTTTATCTCCTTCACTTGTTACATTTTATAAATGATACAAAAGAATACAACTATTCTAATACTTACAAAATGAATAAAAGAAGGAAATAACTAACTATTATTACAAACCATTTGAATTAAAGAATAGATTACAACCATATTGAATTTAAACACAAAACATGCAACACATGGTCCTTGGCTTGTTTATGCACCATTTTATCATATAAAATCATAAGAAAATCAACACTTTGTTTTTCTAAGGACAACAATTATGTAACCAAATGCATGCAAACATAAAATATAGTTGGTTACATAAAATCATAGATTAAACACTTGCATGTTGCCAAAGAAGCCATGCATGAACATTGCATTCAAGAAGATGAACATTCATGGCTTCCAAAAACCAAGTTTATTCAAATAAACTTATTATCTAAACATGCAATATAGCCATGCCTCTGATACCAATTGTTGGAAATCATATGTTCATGTGATTAGTTTCAAAAACTAGAAGTTGCAACAGAAGCAAAAATCATGAACACGAATTCCATTCCAAGAGGATCATGCTACATGCATGTAGAGATAAGATGAAGAAGAAGCATAGATGAAGTTCAAGATCATACCCTTTCTTCATGAGCTTAGTTTGGACGAAAATGAAGACAAGGAATCAAGTTAGAATCCCTCTATAGCTTAGTCCACCACAAGCTTGAACACCCTTGAATGCTAGTTCCACAACTTGCAAGATGAACACCTTTGGATTTGATGTATCAAAAACGATTTTTGCATGCACTAAATGGGGTGTTCTTGGTTGATATTCTAAGCAAGTATAAAGATGGGAGAACACTCTAAATGGCCGGCCACTCCTTGGTACTTATGAGAGAAGAGAAAATGACACATGAAATAAAGAAAGAGCTTTGTTACTTTACATGGTCAAGTATTGAAAGCCACAAGCATATTCCCTTTACTTTAGATTAAACAATCATATATTTTGTGGCATGGTTTTGGGGAGATGTGGTCGGCCATATATATATGTTTATAAATAATTACATTTTCTCCCTTTATTATTTATAAACTTGTAAACATAGTTTATAAACAATAACTCTTTATACATATGTTTAATGGAATAACTTTTAAACCATATTCATGTACATAAACCCTTTCAAACATGTATTATATATATATGATGTAAATATATTTACAACATCCATATTACATTTTATTTAATTTACCATTTAAATTAAATAAAAGGTTTACATACAATTCAATTAAATCATTCAACAACTTAAACAATTTAATTATCATTCTTAATTAATTCATCACATATGAATTAGTAATCAACCTTTAATATTGGAGTTATTATTATTTACCTCAAATAATAATAATAACTTACAAGATTAAATTGCAAGTTTAGTATCATTTGATATTAAATCAAATTTAACATTCTAAATGATCAATTGGTGTCAAACTTGTTGTTGGTGTGACCCTATAGGATCATTTATTATTAGTAATATCATTTTATGATCATCCTTGGGCATATAGAACTAACAATACTCACATACCATAATTGTTAGCCTTAAGAGTTAATCAAAACGCATAATGCTTTAGGTGTAAGCATTAACATTTAACCATAATCTATAACCTTAAGCCATAAGTCTTTACACTTAACCATCACCCACAAAGCTTAAATAAATAATAACTTATAATGCATTATACAGACCGTAACACTTAATCATAACCCGTTAACCATAAATGATCTCCCATAAGCTTTAAGACTTAACCATAACAATTAAAAACGTAAGCCATATCCGTTAAGCCATAAAGCTTAAGACATAACTATAAAGCATAAACTAGTACCTATATTTAATGGATAAGTCTTAACACTTAACCATAACCATAACCCATAGAACATAAACCGTCATCCGTAACCAATAGGCAACAAGCCTTAGGACTTAAACACAAAGCTACAACTCATTACTCACATCCCATAATTGTTAGCCTTAAGACTTAATCATAAGCCATAACGCTTTAGCTGTAAGCCTTGACACTTAACGATAATCGATAACCTTAAGCCATGAGTTATAAAACTTAACCATCACCCAAAAAGCTTAAATAATTCATAACTCATAACGCATTATACAGACCGTAACACTTAAACCATAACTCGTTAACCATAAATGATCTCCCATATGCTTTAAGACTTAACTATAACAAATAAAAACGTAATCCATATCCGTTAACCCATAAACCTTAACACATAACCATAAACCATAAACTAGAACCTATTTTTAATGGATAAGTATTAACACTTAACCATAACCATAACCTATAAAACAAAAACCATCATCCATAACCAATAGGAAACAAGCCTTAAGACTTAAACAAAAAGATATAACCCATTAATCAAATCCCATAATTGTTATCCTTAAGACTTAATCGTAACTCATAACGATTTGGGTGTCAGCCTTAACACTTAACCATAATCGATAACCTTAAGCCACAAGTCTTTAGACTTAACCATCACCCATAAAGCTTAAATAAATCATCACTTATAACGTATTATATAGGCCGTAACACTTAACCATAACTAGTTAACCATAAATGATCTCCCATAAGCCTTAAGACTTAACCATAACAAATAATAACATAAGTCATACCCGTTAAGCCATAAAGCTTAACACACAAACATAAAACATAAATTAGAACCTATTTCATAATCCATAAGTCTTAACACTTAAGCATAACCATAACCCATAAAACAAAAACCGTCATCTATAACCAATAGGCAACAAGCCTTAGGACTTAAACAAAAAGCTCTAACCCATTATTCACATCCCATAATTGTTAGCCTTAAGACTTAATCATAAGCCATAACGCTTTAGCTGTAAGCCTTAACACTTAACGATAATCGATAACCTTAAGCCATTAGTTATAAAACTTAACCATCACCCATAAAGCTTAAATAATTCATAACTCATAACGCATTATAAAGACCGTAAAACTTAAACCATAACTCATTAACCATAAATGATCTCCCATATGCTTTAAGACTTAACTATAACAAATAAAAACGTAATCCATATCCGTTAACCCATAAACCTTAACACATAACCATAAACCATAAACTAGAACCTATTTTTAATGGATAAGTATTAACACTTAACCATAACCATAACCTATAAAACAAAAACCATCATCCATAACCAATAGGCAACAAGCCTTAAGACTTAAACAAAAAGATATAACCCATTAATCAAATCCCATAATTGTTAGCCTTAAGACTTAATCGTAACTCATAACGATTTGGGTGGCAGCCTTAACACTTAACCATAATCGATAACCTTAAGCCACAAGTCTTAAGACTTAACCATCACTCATAAAGCTTAAATAAATCATCACTTATAACGTATTATATAGGCCGTAACACTTAACCATAACTAGTTAACCATAAATGATCTCCCATAAGCCTTAAGACTTAACCATAACAAATAATAACATAAGTCATACCTGTTAAGCCATAAAGCTTAACACACAAACATAAAAAATAAATTAGAACCTATTTCATAATCCATAAGTCTTAACACTTAACCATAACCATAACCCATAAAACAAAAACCGTCATCTATAACCAATAGGCAACAAGCCTTAGGACTTAAACAAAAAGCTCTAACCCATTATTCACATCCCATAATTGTTAGCCTTAAGACTTAATCATAAGCCATAAAGCTTTAGCTGTAAGCCTTAACACTTAACGATAATCGATAACCTTAAGCCATGAGTGATAAAACTTAACCATCACCCATAAAGCTTAAATAATTCATAACTCATAACGCATTATACAGACCGTAACACTTAAACCATAACCCGTTAACCATAAATGATCTCCCATATGCTTTAAGACTTAACTATAACAAATAAAAACGTAATCCATATTCGTTAACCCATAAACCTTAACACATAACCACAAACCATAATCTACAACCTATTTTTAATGGATAAGTATTAACACTTAACCATGACCATAACCTATAAAACAAAAACCATCATCCATAAGCAATAGGCAACAAGCTTTAGGCCTTAAACACAAAGCTATAACCCATTACTCACATCCCATAATTGTTAGCGTTAAGAGTTAATCAAAACGCATAACGCTTTAGGTGTAAGCCTTAAAACTTAACCATAATCGATAACCTTAACCCTTAAGTCTTAACACTTAACCATCACCCATAAAGCTTAAATAAATTATAACTCATAATCAATCTATAGGTCTAGGTTGTTTATCACTCTATCCTTAATTTTTATTGTTAATTCCGCTGCAATTCACCAAACAAACACCCATACACGAAAATCCATTTTCAAATCTCCTAAAACCTCACTATAATCAGCCTATACACGTATCAATTGTGGTATCAGAGCCATGGATTTCGGTGATACAAATTTTCTTGCAAACCTATGGGATTCTCTTAGGGACATGCAAGAGGGGGAAGAAGGCCTCGTGGTGGTCAGCTAAGAGGTGTAGAAGAATTCAAGGTGAACGAATTTCCTGAATTTGTTGGGTAAAAAATAATTGGAGTAGGAGAGAAAGATTGATCGTATGTTTGACTTCAAAGAACTTGACTTCAAACGATAATCAATCTATAGGTCTAGGTTGTTTATCACTCTATCCTTAATTTTTATTGTTAATTCCACTCCAATTCACCAAACAAACACCCATACACGAAAATCCATTTTCAAATCTCCTATAACCTCACTATAATCAGCCTATACACGTATTACACAGATCGTAACACTTAAACGTAACCCGATAACCGTAAATGATCTCCTATAAGCTTTAAGACTTACCCATAACAAATAAAAACGTAAGCTATATCCGTTAAGCCATAAACCTTAACACATAAGCATAAAACATAAACTGGAACCTATTTTTAATGGATAAATCTTAACACTTAACCATAACCATAACGCATAGAACAAAAACCGTCATCTATAACCAATATGCAACAAGCCTTCAGACTTAAAGACAAAGTTATAACCCATTACTCACATCCCATAATTGTTAGCCTTAAGACTTAATCATAACCCATAACGCTTTAGGTGTAAGCCTTAACACTTAACCATAATCGATAACCTTAAGCCATACGTCATAACACTTAACCAACACCCATAAAGCTTAAATGAATCATAACTCATAATGCAGTATACAGACCGTAAAACTTAACCATAACCCGTTAACCATAAATGATCTCCCATAAGCTTTAAGACTTAACTATAACAAATAAAAATGTAAGCCATATCCGTTAAGCCATAAATCTTAACACATAACCATAAAACATAAACTAGAACCTATTTCATAATTCAGAAGTCTGAACACTTAACCATAACCATAACCTATAGAACAAAAACCAGCATCCATAACCAATAGGCAACAAGCTTTAGAACTTAAGCACAACGCTATAACCCATTACTCACATCCCATAATTGTTAGCCTTACGAGTTAATCAAAATGCATAATGCTTTAGGTGTAAGCCTTAACACTTAACAATAATCGATACCTTAAGCCACAAGTCTTAAAACTTAACCATCACCTATAAAGCTTAAGTAAATAATAACTTATAACACATTACATAGACCGTAACACTTAACCATAACCCGTCAACCATAAATGATCTTTGATAAGCTTTATGACTTAACCATAACAAATAGAAACATAAGCCATACCCGTTAAGCCATAAAGCTTAACACATTTCATAATCCATAAGTCTTAACTTAACCATAACCATAACCCATAGAACAAAAACCGTCATGCATAACCAACCAACAGGCAACTAGCCTTAGGACTTAAACGAAAAGATATAACCCGTTACTCATATCCCATAATTGTTAGCCTTAAGACTTAATCATAACCCATAACGCTTCAGGTGTAAGCCTTAACACTTAACCATAATCGATAACCTTAAGCCATAAGTATTAACACTTAACCATCACCCATAAAGCTTAAATAAATCATAACGCATTATACAGACTGTAACACTTAACCATAAACCATTAACCATAAATGATCTCGCATATGCTTTAAGACTTAACCATAACAAATAAAAACGTAAGTCATATCCGTTAAACAATAAACCTTAACACATAACCATAAAACATAAACTAGAAACTATTTCATAATCCATAAGTCTTAACACTTAACCATAACCATAACCCATAGATCAAAAACCATCGTCCATATCCAATAGAGAACAACATTTACGACTTAAACACAAAGCAATAACCCATTACTTACATCCTAAAATTGTTAGCCTTAAGAGTTAATCAAAATGCATAACGCTTTTAGGTGTAAGCCATAACACTTAAGCATAATCGATAACCTTAAGCCATAAGTCTTAACACTTAACCATCACTCATAAAGCTTAAATAAATCATAACTTATAACGCATTATACAGACTGTAACACTTAACCATGACTCGTTAACCATAAATGATCTCCTAAAAGCTTTAAGACTTAACCATAACAAATAAAAACGTTAGCCATATCTGCTAAGCCATAAACCTTAACACATAACCATAAAACATAGACTAGAACCTATTTTTAATGGATAAGTCTTAACACATAACAATAACCATAACCCATAGAACAAAAACCATCATCCATAACCAATAGGCAACAAGCCTTAGGACTTAAACACAAAGCTATAACCCATTACTCACATCCCATAATTGTTAGCCTTTAGAGTTAATCATAACCCATAACGCTTTAGGTGTAAGCCTTAACACTTAACCATAATCGATAACCTTAAGCCATAAGTATTAACACTTAATCATCACCCATAACACTTTAGGTGTAAACCGTAACACTTAACCATAACCCGTTAACGATAAATGATCTCCCATAAGCTTTAAGACTTAACCATAACAAATAAAAACATAAGCCATACCCGTTAAGACATAAAGTGTGACAACTGTCAAATTAGTCAACGAAAGACAACTCGAGTCAACCAGAGCACACGTTAGGTTAAGATATTGAAATATAAATTTCATAACCTCTACGATGTATTATTGGATATTATAATACTACATACACTAATTCAAATCAATTATGCGAACATACACGGCAAAGTTAGACGTTTTGATAAAAAAATATTAAAATTAAAATTTTTACGTCGTGAATAGTCTCCGGCATGAACAGTGATCCGGCATGAATAATAGCCGACGTGAACAGTGATTCAGTATAAATAGTATCCGACATAAACAGTGATTCAGTATAAATAGTATCCGACATAAACAGTGATTCGGCGTGAATAGTGACCGCGTGAATAGTGAACGGTAAAATTGAAAACTCGTCCGAATATTACAATTTTTATATCAAAACGTAGATAAAAATACGACGGTTCCAAATATATATTTATATTTTTACCAAACGTCATATATAAAAAGTTATAATTGAAAAACGTTTAATTTAACTTCAAAGCGACGTTTGATTATTAAAATATTTATATTAATTATTATAAAAAAATTGATTTGAAAAGTTAGTCTCCACCGCCGATAGGTGGAGATTTGAAGATTTGTAATTTTATTAATATTAGATATATAAAGCGGGCCCCACTTCATTATTTAATCAGTTTTACATATTTTACTCTCAAAAAATTTGTATTTTCATTTTAAACACTACGTATTCAATACGTATTTTTAAATTTATCAATAATATTATGACGTTTTATAAAACGGAAAAATTACCGTCAAAACGGTATCGTCGATACGAACAATCTGACGTCAAAATTTAATATTATTGATATTAGTTCTATATTTAATATTTTCTTTTTCTATAAAATGAAATTGTATTTACATTTAACCCCTATATTGTTATTAAACTTACAATTAATACCCTTTCGTTAATTCGTTAAAGACTTTTAGTTAAAAAGTTGATATTATTAAACTACGATTTTTGTAGATCATATTTTTATAAACAAAAATCATTCATTTTATATAAAAACTATTAAATCTATTTAAAGAGTATTTTAAGGGTATGTTTTGTCATTAACAATTTCTAAAAGCTATAAATGTCAAATATATGTATCTTGAGGGCCGCTATACGAAAATAAACCTACTATAAATAGAGGCTCAAATCCTCTCATTTCTCACAACTCATATCGCGATCTCTATATCAGTAGATAGTATTGCTAGAAGATTCTTCGATATATATATAGATATATACAAAGAATGAGCATTAGAAGTAGATATTTCAGTTATAAATATAGTGAGTTCGAGTTATAAGCACGAAGAGTCGGGCGATCTAACAAGAATTGGCAATAAGATCCTAGTCGACATTGAGGTGAGTTCATACCCATTCTTTTTATATTTATTCAAGTTTTTAATGGGGAGAATACAAGTTATACTATAAAAATATCTATTTATACTCATTTGTAACAGTAGTAAACAAAATATGAATTTTGTAAACATCATTATGACAACAATTCGATTATAGTTCCAAAATATAATATCGAATGATCTACTTACGAGAGCGGTGTCTAGGCCGATCATTTGGGCTAGGTTGTTGGATTTCCGAAAGGCTTATACGCTGAAAGGGTCCTGCCTCCCCATTTGATCTTCTACCTGACCGTTCTTTATTTGATAGTCATGAAATATTATATTTGAATTAATAAAGAGCATAACCAAGTTATTACACCACAATTATGGAAAATATCTTAAAAGATGTTGTTTATAACCATTTAAATAAGTTATTTCACATATATTCGTAAATATATGCTTTTCACGACAAGAATACTAAAAATAAACTATTATAGGAATAGTTTGTGGTTACAAATATTACTATAACCGTTAGAACAAGATAATTTTCTTAATTATATACAAATATATAATTATTATACATTACTATATTATCATGGAAAAAATGATAATGGGCAAATACAAGGGTTTTTCATATACAAACTTTACATAAACAAGTTGATTGATACATACATTTTTGTGAGACGGGTCTTCACTGTGCTTATTTAAGTACATACTATAAGTCCTGAAATTTATAACCAGAGTCTCGGTAAGAGAACGTGATATTTGTGTATAGATCTATACGGGATTGACAACCCAGCACCTGAGCTACTAGCTACAGCTAGACCGACGGGTCTGAGGTGACAAATGTCATAACAGTCCGACGCCTGAAGAACGTCGAAGCAGGCCTACATGGTCACAGTATGGTTATAGGGCGTCTCGCATGGGAAATCAACTTTATAAATTGTTTACGTGGAAATATACATTTTCAACGGTTTTATACTACAAGCTACGCTATAGATTTTAGTATTTGGATTTTTAAGACTTGGATACATTCATAAGAAAATATTGGATTTTCTTGGAGTACAATACTACATTTTACAAGGAAAGAGATTCCTTATACAAGTTTTATGGTCTTAAAACTACATTTTTACAAGTTACAAATATAAGTATGGTTTTACTAATATACACTGGTTCTATGGGAATTAAAACTACGTTTTATAAAAGATATAAATATAAGTACGATTTACTTATATATACGAGTTTTATGGAATTAAGTCTACGATTAGTCTACAAGTAAACATCTATTTACACGGTTTCATACAACAATAAAACTACGTAATACTATTTTCAAGTATAGAAATATTTATACATTTACGGTCTTTGGGTTTTAAGACTACGACTCATTTATAAGAAAATATTGGATTTTTCGGTTTCAAACACTATATTTTTACAAGGAAAAAGGATTATGGATTTTCTCATACAAAAATTTTATGAACTCACCAACGTAATGTTGACACTCTTTCAAACTACTTATATTCTCAGGAAATTGATAAGGTAACTACAACCTTTGCCGATGGGTCGCTATGGCGTCATACTATGTATTTTGATATCATATTGTAATTGTATTTAAAACATACAATATTTTGAAATCTTGTAACATTTACAATTATGTATATGATGGATGTGTTTGCTTTGATCACTATTGTACAAACGTTGTTGTGATACTGTTCATGAAGTCATCCACCCTCAGACGTTTCCGCCATCGTGGTTTGGGGGTGTAACATAAAGCTTAACACATAAACATAAAACATAAACTAGAACCTATTTCATAATCCATAGGTCTTGACACTTAACCATAACCATAACCCATAGAACAAAAACTGTCATCCATAACCAATAGGAAACAAGCCTTAGTACTTAAACAAAAAGGTATAACCCATTACTCACATCCCATAATTGTTAGCCTTAAGACTTAATCATAACCCATAACGCTTTAGGTGTAAGCCTTAACACTTAACCATAATCGAAAACCTAAAGCCATAAGTCTTAACACTTAACCATCACCCATAAAGCTTAAATAAATCATAGCTCATAACGCATTATACAGACCATAACACTTAACCATAACCCGTTAACCATAAATTATCTCCCATGAGATTTAAGACTTAACCATAACAAATAAAAACGTAAGCCATATCCGTTAAGCCATAAACCTTAACACATAACCATAAAACATAATCTAGAACCTAGTTCATAATCCATAAGTCTTAACAATTAACCATAACCATAGCCCATAGAACAAAAACCATAATCCATAACCAATAGGCAACAAGCTTTAGGCCTTAAACACAAAGTTATAACCCATTACTCACATCCCATAATTGTTATAACCCATTACTCACATCCCATAATTATTAATCCAAACACATAACGCTTTAGGTTTAAGCCTTAACACATAAGCTGAATCGATAACCCTAAGCCATAAGTCTTAACACTTAACCATCACCCATAAAGCTTAAATAAATCATAACTTATAACGCATTATACAGACCGTAATACTTAACCATAACCCGTTAACAATAAATGATCTCCCATAAGCTTTATGACCTAACCATAACAAATAAAAAGGTAAGCCATATCCGTTAAGCCATAAACCATAACACATAACCATAAACCATAAACTAGAACCTATTCTTTGATAAGTTTTAACACTTAACCATAACCATAACCTATAGAACAAAAACCATCATCCATAAGCAATAGACAACAAGCCTTAAGACTTAAACAAAAAGATATAACCCATTACTTAAATCCCATAATTGTTAGCCTTAAGACTTAATCATAACCTATAACGCTTTAGGTGTAAGCCTTAACACTTAACCATAATTGATAACCTTAAGCCGTAAGTCTTACCACTCAACCATCACCCATAAAGCTTTAATAAATCATAACTTATAATGCATTATACAGACCGTAATACTTAACCATAACCCGTTAACCGTAAATGATCTCCCATGAGCTTTAAGACTTAACCATAAAAAATAAAAACATAACCCATATCCATTAAGCAATAAACCTTAACACATAACCATAAAACATAATCTAGAACCTAATTCATAATCCATAAGTCTTAACACTTAACCATAACCAAAGCCCATAGGACAAAAACCATCATCCATAACCAATAGGCAACAAGCTTTAGGCCATAAACACAAAGCTATAACCCAGTACTCACATCCCATAATTTTTGGCCTTAAGCCATCAGTCTCAACATTTAACCATCACCCATAAAGCTTAAATAAATCGTTATGCGTTTTGATTAACTCTTAAGGCTAACAATTATGGGATGTGAGTAATAGGTTATAGCTTTGTGTTTATGGCCTAAAGCTTGTTGCCTATTGTTTATGGATGATGGTTTTTATTATATGGGCTATGGTTATGGTTAAGTGTTAAGACTTATGGATTATGAAATAAGTTCTAGATTATGTTTTATGGTTATCTGTTACGGTTTATGGCTTAACAGATATGGCTTATGGGAGATCATTTATGGTTAACGAGTTATGGTTAAGTGTTGCGGTCTGTATAATGCGTTATGAGTTAAGATTTATTTAAGCTTTATGGGTGATGGTTAAGTATTAAGACTTATGGCTTAAGGTTTTCGATTATGATTAGGTGTTAAGGCTTACACCTAAAGCGTTATGGGTTATGATTGAGTCTTAAGGCTAACAATTATGCGATCTGAGTAACGTGTTTTATCTTTTTATTTAAGTCCAAAGGCTTGTTGCATATTGGTTATGGATGACGGTTTTTGTTCTATGTGTTATGGTTATGGTTAAGTGTTAAGACCTATGGATTATGAAATAGGTTCTAGTTTATGTTTTATGTTTATGTGTTAAGCTTTATGGCTTAACGGGTATGGCTTATGTTTTTATTTGTTATGGTTAAGTCTTAAAGCTTATTGGAGATCATTTATGGTTAACAGGTTATGGTTTAGTGTTACGGTCTATATAATGCATTATAAGTTATGATTTATTTAAGCTTTATGGGTGATGGTCAAGTGATAAGATTTATGGCTTAAGGTTATCGATTCTGGTTAAGTGTTAAGGCTTACACCTAAGGTGTTATGCTTTGTCTTTAAGTCCTAAAGCTTGTTGCCTATTGGTTATGGATGATGGTTTTTGTTCTATTAGTTATGGTTATGGTTAAGTGATAAGACTTATGAATTATGACATAGGTTCTAGTTTATATTTTATGGTTATGTGTTAAGGTTTATGGCTTAACGGATATGGCTTACGTTTTTATTTGTTGTGGTTAAGTCTTATAGCTTATGGGAGATCATTTATGGTTAACGGGTTATGGTTAAGTGTTATGGTCTGTATAATGCGTTATGAGTCATGATTTATTTAAGTTTTATAGGTGATGGTTAAGTGTTAAGACATATGGCTAAAGGTTATTGATTATGGTTAAGTGTTAAGGCTTACAACTAAAGTGTTATGGGTTATGATTATGTCTTAAGGCTAACAATTATGAGATGTGAGTAATGGGTTATAGCTTTGTGTTTAGGTACTAAGGCTTGTTGCCTATTGGTTACGGATGATTGTTTTTGTTCTATATATGGTTATGGTTAAGTGTTAAGACTTATACATTAAAAATAGGTTCTAGTTTATGGTTTATGGTTATGTGTTAAGGTTTAGGGCTTAATGGATATGGTTTACATTGTTATTTGTTATGGTTAAGTCTTAAAGCTTACGGGCGATTATTTACGGTTAACGGGTTATGGTTAGGTCTTACAGTCTGTATAATGCGTTATAAGGTATGATTTATTTAAGCTTTACGGGTGATGGTTAAGTGTTAAGATTTATGGCTTAAGGTTATCGATTATGGTTAAGTGTTAAGGCTTACACCTAAAGCGTTATGTGTTTTGATTAACTCCTAAGGCTAACAATTATGGGATGTGAGTAATGGGTTATAGCTTTATGTTTATGGCCTAAAGCTTGTTGCCTATTGTTTATGGATGATGGTTTTTGTTCTATGGGCTATGGTTATGGTTAAGTGTTAAGACTTATGGATTATGAAATAAGTTCTAGATTATGTTTTATGGTTATATGTTACGCTTTATGGCTTAACGGATATGGCTTACGTTTTTATTTGTTATGGTTAAGTGTTAAAGCTTTTGGGAGATCATTTATGGTTAGCGGGTTATGGTTAAGTATGAGGGGCTATATAATGCATTATGAGTTATGATTTATTTAAGCTTTATGGGTGATGGTTAAGTGTTAAGACTTATGCCTTAAGGTTATCGATTATGGTTAAGTGTTAAGGCTTACACCTAAAGGGTTATGCGTTTTGATTAACTCTTTAGGCTAACAATTATAGCATCTGAGTAATGGGTTATAGCTTTGTTTTTAAGGCCTAAAGCTTGTTGCCTATTGGTTATGGATGATGGCTTTTGTTTTATGAGCTATGGTTATGGTTAAGTGTTAAGACCTATGGATTATGAAATAGGTTCTAGATTATGTTTTATGGTTATGTGTTATGGTTTATGGCTTAACAGAAATGGCTTATGTTTTTATTTGTTTTGATTAAGTGTTAACGCTTATGGGAGATTATTTATGGTTAACGGGTTATGACTAAGTGTTACCGTCTGTTTTTAAGGCCTAAAGCTTGTTGCCTATTGGTTATGGATGATGGCTTTTGTTTTATGAGCTATGGTTATGGTTAAGTGTTAAGACCTATGGATTATGAAATAGGTTCTAGATTATGTTTTATGGTTATGTGTTATGGTTTATGGCTTAACAGATATGGCTTATGTTTTTATTTGTTATGATTAAGTCTTAACGCTTATGGGAGATCATTTATGGTTAACGGGTTATGACTAAGTGTTACGGTCTGTATAATACGTTATGAGTTATGATTTATTTAAGCTTTATGGGTGATGGTTAAGTGTTAAGACTTATGGCTTAAGGTTATCGATTATGGTTAAGTATTAAGGCTTACACCTAAAGCGTTATGTATTTTGATTAACTCTTAAGGCTAACAATTATAGGATGTTAGTAATGGGTTATATAGCTTTGTGTTTATGTCCTAAGGCTTGTTGCATATTGGTTATGGATGATGGTTTATGTTCTATGGGTTATGCAATAGTTAAGTGTTAACACTTATCCATTAAAAATAGGTTCTAGTTCATGTTTTATGGTTATGTGTTACGGTTTATGGTTTAACGGATATGACTTACCTTTTTATTTGTTATGGTTAAGTCTTAAAGCTTATGGGAGATCATTTATGGTTAACGGGTTATGGTTAGTGTTACGGTCTGTAGTTATGACTTATGATTTATTTAAGCTTTATGGGTGATGGTTAAGTGTTAAGACTTATGGCTTAAGGTTATCGATTATGGTTAAGTGTAAAGGCTTACACCTAAAGCGTTATGCGTTTTGATTAACTCTTAAGGCTAACAATTATGGGATGTGAGTAATGGGTTATAGCTTTGTGTTTATGGCCTAAAGCTTGTTGCCTATTGTTTATGGATGATGGTTTTTGTTCTATGGGCTATGGTTATGGTTAAGTGTTACGACTTATGGATTATGAAATAAGTTCTAGATTATGTTTTATGGTTATGTGTTACGGTTTATGGCTTAACGGATATGGCTTACGTTTTTATTTGTTATGGTTAAGTGTTAAAGCTTATGGGAAATGATTTATGGTTAGCGGGTTATGGTTAAGTGTGAGGGGCTGTATAATGCGTAATGAGTTATGATTTATTTAAGCTTTATGGGTGATGGTTAAGTGTTAAGACTTATGCCTTAAGGTTATCGATTACGGTTAAGCGTTAAGGCTTACACCTAAAGGGTTATGCGTTTTGATTAACTCTTAAGGCTAACAATTATGGGATCTGAGTAATGGGTTATAGCTTTGTGTTTAAGGCCTAAAGCTTGTTGCCTATTGGTTATGGATGATGGTTTTTGTTAGGGTGTTCAAAAATATCCGTATCCGAATATCCGATCCGAAAATCCAAAAATCCGATGCTAAATTATCCGAAAAATCGGATATCCGAATTTTCGGATATCCGAAATTCGGATATCCGAATTTTCGGATTCGGATTCGGATAGCGATTTTAAAAAATTTCGGATATTTCGGATATCCGATATCCGAATTCGAAAAAATATATTTTCTTTTTTTATATATATTACTATGTTTCGTCGATTAATCTCATACTTTTTTTCCTTCGTTTGGTTTTGAATACCACAATGTAATATCGAATATGTTTATTTTAATATATTTGTTGGATAAATTTTTTTTAGGCTAATTTAATTAAATTTTATTTTCTTTTTTTTATAAAATCGGATATCCGAAATGATATCCGAATCCGAATCCGAAATTTCGGATATCCGAAATTCGGATATCCGAAAATTCGGATACGGATTCGGATATCAATATTCACTATCCGAAATTTTCGGATATCCGAAATTCGGATATCCGAATTTCCGGATATCCGAATTTGAACACCCCTAGGTTTTGTTCTATGGGCTATGGTTATGGTTAAGTGTTAAGACCTATGGATTATGAAATAGGTTCTAGATTATGTTTTATGGTTATGTGTTACGGTTTATGGCTTAACAGATATGGCTTATGTTTTTATTTGTTATGGTTAAATCTTAACGCTTATGGGAGATCATTTATGGTTAACGGGTTATGGCTAAGTGTTACGGTCTGTATAATGCGTTATGAGTTTTGATTTATTTAAGCTTTATGGGTGATGGTTAAGTATTAAGACTTATGGCTTAAGGTTATCGATTGTGGTTAAGTGTTAAGGCTTACACAAAAAGCGTTATGCATTTTGATTAACTCTTAAGCCTAACAATTATGGGATGTTAGTAATGGGTTATATAGCTTTGTGTTTAAGTCCTAAGGCTAGTTTCCTATTGGTTATGGATGATGGTTTTTGTTCTATGGGTTATGTTATAGTTAAGTGTTAACACTTATCCATTAAAAATAGGTTCTAGTTCATGTTTTATGGTTATGTGTTACAGTTTATGGCTTAACGGATATGGCTTACGTTTTTATTTGTTATGGTTAAGTCTTAAAGCTTATAGGAGATCATTTATGGTTAACGGGTTATGGTAAAGTGTTACGGTCTGTAGTTATGAGTTACGATTTATTTTTATGGGTGATGGTTAAGTGTTAAGACTTATGGCTTAAGGTTATCGATTATGGTTAAGTGTTAAGGCTTACACCTAAAGCGTTATGCGTTTTGATTAACTCTTAAGGCTAACAATTATGAGATGTGAGTAATGGGTTATAGCTTTGTGTTTAAGGCCTAAAGCTTGATGCCTATTGGTTATGGATGATGGTTTTTGTTCTATTGGCTATCGTTATGGTTAAGTGTTAAGACTTATGGATTATGAAATAGGCTCTAGATTATGTTTTATGGTTATGCGTTACGGTTTATGGCTTAACGGATATGGCTTACATTTTAATATGTTATGGTTAAGTCTTAAAGCTTAAGGGAGATCATTTATGGTTAACGGGTTATGGCTAAGTGTTACGGTCTGTATAATGCGTTATGAGTTATGATTTATTTAAGCTTTATTGGTGATGGTTAAGTTTTAAGACTTATGGCTTAAGGTTATCGATTATGGTTAAGTGTTAAGGCTTATACCTAAAGCGTTATGCATTTTGATTAACTCTTAAGGCTAACAATTATGGGATGTGAGTAATGGGTTATAGCTTTGTATTTAAGGCCTAAAGCTTGTTGCCTATTGTTTATAGATGATGGTTTTTGTTCTATGGACTATGGTTATGGTTAAGTGTTAAGACTTATGGATTATGAAATAGGTTCTAGATTATGTTTTATGGTTATGTGATAAGTTTTATAGCTTAACGGATATGGCTTACGTTTTTATTTGTTTTGGTTAAGTCTAAAAGCTTATGGGAGATCATTTATGGTTAACGGGTTATGGTTAAGTGTTACGGTCTGTATAATGCGTTATGAGTTATGATTTATTTAAGCTTTATGGGTGATGGTTAAGTGTTAAGACTTATGGCTTAAGGTTATCGATTATGGTTAAGTGTAAAGGCTTACACCTAAAGCATTATGCGTTTTGATTAACTCTTAAGGCTAACAATTATGGCATGTGAGTAATGGGTTATAGCTTTGTGTTTATGGCCTAAAGCTTGTTGCCTATTGTTTATGGATGATGGTTTTTGTTCTATAGGCTATGGTTAGGGTTAAGTGTTACAACTTATGGATTATGAAATAAGTTCTAGATTATGTTTTATGGTTATGTGTTACGGTTTATGGCTTAACGGATATGGCTTACGTTTTTATTTGTTATGGTTAAGTGTTAAAGCTTATGGGAAATGATTTATGGTTAGCGGGTTATGTTTAAGTGTGAGGGGCTGTATAATGCGTAATGAGTTATGATTTATTTAAGCTTTATGGGTGATGGTTAAGTGTTAAGACTTATGCCTTAAGGTTATCGATTACGGTTAAGTGTTAAGGCTACACCTAAAGGGTTATGCGTTTTGATTAACTCTTAAGGCTAACAATTATGGGATCTGAGTAATGGGTTATAGCATTGTGTTTAAGGCCTAAAGCTTGTTGCCTATTGGTTATGGATGATGGTTTTTGTTCTATGGGCTATGGTTATGGTTAAGTGTTAAGACCTATGGATTATGAAATAGGTTCTAGATTATGTTTTATGGTTATGTGTTACGGTTTATGGCTTAACAGATATGGCTTATGTTTTTATTTGTTATGGTTAAATCTTAACGCTTATGGGAGATCATTTATGGTTAACGGGTTATGGCTAAGTGTTACGGTCTGTATAATGCGTTATGAGTTATGATTTATTTAAGCTTTATTGGTGATGGTTAAGTTTTAAGACTTATGGCTTAAGGTTATCGATTATGGTTAAGTGTTAAGGCTTATACCTAAAGCGTTATGCATTTTGATTAACTCTTAAGGCTAACAATTATGGGATGTGAGTAATGGGTTATAGCTTTGTATTTAAGGCCTAAAGCTTGTTGCCTATTGTTTATAGATGATGGTTTTTGTTCTATGGACTATGGTTATGGTTAAGTGTTAAGACTTATGGATTATGAAATAGGTTCTAGATTATGTTTTATGGTTATGTGATAAGTTTTATAGCTTAACGGATATGGCTTACGTTTTTATTTGTTATGGTTAAGTCTAAAAGCTTATGGGAGATCATTTATGGTTAACGGGTTATGGTTAAGTGTTACGGTCTGTATAATGCGTTATGAGTTATGATTTATTTAAGCTTTATGGGTGATGGTTAAGTGTTAAGACTTATGGCTTAAGGTTATCGATTATGGTTAAGTGTAAAGGCTTACACCTAAAGCATTATGCGTTTTGATTAACTCTTAAGGCTAACAATTATGGCATGTGAGTAATGGGTTATAGCTTTGTGTTTATGGCCTAAAGCTTGTTGCCTATTGTTTATGGATGATGGTTTTTGTTCTATAGGCTATGGTTAGGGTTAAGTGTTACGACTTATGGATTATGAAATAAGTTCTAGATTATGTTTTATGGTTATGTGTTACGGTTTATGGCTTAACGGATATGGCTTACGTTTTTATTTGTTATGGTTAAGTGTTAAAGCTTATGGGAAATGATTTATGGTTAGCGGGTTATGTTTAAGTGTGAGGGGCTGTATAATGCGTAATGAGTTATGATTTATTTAAGCTTTATGGGTGATGGTTAAGTGTTAAGACTTATGCCTTAAGGTTATCGATTACGGTTAAGTGTTAAGGCTACACCTAAAGGGTTATGCGTTTTGATTAACTCTTAAGGCTAACAATTATGGGATCTGAGTAATGGGTTATAGCATTGTGTTTAAGGCCTAAAGCTTGTTGCCTATTGGTTATGGATGATGGTTTTTGTTCTATGGGCTATGGTTATGGTTAAGTGTTAAGACCTATGGATTATGAAATAGGTTCTAGATTATGTTTTATGGTTATGTGTTACGGTTTATGGCTTAACAGATATGGCTTATGTTTTTATTTGTTATGGTTAAATCTTAACGCTTATGGGAGATCATTTATGGTTAACGGGTTATGGCTAAGTGTTACGGTCTGTATAATGCGTTATGAGTTTTGATTTATTTAAGCTTTATGGGTGATGGTTAAGTATTAAGACTTATGGCTTAAGGTTATGGATTATGGTTAAGTGTTAAGGCTTACACCAAAAGCGTTATGCATTTTGATTAACTATTAAGCCTAACAATTATGGGATGTTAGTAATGGGTTATATAGCTTTGTGTTTAAGTCCTAAGGCTAGTTTCCTATTGGTTATGGATGATGGTTTTTGTTCTATGGGTTATGTTATAGTTAAGTGTTAACACTTATCCATTAAAAATAGGCTCTAGTTCATGTTTTATGGTTATGTGTTACGGTTTATGGCTTAACGGATATGGCTTACGTTTTTATTTGTTATGGTTAAGTCTTAAAGCTTATAGGAGATCATTTATGGTTAACGGGTTATGGTTAAGAGTTACGGTCTGTAGTTATGATTTACGATTAATTTTTATGGGTGATGGTTAAGTGTTAAGACTTATGGCTTAAGGTTATCGATTATGGTTAAGTGTTAAGGCTTACACCTAAAGCGTTATGCGTTTTGATTAACTCTTAAGGCTAACAATTATGGGATGTGAGTAATGGGTTATAGCTTTGTGTTTAAGGCCTAAAGCTTGATGCCTATTGGTTATGGATGATGGTTTTTGTTCTATTGGCTATCGTTATGGTTAAGTGTTAAGACTTATGGATTATGAAATAGGCTCTAGATTATGTTTTATGGTTATGCGTTACGGTTTATGGCTTAACGGATATGGCTTATGTTTTTATTTGTTATGGTTAAGTCTTAAAGCTTAAGGGAGATCATTTATGGTTAACGGGTTATGGCTAAGTGTTACGGTCTGTATAATGCGTTATGAGTTACGATTTATTTAAGCTTTATGGCTGATGGTTAAGTGTTAAGAATTATGGCTTAAGGTTATCGATTATGGTTAAGTGTTAAGGCTTATACCTAAAGCGTTATGCATTTTGATTAACTCTTAAGGCTAACAATTATGGGATGTGAGTAATGGGTTATAGCTTTGTATTTAAGGCCTAAAGCTTGTTGCCTATTGTTTATAGATGATGGTTTTTGTTCAATGGACTTTGGTTATGGTTAAGTGTTAAGACTTATGGATTATGAAATAGGTTCTAGATTATGTTTTATGGTTATGTGATAAGTTTTATAGCTTAACGGATATGGCTTACGTTTTTATTTGTTATGGTTAAGTCTAAAAGCTTATTGGAGATCATTTATGGTTAACGGGTTATGGTTAAGTGTTACGGTCTGTATAATGCGTTATGAGTTATGATTTATTTAAGCTTTATGGGTGATGGTTAAGTGTTAAGACTTATGGCTTAAGGTTATCGATTATGGTTAAGTGTAAAGGCTTACACCTAAAGCGTTATGCGTTTTGATTAACTCTTAAGGCTAACAATTATGGGATGTGAGTAATGGGTTATAGCTTTGTGTTTATGGCCTAAAGCTTGTTGCCTATTGTTTATGGATGACGGTTTTTGTTCTATGGGCTATGGTTATAGTTAAGTGTTACGACTTATGGATTAAGAAATAAGTTCTAGATTATGTTTTATGGTTATGTGTTACGGTTTATGGCTTAACGGATATGGCTTACGTTTTTATTTGTTATGGTTAAGTGTTAAAGCATATGGGAAATGATTTATGGTTAGCGGGTTATGGTTAAGTGTGAGGGGCTGTATAATGCGTAATGAGTTATGATTTATTTAAGCTTTATGGGTGATGGTTAAGTGTTAAGACTTATGCCTTAAGGTTATCGATTACAGTTAAGTGTTAAGGCTTACACCTAAAGGGTTATGCGTTTTGATTAACTCTTAAGGCTAACAATTATGGGATCTGAGTAATGGGTTATAGCTTTGTGTTTAAGGCCTAAAGCTTGTTGCCTATTGGTTATGGATGATGGTTTTTGTTCTATGGGCTATGGTTATGGTTAAGTGTTAAGACCTATGGATTATGAAGTAGGTTCTAGATTATGTATTATGGTTATGTGTTACGGTTTATGGCTTAACAGATATGGCTTATGTTTTTATTTGTTATGGTTAAATCTTAACGCTTATGGGAGATCATTTATGGTTAACGGGTTATGGCTAAGTGTTACGGTCTGTATAATGCGTTATGAGTTTTGATTTATTTAAGCTTTATGGGTGATGGTTAAGTATTAAGACTTATGGCTTAAGGTTATCGATTATGGTTAAGTGTTAAGGCTTACACCAAAAGCGCTATGCATTTTGATTAACTCTTAAGCCTAACAATTATGGGATGTTAGTAATGGGTTATATAGCTTTGTGTTTAAGTCCTAAGGCTAGTTTCCTATTGGTTATGGATGATGGTTTTTGTTCTATAGGTTATGTTATAGTTAAGTGTTAACACTTATCCATTAAAAATAGGTTCTAGTTCATGTTTTATGGTTATGTGTTACGGTTTATGGCTTAACGAATATGGCTTACGTTTTTATTTGTTATGGTTAAGTCTTAAAGCTTATAGGAGATCATTTATGGTTAACGGGTTATGGTTAAGTGTTACGGTTTGTAGTTATGAGTTACGATTTATTTTTATGGGTGATGGTTAAGTGTTAAGACTTATGGCTTAAGGTTATCGATTATGGTTAAGTGTTAAGGCTTACACCTAAAGCGTTATGCGTTTTGATTAACTCTTAAGGCTAACAATTATGGGATGTGAGTAATGGGTTATAGCTTTGTGTTTAAAGCCTAAAGCTTGATGCCTATTGGTTATGGATGATGGTTTTTGTTCTATTGGCTATCGTTATGGTTAAGTGTTAAGACTTATGGATTATGAAATAGGCTCTAGATTACGTTTTATGGTTATGTGTTACGGTTTATGGCTTAACGGATATGGCTTACATTTTAATATGTTATGGTTAAGTCTTAAAGCTTAAGGGAGATCATTTATGGTTAACGGGTTATGGCTAAGTGTTACGTTCTGTATAATGCGTTATGAGTTATGATTTATTTAAGCTTTATGGGTGACGGTTAAGTGTTAAGACTTATGGCTTAAGGTTATCGATTATGGTTAAGTGTTAAGGCTTATACCTAAAGCGTTATGCATTTTGATTAACTCTTAAGGCTAACAATTATGGGATGTGAGTAATGAGTTATAGCTTTGTATTTAAGGCCTAAAGCTTGTTGCCTACTGTTTATAGATGATTGTTTTTGTTCTATGGACTATGGTTATGGTTAAGTGTTAAGACTTATGGATTATGAAATAGGTTCTAGATTATGTTTTATGGTTATGTGATAAGTTTTATAGCTTAACGGATATGGCTTACGTTTTTATTTGTTATGGTTAAGTCTAAAAGCTTATGGGAGATCATTTATGGTTAACGAGTTATGGTTAAGTGTTACGGTCTGTATAATCCGTTATGAGTTATGATTTATTTAAGCTTTATGGGTGATGGTTAAGTGTTAAGACTTATGGCTTAAGGTTATCGATTATGGTTAAGTGTTAAGGCTTACACCTAAAGCATTATGCGTTTTGATTAACTCTTAAGGGTAAACATTATGGGATGTGAGTAATGCGTTATAGCTTTGTGTTTAAGGCCTACATCTTGTTGGCTATTGGTTATGGATGATGGTTGACAACGCTATCGTCACACGCGTCAAAAACAATTTATAACCCACTTTTACTACGTAGATAGGGCAAGCGGGGTCGAGTCCACAAGGATTTAGTGGTTAATTTTTAACGAGTTGTAAAGTAAATATTAACGGTGATGGTAAAAATATTGAAATTGTAACTTGAGTATAGAGAAAGAGTTACTTCCGGTTTAGTTATCAACAATTAGATTCAGATGTTTTACTATAATGATTCCGATATAATTACTTTGACATAATTATAGTTTACTAACAATTACTATTACATGGGTAAATACATAACATGTTGAATCAATTATTTATCTGTCTAACAATTGAGTAGATTAGGTACAAACAATGGTTTGACAATGTTATGTTTTATCTAGATGATAGTAACGTTACAACTTATTAACATATTAATTGGGCACAAAGTATATTAACCGATTATTCGTCTTAGCTCGTTATTTAGATGAGATAGGCACGAATAATATGTTGGTAATACTATGTCTTGAAAATATGATAACAAGTAGAAGTAGACACAAATGATTCACTTGTTGTATTCAAAGATGTGAGAGTTTAATAGTTACAATAGTAAAACATTTGTTCGGAATCAAAGTAAAAACATGTTACACTAAAGGTATGATAACATTACCGGAAGTAATCTGAAGAGATTAGCCTTCCATTCGAGTGATGATCGTGGAGATGGTCTTGGTGTTCCTCGGCATGTAACTTGGTGTGTTTACCCTTCAAATTATCTTGAATTACTAGAATTACCACCGAGATGGATAATCTATTATTTCTAAACAACTAACTAAGAAAGGTTTCAAATTATTACAACTGATAGAGAGTGAATTGGTAACTTGGTGTCTAAATGATGTAAATTGGTGTCTAAATCCGTGCATAGAAGGCCTCTATTTATACTTGCTATGACACAGGGCTCGCGTCGCGACCAAGGGCGCGTCGAGTGTTGCTTTTGGTCGGTCACTGGTCTGGCTAGTGCGTTGTGTTGGTAGTCTCGCGACTGAAAGTTGGTATTGTCGCGTCCTAGGGCTTCGCGGCGCGACCATTTCTTACGTCGCGTCGCGATTGTTGTAGGTCTGGATCTTTCTGTCTTGCTTCTCTTCACGTCGCGACACAGGGTCTGTTAAGTCGCGATTGCTGTAGCTTTTATGAGTTTTTCGCATTTTCGCTCTTTGGTTTGGAGCATCACTTCCTCGGGTTTGGTTGTTTAATCAGAGTTTCTTGGGTCTTGTTCCTGAAAATAAAGCCATAAATGTTAACACACAAATCCCTCGTGTTTTCCTCACACCAGCAGCTCCGGAGAACTCTGTTCAAGTTAAACATGAATCGTAATTCATGTTTAGCCACCTGTTAATATAAGCCTGTTTTGATGTTGAGCTTATCAGGATTTCCTATGGTAATTACCATAGTTCTGGCAGATTTGTATCTGCAACACAGCAGTGGGCCGTGATGTGCATTGTATGAACAAATGAGATATTCTCTCGTTAGCTTGCAATTTTTGTGAGGATGTCTGGGGACGAAAGACAAATTAATCATAATTCTTTTAGGAGAAATAATGATATCTTAATAGGCTTTCCCCGTGATTTGTGAGATGTTTTCTATGCGAAAACAAATGGCTGGCTTGGGCTAGTAATGACCCGACAGTAGATCTATTATCACCGCCAGACTTTTGAGAGTCTGTGGTGTGCATCAGGAGCTGCCGTTGGAATGTGAGCTTTTGTCTAATTGTTTGTGAAAAACATGCATTTAGATGAAATATGATCTATTTGGTGAACAGACGAGGTAGGTTAGACGGGTCTGTCTGAACCATATCTGTTATAGAGAAGCATTTTGCATGTTTTAAGGCGGTTTTTTAGATCCTTCATGTTGCACAAAAATACTGTTTTTGTGTGCCTCTAAGCATGTTAATGCGATAAAACAGTCTTTTAATAATAGTGTTTTATTGAAAAATAAAACACTATCAAAATACTACACACTTGAGGTTTGCTTGTCCTCAAGCAAAATGGAGTTTTTCGCAACTGCTTTCTTTTTGGAAATTTTTATCTTTTTATTATTATTATTATTATTATTATTATTATTATTATTATTATATTCGGCGGGATCAATTGATACGTTGGGCGCTGAACTGACTGCCAGCATGTTAGATCACCTTCTGTAATATAATCAACAACACAAACAAACGTCATTCTGAACAAACATAAAATAAACTTCAAGAAAATTCACACCATGCAATATTTAAAATTCACACAAAACAATATTTAAAACACACAAAAGTATTTAAAATTCACACCAACTTTAAAGCAAAAGATAGAAAATCACTCATCCTCGTCATCATAATGAGTACCTGATGGCCCAGCCCCATCTCCCGGAGGATAGCTACCCGTGTACCACTCAGGTACAGGTGGAACAGTACCTGGATATGGATGTCGAGGCTGAAATCCCTGCTGCCTGAAAAAGTCAGTCACAGAGTCGGCCATCCACTGATGCTAGACTTGATTGGCCAGGTGCCAATCCTGCATCTGTCGGTACTGGGTCTGACTCTCTAGATGCCATGACTGCATCTGCTGGTAAATGGTCCCGAGGTTAATCTCGGGATCGGGATCCTGTGGCTGGGCAGGGGATCTCTGACGCTGGCGCTGTCGGCGTCTAGGAGGTGCGGGTGGTGCTTTAGCAGCCTCGGGTGCCTACTCTGGTTCCGCAATCTCATATGCCCCTGGTGGACCTGACGGTCTGATCACCCTCATAGACTCCAAGTACTGACGCCCTATGGCTCTGGGCTCGCTCGCGGACATGACCCGTATCTCTGGCAAAGCTGTGAGACTGTATGATTGGGCCAGGCGCGTGATCAAATGACCACCGCAAAGGGGACTAGAGGACCTGGCCCCTGTGGCCTTGCGGGCCAAGAAATATGCCAGAGAGTAAGGGAGGTTGCAGTGCCTCCCAGGTGTCAAAAGACACCACAAATAGAAGAGATCTGCAACTGGAACCTTCTCGCTGCCCCTCCGTTGATTGACGGAAGTAGCAACGAGTCGGTGTAGTAACCTGTGAATGGGAGAGCGGATCGCACTCTCCACTGTAGTCTCGGGGAGGTACAGGGTCTCAGCAATCTCCCCCCAGAAGTCGACGTTGATGAGTTCTTCAGTTGGTCCGGTGAGACACTGAGATAGATACTGTCTGAATGCAGGCGTGCGGGCCTCACCGTGTGGGTAAAGACCCAATCTCCATCCCAGCTCTGCAACACTGCACTGTCTGCTTTCCCCTCCAAGTCGGAAGGAAATGGCTGTCCGCTGATACATATCCTCCTCAGTGGGGTCGAAGGATACCGTGGAAAAGAATTCCAGCCTCAGCTCTTTGTAGCTAGGCTCTCTGATCTGGAACAGATTCCTCCATGCATAGCTAGTGTAGGTGCCATCGGTCTTGACCAAATACTGGTCAAGTGCTGCAGTGATCCCCACAGTATTAGCAAAATTCCAGTCCAATATTGGGGCCGCCTCGACGTCTCGTTGTCTGAGTTTGTTCAATTCTGATTCATATAAGTTCTTTCTGGCCGAGGGAATGGTCTGTGGGAACTACAACCAAGGATGCAGAGAGATATCGTCCCTTTGCACTGGTTGTTGTCTTTGCTCCCGTCTACGTGAGATATCTGCAAATTTTCAAGTTTATACAATTTATCAATCAGGTTTTACATGCAAGAAAACAGCGAAAATGAACACAAAAATCAGTCCCTGTCCACCCTTCGCGACCTGGTCGCATCTAGGTCTGTTCAACCCTCGAGTCGCGGGGGAGGTGGTGGTCGCGGTCGCGAGCGGCGATTTTTCCTGTTTTGCTTGGTTTTAACTTAATGCATTAAGTCAACAAGGTTCCTAGGTGCTAGATCTAACATGTATAGGTATCAATTTAACCAAATAACTGCATTTTAAGTCGTCCGATCGCAATCATCGGTTTCGGCCGAAATTCTTGCGATTTTGCTATGTTTTTATATGTAGAAACCTTAATCGAGAGTAGAAGAATGTTATACGTACCTTGTATGATGATTTTCACAAGAAAAAATCAAGAAATTTGCGATTTTTGGTCGGATTCCTCCTTAGCCGCAAGAGAGAACGCGAGGGTGAGAAGTGGGGTAAAATGCGGCGGATCTTAAGAGCTAGGGTTATGTACCAGTACACGCTCCTTCGCGTCGCGACGGAGAGCATGGTCGCGTCGCGAGGCCTGAAACGTCTGTCTGATCGCGATTTTACCTGCTCTCGCGGTCGCGAGGAATTTGGGTCACGTCGCGAGGGACCTCAGAGGGCTATTTTTTTTTCATTTTTAAGCTTTGTTTTTATCCCCTCTTTTCACCTGTATGTCCGTATATTTAATACACATAATTTGTTTTTTATTTTTTTTATGTTTTTATGAAATAAAACACACTAAAAACAAATAAATAAACACACTACACACTTATGCTTTGCATAAGTGTAAATGAGGGTTTGCAGTGAACACACCCACAAAGTTCTCGGGTTGCCTCCCGAAAAGCGCTAAGTTTAACGTGTTCAGCCGGACGCGTACCTGGATGACAGCTCACGTTCCCGAGTTTCTACCCGGATCAAATGGCATGTCAACTTTGACCTTATCGAATCTCGGTTTTTTAACTTTGAGTCTTTTGAAAGAGCACTTAAACCTTGTTTTGAAAGGACATGTATTTCTCCTTCGAGTAAAGTTCTGTAACCGAGTTTTGATACCACCGACCACTTTCATCTTTGATTTGTAGGATCGTGTGGTGTAATGTTTCTTTTTCTGTATTCTTTTCTTCACATATTTACTTCCAATGTTATCCACATGTTTTGACCTGTCACAAGAGAAAAGTATCTCCGGATCGTGGGTAGTGTCAACGAGCATATTTGCGGTATGCTTATAGAAGTAATCATCCATAGTATTGATTACAAACAAGTCCCCACCGATCAGAGGATCATTAGTACGTCCAAATAGTTGAAGTTTACATTTTTGGTTTCCAAATATCACATCAATCACACCTTCTTGACAACTAATATGGGCATAGATAGTTGCTGAAATGGGACGATTAATGTTGTCATTTGGTTTTTTGAATATGTCTAGTCTTTTGGAATCTATCACAAAATGTCAAAAAGAAGTTGCTTTTTCTGGCTCTTTGAAATTCGCTAGGTCAGGAGTGGTATTAGACTCCATTGACCCCTCCCCAACTTTTGGTGTTTCTAGTTCTTGGAAAATTATTTGAGATATTTCCAATTCAAGTTCAGATTTTTCTTGGTTAAGTGTCTCTAATTCAGTATGTTCTTCATTAATTGATACATAATCTTCCACCACGACCTCATAATCGGGTGGTGTAGGTTTATGTACATTAATGTCAAAAGATTCATCTCTACACAAGATAGTTACCTCATCCACTTGCATAGTACCTGAATGATCGTCCGATGGTTGTTCTTTTACTTGCTTCACCATTTGTTCCAATTGATTTTCAAGTATTAAGATTGCTTTGGAGTTGTTTTCCTCTTGTTTGAAGCCTTCCTTCAACAATTCCAACATTAGATCTAACTTCTTGTCAAATGATGACTCATGTGATCCTTGATTTGCTAGAAAATAGGATGACTCGTCATCTTGATTTGGGTCCGAATTGTTGCTCCCCCACCAATCATCATCGTATGGATCTTGTTGCGGTGGTGGACAATAAAAGTCATAATAACCCAAATCTATGGTGAGAAAATCATTCATTGTCCTTCCTTCATTCATGGAATAAATCCCAGTGTTGACAACGCTATGTCTTGTATGCATAAACAAGTGAGTTTGCACAAAAAATAATAATAATAATAATAACTTTAAAACAACTCTTTAGAAATTAAGCGCACATAATCCCCGACAACGGCGCCATTTTGACAACGCTATCGTCACACGCGTCAAAAACAATTTATAACCCACTTTTACTACGTAGATAGGGCAAGCGGGGTCGAGTCCACAAGGATTTAGTGGTTAATTTTTAACGAGTTGTAAAGTAAATATTAACTGTGATTGTAAAAATATTGAAATTGTAACTTGAGAATAGAGAAAGAGTTACTTCCGGTTTAGTTATCAACAATTAGATTCGCATGTTTTACTATAATGATTCCGATATAATTACTTTGACATAATTATAGTTTACTAACAATTACTATTACATGGGTAAATACATAACATGTTGAATCAATTATTTGTCTTTGTCTAACAATTGAGTAGATTAGGTACAAACAATGGTTTGGCAATATTATGTTTTATCTAGATGATAGTAACGTTACAACTTATTAACATATTAATTGGGCACAAAGTATATTAACCGATTATTCGTCTTAGCTCGTTATTTAGATGAGATAGGCACGAATAATATGTTGGTAATACTATGTCTTGAAAATATGATAACAAGTAGAAGTAGACACAAATGATTCACTAGTTGTATTCAAAGATGTGAGAGTTTAATAGTTACAATAGTAAAACATTTGTTCGGAATCAAAGTAAAAACATGTTACACTAAAGGTATGATAACATTACCGGAAGTAATCTGAAGAGATTAGCCTTCCATTCGAGTGATGATCGTGGAGATGGTCTTGGTGTTCCTCGGCATGTAACTTGGTGCGTTTACCCTTCGAATTATCTTGAATTACTAGAATTACCACCGAGATGGATGATCTATTATTTCTAAACAACTAACTAAGAAAGGTTTCAAACTATTACAACTGATAGAGAGGGAATTGGTAACTTGGTGTCTAAATGATGTAAATTGGTGTCTAAATTCGTGCATAGAAGGCCTCTATTTATACTTGCTGTGACACAAGGCTCGCGTCGCGACCAAGGGCGCGTCGCGCCGCGAGGGCGCGTCGAGTGTTGCTTTTGGTCGGTCACCGGTCTGGCTAGTGCGTTGTGTTGGTAGTCTCGCGACTGAAAGTTGGTATTGTCGCGTCCTAGGACTTCGCGGCGCGACCATGTCTTCCGTCACGTCGCGATTGCTGTAGGTCTGGATCTTTCTGTCTTGCTTCTCTTCACGTCGCGACACAGGGTCTGTCAAGTCGCGATTGCTGTAGCTTTTATGAGTTTTTCGCATTTTCACTCTGTGGTTTGGAGCATCACTTCCTCGGGTTTGGTTGTTTAATCAGAGTTTCTTGGGTCTTGTTCTTGAAAATAAAGCCATAAATGTTAACACACAAATCCCTCGTGTTTTCCTCACACCAGCAGCTCCGGAGAACTCTGTTCAAGTTAAACATGAATCGTAATTCATGTTTAGCCACCTGTTAATATAAGCCTGTTTTGATGTTGAGCTTATCAGGATTTCCTATGGTAATTACCATAGTTCTGGCAGATTTGTATCTGCAACACAGCAGTGGGCCGTGATGTGCAGTGTATGAACAAATGAGATATTCTCTCGTTAGCTTGCAATTTTTGTGAGGATGTCTGGGGACGAAAGACAAATTAATCATAATTCTTTTAAGAGAAATAATGATATCTTAATAGGCTTTCCCCGTGATTTGTGAGATGTTTTCTATGCGAAAACAAATGGCTGGCTTGGGCTAGTAATGACCCGACAATAGATCTATTATCACCGCCAGACTTTTGAGAGTCTGTGGTGTGCATCAGGAGCTGCCGTTGGAATGTGAGCTTTTGTCTAATTGTTTGTGAAAAACATGCATTTAGATGAAATATGATCTATTTGGTTAACAGACGAGGTAGGTTAGACGGGTCTGTCTGAACCATATCTGTTATAGAGAAGCATTTTGCATGTTTTAAGGCGGTTTTTTAGATCCTTCATGTTGCACAAAAATACGGTTTTTGTGTGCCTCTGAGCATGTTAATGCGATAAAACAGTCTTTTAATGATAGTGTTTTATTGTAAAAATAAAACACTATCAATGGTTTTTGTTCTACGGGCTATCGTTATGGTTAAGTGTTAAGACTTATGAGTTATGAAATAGGTTCTAGATTATGTTTTATGGTTATGTGTTACGGTTTATGGCTTAACGGATATGGCTTACGTTTTTATTTGTTATGGTTAAGTCTTGAAGCTTATATGAGATCATTTATGGTTAACAGGTTATGGTTAAGTGTTACGGTCTGTAGTTATGAGTTATGATTTATTTTTATGGGTGATGGTTAAGTGTTAAGACTTATGGCTTAAGGTTATCGATTATGGTTAAATGTTAAGGCTTACACCTAAAGCGTTATGCGTTTTGATTAACTCTTAAGGCTAACAATTATGGGATGTGAGTAATGGGTTATAGCTTTGTGTTTAAGGCGTAAAGCTTGATGCCTATTGGTTATGGATGATGGTTTTTGTTCTATTGGCTATCGTTATGGTTAAGTGTTAAGACTTATGGATTATGAAATAGGCTCTAAATTATGTTATATGGTTATGCGTTACGGTTTATGGCTTAACAGATATGGCTCACATTTTAAATTGTTATGGTTAAGTCTTAAAGCTTATGGGAGATCATTTATGGTTAACGGGTTATGGCTAAGTGTTATGGTCTGTATAATGCGTTATGAGTTATGATTTATTTAAGCTTTATGGGTGATGGTTAAGTGTTAAGACTTATGGCTTAAGGTTATCGATTATGGTTAAGTGTTAAGGCTTACACCTAAAGCGCTATGCATTTTTATTAACTCTTAAGGCTAACAATTATGGGATGTGAGTAATGGGTTATAGCTTTGTATTTAAGGCCTAAAGCTTGTTGCCTGTTGTTTATAGATGATGGTTTTTGTTCTATGGACTATGGTTATGGTTAAGTGTTAAGACTTATGGATTCTGAAATAGGTTCTAGATTATGTTTTATGGTTATGTGTTACGTTTTATAGCTTAACGGATATGGCTTATGTTTTTATTTGTTATGGTTAAGTCTAAAAGCTTATGGGAGATCATTTATGGTTAACGGGTTATGGTTAAGTGTTATGGTCTGTATAATGCGTTATGAGTTATGATTTATTTAAGCTTTATGGGTGATGGTTAAGTGTTAAGACTTATGGCTTAAGGTTATCGATTATGGTTAAGTGTTATGGCTTACACCTAAAGCATTATGCGTTTTGATTAACTCTTAAGGCAACAATTATGGGAAGTGAGTAATGGGTTATAGCTTTGTGTTTAAGGCCTACAGCTTGTTGGCAATTGGTTATGGATGATGGTTTTTGTTCTACGAGCTATCGTTATGGTTAAGTGTTAAGACCTATGGATTATGAAATAGGTTCTAGATTATGTTTTATGGTTATGTGTTACGGTTTATGGCTTAACGGATATGGCTTACGTTTTTTTTGTTATGGTTAAGTGTTAAAGCTTATGGGAAATGATTTATGGTTAGCGGGTTATGGTTAAGTGTGCGGGGCTGTATAATGCGTAATGAGTTATGATTTATTTAAGATTTATGGGTGATGGTTAAGTGTTAAGACTTATGCCTTAAGGTTATCGATTACGGTTAAGTGTTAAGGCTTACTCCTAAAGGGTTATGCGTTTTGATTAACTCTTAAGGCTAACAATTATGGGATCTGAGTAATGGGTTATAGCTTTGTGTTTAAGGCCTAAAGCTTGTTGCCTATTGGTTATGGATGATGGTTTCTGTTCTATGGGCTATGGTTATGGTTAAGTGTTAAGACCTATGGATTATGAAATAGGTTCTAGATTATGTTTTATGGTTATGTGTTACGGTTTATGGCTTAACAGATATGGCTTATGTTTTTATTTGTTATGGTTAAATCATAACGCTTATGGGAGATCATTTATGGTTAACGGGTTATGGCTAAGTGTTACGGTCTGTATAATGCGTCATGAGTTTTGATTTATTTAAGCTTTATGGGTGATGGTTAAGTATTAAGACTTATGGCTTAAGGTTATCAATTATGGTTAAGTGTTAAGGCTTACACCAAAAGCGTTATGCATTTTGATTAACTCTTAAGCCTAACAATTATGGGATGTTAGTAATGGGTTATATAGCTTTGTGTTTAAGTCCAATGGCTAGTTTCCTATTGGTTATGGATGATGGTTTTTGTTCTATGGGTTATGTTATAGTTAAGTGTTAACACTTATCCATTAAAAATAGGTTCTAGTTCATGTTTTATGGTTATGTGTTACGGTTTATGGCTTAACGGATATGGCTTATGTATTTATTTGTTATGGTTAAGTCTTAAAGTTTATAGGAGATCATTTATGGTTAACGGGTTATGGTTAAGTGTTACGGTCTGTAGTTATGAGTTATGATTTATTTTTATGGGTGATGGTTAAGTGTTAAGACTTAGGGCTTAAGGTTATCGATTATGGTTAAGTGTTAAGGCTTACACCTAAAGCGTTATGCGTTTTGATTAACTCTTAAGGCTAACAATTATGGGATGTGAGTAATGGGCTACATCTTTGTGTTTAAGGCCTATAGCTTGATGCCTATTGGTTATGGATGATGGTTTTTGTTCTATTGGCTATCGTTATGGTTAAGTGTTAAGACTTATGGATTATGAAATAGGCTCTAGATTATGTTTTATGGTTATGCGTTACGATTTATGGCTTAACGGATATGGCTTACATTTTAATATGTTATGGTTAAGTCTTAAAGCTTAAGGGAGATCATTTATGGTTAACGTGTTATGCCTAAGTGTTACGGTCTGTATAATGCGTTATGAGTTATGATTTATTTAAGCTTTATGGGTGATGGTTAAGTGTTAAGAGTTATGGCTTAAGGTTATCGATTATGGTTAAGTGTTAAGGCTTACACCTAAAGCGTTATGCATTTTGATTAACTCTTAAGGCTAACAATTATGGGATGTGAGTAATGGGTTATAGCTTTGTATTTAAGGCCTAAAGCTTGTTGCCTATTGTTTATAGATGATGGTTTTTGTTCTATGGACTATTGTTATGGTTAAGTGTTAAGACTTATGGATTATGAAATAGGTTCTAGATTATGTTTTATGGTTATGTGATACGTTTTATAGCTTAACGGATATGGCTTACGTTTTTATTTGTTATGGTTAAGTCTAAAAGCTTATGGGAGATCATTTATGGTTAACGGGTTCTGGTTAAGTGTTACGGTCTGTATAATGCGTTATGAGTTATGATTTATTTAAGCTTTATGGGTGATGGTTAAGTGTTAAGACTTATGGCTTAAGGTTATCGATTATGGTTAAGTGTTAAGGCTTACACCTAAAGCATTATGCGTTTTGATTAACTCTTAAGGCTAACAGTTATGGGATGTGAGTAATGGGTTATAGCTTTGTGTTTAAGGCCTACATCTTGTTGGCTATTGGTTATGGATGATGGTTTTTGTTCTACGGGCTATCGTTATGGTTAAGTGTTAAGACTTATGAGTTATGAAATAGGTTCTAGATTATGTTTTATGGTTATGTGTTACGGTTTATGGCTTAACAGATATGGCATACGTTTTTTTTGTTATGGTTAATGTAACACCCGACTTATTAACAAAAACACCCCAAAAAATTTTCATTTTTCAAACCAAATATTTTACAAATAAAACCATAAGTAAGGGGGTATTAGTTAATACAATACGAGTACAAGAGTATCACGAAGTACAATACATAATATTATACATTCTTCAAGCCGGGTAATCACCACAAATTCTAAGTCCTCAGTCACGGACTTTGTCTTTTCCCTTGGCGGGATCTCGCTCACCTGCAGGGACATATCCAATAAACTGTGAGCTATAAAGCCCAATGAGTAATCAAGCAAATGAACATGCATATATAAGAGAATAACAACAATTTAAACTCTTAAACATTTTCTGTCCCAAAATCATAGTCATTGCTGACCGCACCATATATCATAGCCATAAAGGCCGCACCATTATCATAGCCCAAAGGCCGCACCAAAATCATAGCCCGAAGGCCGCACCAAAGTCATAGCCCGAAGGCCGCACCAAAGTCATAGCCCGAAGGCCGCACCGAAATATCATAGCCCGAAGGCCGCACCGAAATATCATAGCCCGAAGGCCGCACCGTAATCATAGCCCGAAGGCCGCACCAGAATATCATAGCCCGTAGGCCGCACCATAATATCATAGCCCGAAGGCCGCACCGTAATCATAGCCCGAAGGCCGCACCAGAATATCATATATGATATAAGTGAGATTACTCACCTGAAGGTTTGCTACAACTAGCGTTTGTTGTTCCTTGCCTTGAAATGAAATCCGTAGGATTTTGTCCCGTACCTATAATTCCATTTATTATCAAAATGATTATAGGTCAATAACCATTCCAATTAACTCTAATACAATAGAGTTCAATATAATATCGTTATAAACAATGCCTAGTTAATAAACTTTCTGTTTACTAACTTTATATGAATTTTACTATTCACCGAGGCATTCGGATCGGTCTACAGTGCCCCCGAGGGGTCGAAAACTCAATATGAAAATTTTCCCAAACTTTTTAGACCATAACGAGCCTATGGTTCAAATTTGAGCTAAATCGGACAAGCCAAGCAAAAGTTAGCGTTTTCGATCCCCTGCCTGGCCCCTGCTTGGAGGCGCACTGCGCCTAGGGGAGGGCGCACTGCGCCTGGGCGCACCCTGCCTGGCTCCTGGGCGCACCGCGCCTGGCGCCAGTGCAGGTCCCCTGGCCAGTCGCGATTTATGCACTGTAGCTTGCAGTTTTGGTCCATTAAGTCCTTATTTCTGTTCTTAATCGTTTGGGGTTTGTTCCTAGGCTAAAACCTTACATTTTAACAAGGTTTTTAACCATCAAAACCCACTCAATCAATCATATGAAGAATTAGGGTTCTTAGTTCTAACAACCCCAAATCTTCAAATTCATCAAAAATAACAATCTACTTCCATTTTCTTTGGTTAAGTCTTTATTAGAATGACTTAATGGAAGTATTACATCAACTTAACAACATAATCATAACTGCAAATGCTTTTTTTGAGCTCTATAAAACTCATCAAGAACAAACCAATAAGAACTTGAAAAACTAACCTCCAAACTTCCAATTCTACCCTTTTAATTGCTATAATCAAATTTGCAAGTTCCAAACCTTCACGAACCTTCAATCCTTGCAGAAATCGTTCAAGAGAAAACTCCCGTAGGTCTCCCAAAATCTGCACAAGTCATTTCTTTTATACCCCCAATATTTGCAATTTGGTCCTTGAAGTTGCATTTCTCAAACTTTTGCCACAATTTACAAATTAAATGACAAAAATCACATTTTTATAACATTTTAAGTCCAAGACTCAAAATATTATTACCAAACAAGTCCTTTTCTGTCCAAAAGACCAAATTACCCTTTTGAGGTAAAATGACCATTTTGCCCTTTTTATTATAATTATATAATAAACATGTTTTTGGCGTTACAAATTCTCCCCTCCTTTAAGAGATTTCGTCCCCGAAATCATACAAAAAGTTGAGGATATTTCTCCCTCATTTCACTTTCGGTCTCCCACGTCATGTCGGAACCCTTGTGATGACGCCAAAGGACTTTCACCATGCTGATCTTCTTATTTCGCAGCTGTCTTGTCTTGCGGTCTAGCACCCGCTCGGGTTGTTCCGGATATCTCAACTTTTCATCTACCTCAATTTCAGCAAGAGGTATATGTTCAGATTTGTCAAACAGAGTTTTCCTCAGATGGGACACATGGAATACATCATGTATACCATGAAGTTCATCAGGTAACTCCAATCTATACGCCACGGCTCCAACTCTTTGGGATACACGGAAAGGTCCAATGAAGCAAGGACTCAACTTTCCTTTCTTCCCAAAACGAATTAAGCCTTTCCAAGGGGATACTTTGAGCATTACCATGTCCCCTACTTGGAATTCTATCGGTTTCACCCGTTTGTCTGCATACTGTTTCTGTCTATTCTGAGCTACCTTCAAATTTTCGCGTATCAGTTTGATCTTTTCTTCGGTCTGTGCTACAATTTCAGGTCCAGCCAACGGCTTTTCCCTAACTTCAGTCCAGCAGGTCGGAGTACGACACGGTGCTCCATACAAGGCTTCATACGGAGCCATCTGAATGCTGGAATGATAGCTGTTATTGTACGCGAATTCCACTAAAGGCAAATGATCTTCCCAGCTCCCACCGAAGTCAATGATATAAGTTCTCAACATGTCTTCCAAAGTCTGTATTGTTCTTTCACTCTGACCATCGGTTTGCGGGTGATATGCGGTACTCATAAGTACTTTTGTACCCAATTGCTTTTGAAGACTTTGCCAAAAATGAGAAGTAAACCTACTATCTCGGTCCGATACTATCGATGCTGGAAGTCCATGTCGACAAATCACCTCATCTATGTAGATTTTCGCCAGTTGATCTACTCTGTACTTTTCTTTATATGGTATAAATTGTGTCGATTTGGTCAATCGATCAACAATCACCCATATAGAATCATAACCTCGCGGTGTCCGTGGCAAATTCGTCACAAAATCCATGGTAATATGGTCCCATTTCTTCTCTGGAACCGGCAATGGTTGTATTTCCCCGTACGGTTTCTGATGGTTTGACTTCACTTGCAGACAAGTCAAACATCTTTCCACAAATCTTCCGATGTCCCTCTTCATTCCAGGCCACCAATACATCGGTTTTAACGTCCGATACAACTTGGTACTGCCCGGATGAACTGAATATCGGCTATAATAGGCATCTTCTAGAAGCAAATTCCTCGCCTCTCCTTGTTTCGGGACCCATATTCGGCCTCTGAAAGTCTTCAATTTCTGAGCATTTTCTTCCAGATGCTTCAAATATCCAACCATTCGTTCACTTTTAACATTCTCCTGCTTACATGCTTCTTCTTGTGCTGAACGGATCAATCCTGGTAACCGGCTTACTACACCCATACATGCGGATGTAATTTTTAGAGGAACTTCTTTTCTGCTTAGTGCATCTGCCACCACATTCACCTTGCCAGGGTGGTACTGAATTTCACAGTCAAAATCTTTCAGCAGATCCATCCACCTTTGTTGTCTCATACTAAGCTCTTTCTGATCAAAGAGGTACTTCAGGCTCTTGTGATCCGTGTAAATGACAAACTTCACACCGTATAAATAGTGCCTCCATAACTTCAATGCTAGAACCACTGCAGCTAATTCCAGATCATGAACTGGATACTTCTTCTCAGCATCTTTCAATTGGCGGGACGCATAGGCTATGACCCGACCTTTCTGCATTAGAACACACCCAAGTCCAATTCTAGAAGCATCGCTGTAAATCACATACTCTTCTCCACTTTGTGGTAGAGCTAACATCGGTGCTTCACATAAAGATTGTTTCAACTTCTGAAACGCTTCTTGCTGCTTTTCGGCCCATGTGAACTTTTCACCTTTCTTGGTCAACTTAGTCAATGGAGCAGCTATCGAAGAGAAATTTTCAACAAATCTTCTGTAATAGCCTGCTAAACCAAGGAAACTTCGTATTTCAGTTGGACACCGTGGCGGTTCACACTTCATCACGGCCTCAATCTTTGCTGGATCAACTTTCACCCCTTCAGCATTAATTACATGGCCAAGGAATTGGACTTCTCTTAGCCAGAATTCACACTTGGAGAATTTCGCATACAGCTTTTCTTGACGAAGCAGCTCTAACATCTGTCGCAGGTGTATCTCATGCCTGGCTTCTGGAATACACCAAGATGTCATCAATAAACACTATCACCGAGGTATCAAGAAACGGTCGACACACCCGGTTCATAAGATCCATGAATACGGCTGGAGCATTGGTTAACCCAAAAGGCATCACCAAAAACTCATAATGACCGTATCTCGTTCGAAAAGCTGTCTTTGGGATGTCTGACTCCCTTATCTTCAACTGATGATATCCTGACCTCAGGTCAATCTTGGGAAAGTAGGACGCGCCTTGCAGCTGATCAAACAAGTCGTCTATTCTGGGTAGCGGATACTTGTTCTTTACTGTGATATTGTTTAACTCCCGATAGTCAATATACATGCGCATTGACCCATCCTTCTTCCTAACGAATAAGATAGGGGCTCCCCAAGGCGATGTACTCGGTCTGATAAAACCCCTGTCTAGCAGTTCTTCCAGTTGCTTACGCAGTTCCACCATCTCTGAAGGTGCTAAACGGTATGGAGCTCGGGCAACAGGTGCAGCTCCCGGAACCAGTTCAATCGTGAACTCAACTTGTCGATCTGGTGGCAACCCTGGAAGTTCGTCTGGAAACACATCTGGGAACTCGTTCACCACATTCACATTCGCTACCCCCACTTTAATCGGTTGAGCCACCGATACATAAGCCAAATAGGACATCCCTCCTTTACTGATACAGCTTCGGGCTGGAGCAAAGGAGATGACTGGCATTCGCAACCGAGGTCGTTCACCCTGAATCTTTATCACATTCCCATCTGGTGACAGCACTGTGAGGCTTTTATTCCTGCAATCCATGTTAGCATAATTCGTTGCCAACCAATCCATCCCCACAATCACACCAAATTCATTGGTAGTCATCGACTTCAAATCTATAGGGAAAACGGTCCCGTAGATTTTAAGCTGACAACCTTCCAAGTGTTCAGAAACCCAAACATATCTGCCGTCCGCTACAGCCACTTCTAAGCTTTCACCCATCGGGGTTAACGGTACATTCAGGCGGGACAACAAAGACTCCGATACAAAACAGTAGGTAGCCCCCGGATCAAAAATAACATATACAGGTATGGAATCAAGAGTGAAGATACCTGTCACCACATCTGTCTTCTCACAGGCTTCCTCCACAGTCATCTGGAAAGCTCGCGAGGCCACTGGTCGTCCCCTGTTCTTCGGCTCTTCTTTCTTTCCCACTAGATCATCTCTGGGTCTTTCACTGTATACTCCAGATTTCAGTTGGGGACAATTCAGGCGAAGATGGTCCATGGCTCCACATTGGTAACATCTACGCTCCGCCCGACAGTTAATGGCTTCATGTCCCGGTTTTCCACAGTTTCGACAATTCACAGATGTAGTATTGACCCGACAACTGCCAAAGTGCCTTTTTCTACACTTCTCACACCACTTTCCTTCGTCCCTCTGGCTTTTTCCCATAGACCCGGATTGTTGCGACTTTTTCTGAGGCGTCCAACCTTGGTCTTCCGCCTTTATTTTTGTTTCAACGGCTTTCTTTTCATCTTCTTATCGCTTTAATTCGGTCTCCCTTTCTGTGGCTCGATCCACCACTTGCCGGAAAGTAGTTAGTTTCAACGGTTGCACGATTTCTCTAATTCGGGTTGTCAACACCCGGACATACTTGTCGATCTGTCTCTTCTCAGTGTAGATATGGTGTTCCGCAAACCTAGCATTCTCCAGAAAGCTAAGAGTATATTCTTGAACAGATCGGAACCCTGTTCCAGATGCAGGAATTCATCCTCCAACTTCTGAATAGCTACTTCTGAGCAGTATTCTTCATTGAACTTTGTCTTGAATTGCTCCCAAGGTACCGATTGGGATGAATCAAGATCTAGTGATTTGTAGTAGGTTTGCCACCAATGTAGTGCACCGCTTGTAAGTTGGTTCGTGGCAAATTCCACTTTATCATCATCCGCACACTTGCTTACTCGGAACACCTTCTCAATATGCATGATCCATTCCATAGCTTTGACTGGATCATCTGTCCCCGAGAATTCCTTTGGTTTACAACCAAGGAAGGATTTATACGTACACCTAACTTTCTTTATCGAGGCTTCCCCACCTTGAGTTTCCTTTACTGCCCGGGCCCGACTTTCTCCCTGGCGTTCATCTTCCGGCTGCCTGTCATGAACACTTTTTGCAGCCTCTTCAGTAGGATTTGGATTGGTGCTCGGATTAGGATTGCCACTCGGGTTAGGGTTGTTCGATAATGCTGGCATCATTTGCCTAACCACTTCTTCCACTATCGCCCAAATATCAGGTGGATTTTGTCCCACCAGTTCCCGTGCTGGTGCTCTTTGCCCAACAGAGCCGCGTGACCGAGCTGGTCCACTTCTTGCAGTTCCACGCGAATTCGCACCAGTGGGGTTACTTCGTGTATTTCTCATACTTCAAAATTTTAGGAAACCGTTAGATTACATATATAATAACAAACTTATATATCTAACAGTCCATTTATCCCTTTTTCTCTCAAGGTTTAAGTCCAGGGATCTAATCTAAGACACCTAGTTCACTTAAACCACGGCTCTGATACCAACTTGTAACACCCGACTTATTAACAAAAACACCCCAAAAATTTTTCATTTTTTAAACAAATATTTTACAAATAAAACCATAAGTAAGGGGGTATTAGTTAATACAATACGAGTACAAGAGTATCACAAAGTACAATACATAATATTATACATTCTTCAAGCCGGGTAGTCACTACAAATTCTAAGTCCTCAGTCACGGACTTTGTCTTTTCCCTTGGCGGGATCTCGCTCACCTGCAGGGACATATCCAATAAACTATGAGCTATAAAGCCCAATGAGTAATCAAGCAAATGAACATGCATATATAAGAGAATAACAACAATTTAAACTCTTAAACATTTTCTGTCCCAAAATCATAGTCATTGCTGACCGCACCATATATCATAGCCATAAAGGCCGCACCACATATCATAGCCCGAAGGCCGCACCAAAATCATAGCCCGAAGGCTGCACCAAAGTCATTGCCCGAAGGCCGCACCAAAGTCATAGCCCGAAGGCCGCACCGAAATATCATAGCCCGAAGTCCGCACCGAAATATCATAGCCCGAAGGCCGCACCGTAATCATAGCCCGAAGGCCGCACCAGAATATCATAGCCCGTAGGCTGCACCATAATATCATAGCCCGAAGGCCGCACCATAATCATAGCCCGAAGGCCGCACCAGAATATCATATATGATATAAGTGAGATTACTCACCTGAAGGTTTGCTACAACTAGCGTTTGTTGTTCCTTGGCTTGAAATGAAATCCGTAGGATTTTGTCCCGTACCTATAATTCCATTTATTATCAAAATGATTATAGGTCAATAACCATTCCAATTAACTCTAATACAATAGAGTTCAATATAATATCGTTATACACAATGCCTAGTTAATAAACTTTCCGTTTACTAACTTTATATGAATTTTACTATTCACTGAGGCATTCGGATCGGTCTACAGTGCCCCGAGGGGTCGAAAACTCAATATGAAAATTTTCCCAAACTTTTTAGACCATAACGAGCCTATGGTTCAAATTTGAGCTAAATCGGACAAGCCAAGCAAAAGTTAGCGTTTTCGATCCCCTGCCTGGCCCCTGCTTGAAGGCGCACTGCGCCTAGGGGAGGGCGCACTGCGCTTGGGCGTGCCCTGCCTGGCTCCTGGGCGCACCGCGCCTGGCGCCAGTGCAGGTCCCCTGGCCAGTCGCGATTTATGCACTGTAGCTTGCAGTTTTGGTCCATTAAGTCCTTATTTCTGTTCTTAATCGTTTGGGGTTTGTTCCTAGGCTAAAACCTTACATTTTAACAAGGTTTTTAACCATCAAAACCCACTCAATCAATCATATGAAGAATTAGGGTTCTTAGTTCTAACAACCCCAAATCTTCAAATTCATCAAAAATAACAATCTACTTCCATTTTCTTTGGTTAAGTCTTTATTAGAATGACTTAATGGAAGTATTACATAAACTTAACAACATAATCATAACTGCAAGTGCAGTTTTTGAGCTCTATAAAACTCATCAAGAACAAACCAATAAGAACATGAAAAACTAACCTCCAAACTTCCAATTCTACCCTTTTAATTGCTATAATCAAATTTGCAAGTTCCAAACCTTCACGAACCTTCAATCCTTGCAGAAATCGTTCAAGAGAAAACTCCCGTAGGTCTCCCAAAATCTGCACAAGTCATTTCTTTTATACCCCCAATATTTGCAATTTGCTCCTTGAAGTTGCATTTCTCAAACTTTTGCCACAATTTACAAATTAAATGACAAAAATCACATTTTTATAACATTTTAAGTCCAAGACTCAAAATATTATTACCAAACAACTCCTTTTCTGTCCAAAAGACAAAATTACCCTTTTGAGGTAAAATGACCATTTTGCCCTTTTTATTATAAGTATATAATAAACATGTTTTTGGCGTTACAGTTAAGTCTTAAAGCTTATGGGAGATCATTTATGGTTAACGGGTTATGTTTAAGTGTTACGGTATGTATAATGCGTTATGAGTTTTTATTCATTTCAGCTTTATGGGTGATGGTTAAGTGTTAAAACTTATAGCTTAAGGTTATCGATTATGGTTAAGTGTTAAGGCTTACACCTAAAGCGTTATGGGTTATGATTAAGTCTTAAGGCTAATAATTATGGGATCTGAGTAATGGGTTATATCTTTACGTTCAAGTCCTAAGGCTTGTTGCCTTTTGGTTATGGATGACGGTTTTTGTTTTATGGGTTATGGTTATGGTTAAGTGTTAAGACCTATGGATTATGAAATAGGTTCTAGTTTATGTTTTATGTTTATGTGTTAAGCTTTATGGCTTAACGGGTATGGCTTATGTTTTTATTTGTTATGGTTGAGTCTTAAAGCTTATGGAAGATCATTTAGAGTTAACAGGTTATGGTTACGTGTTACAATCTGTATAATGCATTATAAGTTATGATTTATTTAACCTTTATGGGGTGATGGTTAGGTGTTAAGACTTATGGATTAAGGTTATTGATTATAGTTAAGTGTTCAGGCTTACACCTAAAGCGTTATGCGTTTTGATTAACTCTTAACGCTAACAATTATGGGATGTTAGTAATGGGTTATAGCTTTGTGTTTAAGTCATAAGGCTTGTTGCCTATTGGTTATAGATGATGGTTTTTGTTCTATGGGTTATGTATATAGTTAAGTGTTAATACTTATCCATTAAAAATAGGTTCTAGTTCATGTTTTATGGTTATGTGTTAAGGTTTATGGCTTAACGAATATGGCTTACGTTTTTATTTTTTATGGTTAAGTCTTAAAGCTTATGGGAGCTCTTTTATGGTTAACAGGTTATGGTTAAGTTTACAGTCTGTATAATGTGCTATAAGTTATGATTTATTTAAGCTTTATGGGTGATGGTTAAGTGTTAAGACTTATGGCTTAAGGTTATCGATTATGGTTAAGTGTTAAGGCTTTCACCTAAAGCGTTATGCATTTTGATTAACTCTTAAGCTTAACAATTATGGGATGTTAGTAATGGGTTATATAGCTTTGTGTTTAAGTCCTAAGGCTTGTTTTCTATTGGTTATGGATGATGGTTTTTGTTCTATGGGTTATGTTATAGTTAAGTGTTAACACTTATCCATTAAAAATAGGTTCTAGTTCATGTTTTATGGTTGTGTGTTACGGTTTATGGCTTAACGGATATGGCTTACGTTTTTATTTGTTATGGTTAAGTCTTAAAGCTTATAGGAGATCATTTATGGTTAACGGGTTATGGTTAAGTGTTACGGTCTGTAGTTATGAGTTATGATTTATTTTTATGGGTGATGGTTAAGTGTTAAGACTTATGGCTTACGGTTATTGATTATGGTTAAGTGTTAAGGCTTACACCTAAAGCGTTATGCGTTTTGATTAACTCTTAAGGCTAACAATTATGGGATGTGAGTAATGGGTTATAGCTTTATGTTTAAGGCCTAAAGCTTGATGCCTATTAGTTATGGATGATGGTTTTTGTTCTATTGGCTATCGTTATGGTTATGTGTTAAGACTTATGGATTATGAAATAGGCTCTAAATTATGTTTTATGGTTATGCGTTACGGTTTATGGCTTAACGGATATGGCTCACATTTTAATTTGTTATGGTTAAGTCTTAAAGCTTATGGGAGATCATTTATGGTTAACGGGTTATGGCTAAGTGTTACGGTCTGTATAATGCGTTATGAGTTATGATTTATTTAAGCTTTATGGGTGATGGTTAAGTGTTAAGACTTATGGCTTAAGGTTATCGATTATGGTTAAGTGTTAAGGCTTACACCTAAAGCGTTATGGGTTATGATTAAGTCTTAAGGCTAATAATTATGGGATCTGAGTAATGGGTTATATCTTTACGTTCAAGTCCTAAGGCTTGTTGCCTTTTGGTTATGGATGACGGTTTTTGTTTTATGGGTTATGGTTATGGTTAAGTGTTAAGACCTATGGATTATGAAATAGGTTCTAGTTTATGTTTTATGTTTATGTGTTAAGCTTTATGGCTTAACGGGTATGGCTTATGTTTTTATTTGTTATGGTTGAGTCTTAAAGCTTATGGAAGATCATTTAGAGTTAACACGTTATGGTTACGTGTTACAATCTGTATAATGCATTATAAGTTATGATTTATTTAACCTTTATGGGGTGATGGTTAGGTGTTAAGACTTATGGATTAAGGTTATTGATTATAGTTAAGTGTTCAGGCTTACACCTAAAGCGTTATGCGTTTTGATTAACTCTTAACGCTAACAATTATGGGATGTTAGTAATGGGTTATAGCTTTGTGTTTAAGTCATAAGGCTTGTTGCCTATTGGTTATGGATGATGTTTTTTGTTCTATGGGTTATGTATATAGTTAAGTGTTAATACTTATCCATTAAAAATAGGTTCTAGTTCATGTTTTATGGTTATGTGTTAAGGTTTATGGCTTAACGAATATGGCTTACGTTTTTATTTTTTATGGTTAAGTCTTAAAGCTTATGGGAGCTCTTTTATGGTTAACAGGTTATGGTTAAGTTTACAGTCTGTATAATGTGCTATAAGTTATGATTTATTTAAGCTTTATGGGTGATGGTTAAGTGTTAAGACTTATGGCTTAAGGTTATCGATTATGGTTAAGTGTTAAGGCTTTCACCTAAAGCGTTATGCATTTTGATTAACTCTTAAGCTTAACAATTATGGGATGTTAGTAATGGGTTATATAGCTTTGTGTTTAAGTCCTAAGGCTTGTTTTCTATTGGTTATGGATGATGGTTTTTGTTCTATGGGTTATGTTATAGTTAAGTGTTAACACTTATCCATTAAAAATAGGTTCTAGTTCATGTTTTATGGTTGTGTGTTACGGTTTATGGCTTAACGGATATGGCTTACGTTTTTATTTGTTATGGTTAAGTCTTAAAGCTTATAGGAGATCATTTATGGTTAACGGGTTATGGTTAAGTGTTACGGTCTGTAGTTATGAGTTATGATTTATTTTTATGGGTGATGGTTAAGTGTTAAGACTTATGGCTTACGGTTATTGATTATGGTTAAGTGTTAAGGCTTACACCTAAAGCGTTATGCGTTTTGATTAACTCTTAAGGCTAACAATTATGGGATGTGAGTAATGGGTTATAGCTTTATGTTTAAGGCCTAAAGCTTGATGCCTATTAGTTATGGATGATGGTTTTTGTTCTATTGGCTATCGTTATGGTTATGTGTTAAGACTTATGGATTATGAAATAGGCTCTAAATTATGTTTTATGGTTATGCGTTACGGTTTATGGCTTAACGGATATGGCTCACATTTTAATTTGTTATGGTTAAGTCTTAAAGCTTATGGGAGATCATTTATGGTTAACGGGTTATGGCTAAGTGTTACGGTCTGTATAATGCGTTATGAGTTATGATTTATTTAAGCTTTATGGGTGATGGTTAAGTGTTAAGACTTATGGCTTAAGGTTATCGATTATGGTTAAGTGTTAAGGCTTACACCTAAAGCGTTATGCATTTTTATAAACTCTTAAGGCTAAGAATTATGGGATGTGAGTAATGGGTTATAGCTTTGTATTTAAGGCCTAAAGCTTGTTGCCTGTTGTTTATAGATGATGGTTTTTGTTCTATGGACTATGGTTATGGTTAAGTGTTAAGACTTATGGATTATGAAATAGGTTCAAGATTATGTTTTATGGTTAATTGTGTTACGTTTTATAGCTTAACGGATATGGCTTACGTTTTTATTTGTTATGGTTAAGTCTAAAAGCTTATAGGAGATCATTTATGGTTAACGGGTTATGGTTAAGTGTTACGGTCTGTATAATGCGTTATGAGTTATGATTTATTTAAGCTTTATGGGTGATGGTTAAGTGTTAAGACTTATGGCTTAAGGTTATTGATTATGGTTAAGTGTTAAGGCTTACACCTAAAGCATTATGCGTTTTGATTAACTCTTAAGGCTAACAATTATGGGATGTGAGTAATGGGTTATAGCTTTGTGTTTAAGGCACACAGCTTGTTGGCTATTGGTTATGGATGATGGTTTTTTTTCTACGGGCTATCGTTATGGTTAAGTGTTAAGACTTATGAGTTATGAAATAGGTTCTAGATTATGTTTTATGGTTATGTGTTACGGTTTATGGCTTAACAGATATGGCATTCGTTTTTATTTGTTATGGTTAAGTCTTAAAGCTTGTGGGAGATGATTTATGGTTAACGGGTTATGGTTAAGTGTTACGGTCTGTATAATGCGTTATGAGTTTTTATTTATTTAAGCTTTATGGGTGATGGTTAAGTGTTAAAACTTATAGCTTAAGGTTATCGATTATGTTTAAGTGCTAAGGCTTACACCTAAAGCGTTATGGGTTATGATTAAGTCTTAAGGCTAATGATTATGGGATCTGAGTAATGGGTTATATCTTTTCGTTCAAGTCCTAAGGCTTGTTGCCTATTGGTTATGGATGACGGTTTTTGTTTTATGGATTATGAAATAGGTTCTAGCTTATGTTTTATGTTTATCTATTAAGCTTTTTGGCTTAACGGGTATGACTTATGTTTTTATTTGTTATGGTTGAGTCTTAAAGCTTATGGAAGATCATTTAGGGTTAACGGGTTATGGTTACTTGTTACAATTTGTATAATGCATTAAAAGTTATGATTTATTTAACCTTTATGGGGTGATGGTTAAGTGTTAAGACTTATGACTTAAGGTTATTGATTATGGTTAAGTGTTCAGGCTTACACCTAAAGCATTATGCGTTTTGATTAACTCTTAACGCTAACAATTATGGGATGTTAGTAATGGGTTATAGCTTTGTGTTGAAGTCCTAAGGCTTGTTGCCTATTGGTTATGGATGATGGTTTTTGTTCTATGGGTTATGGTTATAGTTAAGTGTTAATACTTATCCATTAAAAATAGGTTCTAGTTCATGTTTTATGGTTATGTGTTAAGGTTTATGGCTTAACGAATATGGCTTAGATTTTTATTTGTTATGGTTAAGTCTTAAAGCTTATGGGAGCTCTTTTATGGTTAACAGGTTATGGTTAAGTTTTACAGTCTGTATAATGTGTTATAAGTTATGATTTATTTAAGCTTTATGGGTGATGGTTAAGTGTTAAGACTTATGGCTTAAGGTTATCGATTATGGTTAAGTGTTAAGGCTTACACCTAAAGCGTTATGCATTTTGATAAACTCTTTAGCCTAACAATTATGGGATGTTAGTAATGGGTTATATAGCTTTGTGTTTATGTCTTAAGGCTTGTTTCCTATTGGTTATGGATGATGGTTTTTGTTCTATGGGTTATGTTATAGTTAAGTGTTAACACTTATCCATTAAAAATAGGTTCTAGTTCATGTTTTATGGTTATGTGTTACGGTTTATGGCTTAATGGATATGGCTTACGTTTTTATTTGTTATGGTTAAGTCTTAAAGCCTATAGGAGATCATTTATGGTTAATGGGTTATGGTTAAGTGTTACGGTCTGTAGTTATGAGTTCTGATTTATTTTTATGGGTGATGGTTAAGTGTTAAGACTTATGGCTTAAGGTTATCGATCATGGTAAGGTGTTAAGGCTTACACCTTAAGCGTTATGCGTTTTGATTAACTCTTAAGGCTAACAATTATGGGATGTGAGTAATGGGTTATAGCTTTGTGTTTAAGGCCTAAAGCTTGATGCCTATTGGTTATGGATAATGGTTTTTGTTCTATTGGCTATCGTTATGGTTAAGTGTTAAGACTTATGGATTATGAAATAGGCTCTAGATTATGTTTTATGGTTATGCATTACGGTTTATGGCTTAACGGATATGGCTTACATTTTAATTTGTTATGGTTAAGTCTTAAAGCTTATGGGATATCATTTATGGTTAATAGGTTATGGCTAAGTGTTACGGTATGTATAATGCGTTATGAGTTATGATTTATTTAAGCTTTATGGGTGATGGTTAAGTGATAAGACTTATGGCTTAAGATTATCGATTATGGTTAAGTGTTAAGGCTTACACCTAAAGCGTTATGCATTTTGATTAACTCTTAAGGCTAACAATTATGGGATGTGAGTAATGGGTTATAGCTTTGTATTTTAGGCCTAAAGCTTGTTGCCTATTGTTTATAGATGATGGTTTTTGTCCTATGGACTATGGTTATGGTTAAGTGTTAAGATTTATGGATTATGAAATAGGTTCTAGATTATGTTTTATGGTTATGTGTTACGTTTTATAGCTTAACGGATATGGCTTACGTTTTTATTTGTTATGATTAAGTCTAAAAGCTTATGGGAGATCATTTATGGTTAACGGGTTATGGTTAAGTGTTACGGACTGTATAATGCTTTTTGAGTTATGATTTATTTAAGCTTTATGGGTGATGGTTAAGTGTTAACACTTACGGCTTAAGGTTATCAATTATGGTTAAGTGTTAAGGCTTACACCTAAAGCATTATGCGTTTTGATTAACTCTTAAGGCTAACAATTATGGGATGTGAGTAATGGGTTATAGCTTTGTGTTTAAGGCCTACAGCTTGTTGGCTATTGGTTATGGATGATGGTTTTTGTTCTACGGGCTATCGTTATGGTTAAGCGTTAAGACTTATGAGTTATGAAATAGGTTCTAGATTATGTTTTATGGTTATGTGTTACGGTTTATGGGTTAACAGATATGTCATACGTTTTTATTTGTTATTGTTAAGTCTTAAAGCTTATGGGAGATCATTTATGGTTAACAGGTCATGGTTAAGTGTTACGGTCTGTATAATGCGTTATGAGTTTTTATTTATTTAAGCTTTATGGATGATGGTTAAGTGTTAAAACTTATAGCTTAAGGTTATCGATTATGGTTAAGTGTTAAGGCTTACACCTAAAGCGTTATGGGTTATGATTAAGTCTTAAGGCTAATAATTATGGGATCTGAGTAATGGGTTATATCTTTTCGTTCAAGTCCTAAGGCTTGTTGCCTATTGGTTATGGATGCCGGTTTTTGTTTTATGGGTTATGGTTATGGTTAAGTGTTAAGACCTATGGATTATGAAATAGGTTCTAGGATTAACGGGTTATGGTTACGTGTTACAATCTATATAATGCATTATAAGTTATGATTTATTTAACCTTTATGGGGTGATGGTTAAGTGTTAAGACTTATGGCTTAAGGTTATTGCTTATGGTTAAGTGTTCAGGCTTACACCTAAAGCGTTATGCGTTTTGATTAACTCTTAACGCTAACAATTATGGGATGTTAGTAATGGGTTATAGCTTTGTGTTTAAGTCCTAAGGCTTGTTGCATATTGGTTATGGATTATGGTTTTTGTTCTATGGGTTATGGTTATAGTTAAGTGTTAATACTTATCCATTAAAAATAGGTTCTAGTTCATGTTTTATGGTTATGTGTTAAGGTTTATGGCTTAATGAATATGGCTTACGTTTTTATTTGTTATGGTTAAGTCTTAAAGCTTATGGGGGCTCTTTTATGGTTAACAGGTTATGGTTAAGTTTTACAGTCTGTATAATGTGTTATAAGTTATGATTTATTTAAGCTTTATGGGTGATGGTTAAGTGTTAAGACTTATGGCTTATGGTTATCGATTATGGTTAAGTGTTAAGGCTTACACCTAAAGCGTTATGCGTTTTGATTAACTCTTAAGGCTAACAATTATGGGATGTGAGTAATGGGTTATTGCTTTGTGTTTAAGGCCTAAAGTTTGTTACCTATTGTTTATAGATGATGGTTTTTGTTCTATGGGCTTCGGTTATGGTTAAGTGTTAAGACTTATGGATTATGAAATAGGTTCTAGATTATGTTTTATGGTTATGTGTTACAGTTTATGGCTTAACGGATATGGCTTACGTTTTTATTTGTTATGGTTAAGTCTTAAAGCTTATGCTAGATTATTTATGGTTAACGGGTTATGGTTAAGTGTTACGATCTGTATAATGCGTTATGAGTTATGATTTATTTAAGCTTTATGGGTGATGGTTAAGTGTTAAGACTTATGGCTTAAGGTTATTGATTATGGTTAAGTGTTAAGGGTTACACCTAAAGCTTTCTAGCTTACACCTAAAACTTTCTGGGTTATGTGTTTTGATTAACTGTTGAGGCTAACAATTATGGGATGTGAGTAATGGGTTATAGTTTTGTGTTTAAGGACTAAAGCTTGTTGCCTATTCGTTATGGATGATGGTTTTTGTTCTATGTGCTATCATTATGGTTAACTGTTAAGACTTATGGATTATGAAATAGGTTCTAGATTATGTTTTATGGTTATGTGTTACAGTTTATGGCTTAACGGATATGGCTTACGTTTTTATTTGTTATCGTTAAGTCTTAAAGCTTATGGGAGATCATTTATGGTTAACGGGTTATGGTTAAGTGTTACGGTTAAGAGTTACGGTCTGTATAATGCGTTATGAGTTATGATTTATTTAAGCTTTATGGGTGATGGCTAACTGTTAAGACTTCTGGCTTAAGGTTATCGATTATGGTTAAGTGTTAAGGCTTACATCTAAAGCGTTATGGGTTATGATTAAGTCTTAAAGCTAACAATTATGTGATGTGACTAATGGGTTATAGGTTTGTGTTTAAGGCCTAAAGCTTGTTGCCTATTGGTTATGGATGATGGTTTTTGTTCTATAGGCTGTCGTTATGGTGAAGTGTTAAGAATTATGGATTAAGAAATAGGTTCTAGATTATGTTTTATGGTTATGTGTTACGGTTTATGGCTTAACGGATATGGCTTACGTTTTTATATGTTATGGTTAAGTCTTAAAGCTTATTATGGTAGATTATTTATTGATAACGGGTTATGGTTAATTGTTGCGATCTGCATAATGCGTTATGAGTTATGATTTATTTAAGCTTTATGGGTGATGGTTAAATGTTAAGACTTATGGCTTAAGGGTATCGATTATGGTTAAGTGTTAAGGCTTACACCTAAAGCGTTATGCGTTTTGATTAACTCTTAAGACTAACAATTATGGGATATGTGTAATAGGTTCTAGCTTTGTGCTTAAGGCCTAAAGCTTGTTTCCTATTGGTTATGGATGATGGTTTTTGTTCCATTGCCTATTGTTATCGTTAAGTGTTAAGACTTATGGATTATGAAATAGGTTCTAGATTATGTTTTATGGTTATGTGTTATGGTTTATGGCTTAATGGATATGGCTTACGTTTTTATTTGTTATTGTTAAGTATTAAAGCTTATGGGAGATCAGTTATGGTTAAAGGGTTATGGTTAAGTGTTATGGTCTTTATAATACGTTATGAGTTATGCTTTATTTAAGCTTTATGTGTGATGGTTAAGTGTTAAGACTTATGGCCTAAGGTTATCGGTTATGGTTAAGTGTTAACGCTTACACCTAAAGCGTTATGTGTTTTAACTCTTAAGGCTAACAATTATTGGATGTGAGTAATGGGTTATAGTTTTGTGTTTAAGGCCTAAAGCTTGTTGCCTATTGGTTATGGATGATGGTCTTTGTTCTATGGGCTATCGTTATGGTTAAGTGTTAAGACTTATGGATTATGAAATAGGTTCTAGATTATGTTTTATGGTTATGTGTTATGGTTTATGGCTTAACGGATATGGCTTACATTTTTATTTGTTATGGTTAAGTCTTAAAGCTTATGGGAGATGATTTATGGTTAACGGACTAAGTAAGTGCGGAAATGAAGATTGCGGAATGTAAAGATCCGAAATATAAGTTTCGGAGGGACAAGTCCTGAGACTTGAAATGGAGAAGTCCGAAGACTTGATGTGGTTGCGGAATTATAAGGATTAATACTTAGAATCGATCTTAATAGCTCAACAATAAATAATAAAGACTAGCAATTATATATCTTGGAAATGTAAGGACTAGAATTGAAGGGTGTAAGAAATGTAAGAACAGTAAGAAATGCAGATGAGAGAGTAAGAGTTGATGGAATGAGAGATTGTATTGATAAGTGAAAGTGTTACACAAAGTCTCTCAAAACCATAAGGACTGAAGATGAACTTGGTCTCCCTTTTATAGACTAAGGGAGGACCTTTGGATAATAACCTATGGACTGAAGATGAGACAACATGTCTCTCTTCAGTCAGATTAGAGAGGTAAATCTAATATAATAATACAATGTCGGACTAGGGTGGCTTGTCTATAATATAATAATACTCTAAAGTACAATAGACATGCTTCTAAAGGACCACGCTTGATCTAGTCTAATCATATCCTATAAGTTGAGGTGCTTATCCCTTGTCTTATCTTCTAGACATTCTTTGGTCTTCAGTCTTCTTTGTTGAATGCTTAAGTATGATATTTCCATTGATATATTGAAATTGATAGTCCGAAATCTCGATTGGATTTCGGAGTCCTGGCTGATTTGATCAGAGTGTCTTTGGAAATACAATTGAGGATGTCTTGATCTTCTGAGTTAGTTTTGAATGAGGTCTTTAGAATCCTTTCTTCTGGGTGAGATACTTGTTGATTCTGATTTTCTTTGATGGTCCGAAATCCAATACTGGATTTCGGATAGTTACAATATTATCAGAACATGCCTTATCCGAGATATACGTTAACAATATACATAAGACATAAGATTTCGTTCATTACTTAAAACATTCATACAAAAGTAATTTGATTCCATCAAAATAAGAAGTTTGATAATACAATCCTAACATATCAAACTACGAGTTGGTCAACGATTTGACTTCTAGTTCTAACAATTCCCCATTCGGTGACCAATCGAGGGGTTTGAGTCATTTTTACCGTTGATCCAATATTCATTGTCTTACAGCATATTCCCAGAACTTTCTGATTGCCAGTAGCCACTTCATTCTGATAAGTAGTTCTTTCTTGGCTTCAGGATCTGATGATGTTGACTTTTCCACGGCTTTGATGTACTCCTTTAGCATACTGTCAGCAACTATTCTGAGTTGATCAGCACGAAGGAAAAGAAAAGATCCTTTCTCTTTGGGATTCTTGTAAACTAAGCCAAGTTCTGGATCGAAGGTTGCACCTTTCTTCCAGTTATCCCGATTATCTGGCATAGATAAGTCAGGTTTGGGAATGATCTGCGGTTCAGGGTGATCTTTGAGGACTCTGTACATTTCGGCATCATTGTAGCAGAATTCCTCTACTAGACGATGTAGGAATCTCCTTGCTGCGACATAAGCTTCTCTAGCCGTTTGACTTTCTTTGTGAGATAGCTTTACGGTTATTGATAAGATGTCAGCAGGATTCATGTTCCGGAAGTCTGCTTCTGTGATCAGAGTCGTGTTGTTGTAGTCGCCGTTTCTGACTAGCTCGTATTCGAAGTAATCTGCTTTCTGAAACGTTTTCTTTTTGATACTCCGAACAGCTGTTGCTACCTCATTTGACCATGTTTCTTCTTGAGGCTTGGTCCATTTCTTGAGGAATTACAGATTCCTATAATAAGCAGCTAGCTCTTTGTCAGGCCCTGATGCGGTTCTGACTCAGTCCTGAAGTGTTCAGCATGTTTATTAGCTTGAGAGTCAAAGAACTTTGATTTCTTTTCTTTGACCTCTGGAAGATCAGTTACTTTGATTGGGGAGTATACAAAAATCTCGTCGTCTTCTGAAAGATCCTTATCGGATGGAGATTTTGGGGATGGAGAAATCGAAGGAGGAGATTTCTAAGAGGGGGATTTCTGAGAAGAAGGAGATTTCGGAGGAGGAGATTTCTGAGAGGGAGATTTTGGAGGAGGAGATTTCGGAGCCCGAGAAGGAAATTTTGGAGGGGGATTGATAAGTTCTGATTCCTTGTTGGGTTCCAATTCCTTGTCCTGATTGGCGTCCTCATTGGATCCTCTATCAGCAGTTGTTTCAGTTGTTTCTTTTTGCTGAATGTTCTCTTGGTATTTTGTTCCACTTGGACCAGCGGTGGAGTCTATTAACATATCAGTCATTTGGTCAAGTTCTGCTTTGTCATCCGCCTTTCCCCCTCCTGGGGCACCTGTAGGAACGGAAGGGTCACAGGCAGGCGGGCCAGAATGGAATCAAGCTTGTCGGAGACAATAGTCACTTCCTTCTTGATACAATTAGGAAGTGGCGTATCATACATGTTTTGAAGTGCTTCCATGGCTTCCATATTCAGCTTGATGCAGAGCTAGATCTGTTCAATAGGACCAGAAATAGTGTCAGTTATGTTTTGCATGGTTTGTGTCACCATCTGAAGGAGGACAGCATTGGTTCTCCAGAGAGAGAAGTTTTCTGCCAGAACCCCATTCAGATAGTTGGCCATATGGTCCATGGAATCTTTGAGTTTGGTTTGCACATTGGCCAGAAGCTCAGGGACTTGTTGTTGACATTTCTCAACTTCAGTGAGCATTGTTTGTGCAGTCTTCATCATGTTGGCGGCATCGGATGCTCGGTTAGCATCAATGGTTGCGAGTCCATCGTGGATGATCTTTTCGGCTTGATCATCGCAACGGAGAAGAATGTCTTTGTCTTTCTTTTCAAGTGCAGCTACCCGTTCCTTGATTTCTGCTAGTTCTTTGATCAGAGCCTCCTGATTTTGTGATGATTTGAAGTCAGTCAGGAGGGTGGTTAAAGTGTCAACTTTCTGATGAAGAGAGTCATCTTTGAGTAAGGAGTTGACTGAGGGAGCCGGATTTTCTTTGGCTGCTTTGTCGGAGGAGGAGTTCATGTCACTGAGATCCATCATGTGCATTTGGGATGAAGAGGGTTTGTCTACTTCTTGATCAACACCGAGAGAGGTGTCAATCGGGATCGATTGAGTTTCCGAGATTAAGACTTGGGAGTCAGACTCAGCAGATTGTTCAACTGGGGGTTTTTGTTGAGTCTTTTTCTGAAGATCTTGTTCACAGAATCTATCCCAGGTTAGAGGGACGATTGCTGAGGCAATCTTGGACCAGTCGGTTTCGGTGGTGTCGAAGAGGTAGAGTAAGGAGTCTACCGGTTTTTCAAGAGAGTAATGTAGGAGGGAATCAAGCTGTTGAGTGAGTGCATTGATTCGTTTTCTTTCGGACTTGACATAGTCGGAGTCCTTGTCGGATGGAGGACCAAAGACGAATAGAGTTTGTAGCTCCTTTTGTTTATGCTCGAACTGATCTCGAAGTCGTTCAACCAATGCCTCTTGTTCATGAACTGCTGTCTTGAACTTCCATTTAGCAAATTCGGATGCATTGGGAGGAGGTTGAGTGAGTTATGGGATGAAGTCGGCTTTAGGATTAGATTTAGTGATTGGTGATTTCTTTTTAGGGGGAGAGTTCTGTTTTTCCTCCATTAATGTATCCGGCAAGGTGTCTTCCGAGTCTGGAGAGTTCAGTCTTTCCTCCAAATGTTCTGACTCGGAATCTTTTGAAGATGGTTCAGAAGTCGTTTTCGTTGCTTCTTTTTGGGTGGTTGCCTGGACAGAGAAGACTCAGAAGGTTTATTCTTAAGTTTCTTGGGGGCCTCACATTGGTTGAGAGAGTGAGGTGGATAACCATCAATTCCTTCTGTAGAATTGATATGATAGATGACAGCAGAGTTTGTTGAATTAGCTAACTTTAGAAGGGCTTTAGGCAGTCTGCGTATTTTCCCAAATATGGGATCCGTTTTGGCAGTGTATGGTTTGGCTTTGATCATGACCAATTTATCTGCTTCTGATCTTGGATCAGTAATGGAGACGTGAAGGCTCTGATAAATGTGTTCGATGCAGATAGCCCAGAAGCGTGCAGAGTGGATTTGACCTGCTGGTTTTAAGGAGGAAGGTATGTAGTTGAGGAAATCATCGAACAGAATTCCTGCGTAATCGACTTCACGATCGGAGTAGTGGCTCCAAAGAAGTCCCATAAGACGTCTGTGCAACCCATTTTGCCAGTTAGGCACTTAATGATATAATGTATGAGACATTGCCATAGGGGTGAGATGTGTCCTTTAGACATGTGAAACAGCTTTGGCAAATCATACATGTAACCCATATTGTATATCATGGTCTTGAGATCAGCATCGGTTGGTTGGTCGAAGGTGGAGGTGTGATAGGGAAGATTTAGGGCTTCTGCAAAGGTTTTCTTATCGATGATGACACGATGATCATTGTGCAGTGCTATGGCATAACCGTTGGGACACTTGGTGGCGGAGAAGACAACCTCCTGTAGAAGAGAGATTGGTATTGATGGGGGAGGATGAAAGAAAGCTTTTGCTAGAGTGTGTCTTGAGAGTACGCAAATAAGAACTCGTAGGTTGTTTGTAGGCTTTGAGATCATCTGAAAGTTGGAGATTAGAGATGGCAATATTGACAGTGTCGGTATCGCTCTTGGATTGGGAAGCCATTGAAGAGTTTTGAAGGTAGAGGGGGAATAGAAGTTCTGTGAATTTCTAGGGTTGAGAGATTGGAGACGGCGGTGAAAAGAGATTATGAGAAAATAGGGGTTTGTATGAGAGGTGTGAGGGATTAAAAGGAAGTGGAACGGTTATAACAATTTGAAAAAGTGTAAGAAACCGCTGGGTTGCGGAAATGAAGGGACGTGTGAACAGTTATGTCAGAAAAGCGTATGCTTGGCATTAAATGCAAATAAATGATGAAAAAGGATGGTCCATTAAAGGACGGACATGTGTGCCAGAGAGAGAATATCCGTTGGAGAAAAATGGATCGTGTGAGTTGTAATAATTGGATATTAAATGCTTTTTGTATTTAATCCACATTCCATTATTAAATATGTCGTGATGATGTGTTTAGAGTACGGATAGTGAAGTTCTGATGTGGTCAGAAATGATTGTTGGGGTTCTGAAAAGGTATATATGTATCCGAACTTATGGGATTAGGTTTTCTGAGAGACAGAGAATTACTGAGTGATTTGAAATATAAAAGAAAAGGAGGGATATTGGGAGTGAGGTGCCAAGGCGGTAAGTTCTGAGAAGGAAATGGAATTCAGAAGTAAAAGGTTCAGAGTAAGAGTCCGAATTAGAGAGTTCGGAGAAAGCGGAATCAGAGGTTTCGATTTGGGTGAAATTTGCTTAATGGATAAATGAAGAGTAGTCACGTCAGTTCTGTAGATATAATCAAAGGGACCGTCTGTCTGTGGTAACCAGTCAAATCATGTAGCATATCTCTATGTTGTTGATCTCGAAGTGATGATGTGTCAGGAAATGGTGAAGTGTGATTGGCTATAAAAGAAGAAGTTTTGGTGGAGCAAATAAGTCATTCGATTAGAAGATTAGATGTTAGAGATGGCAGGAAGACGTCCATTTAGTCGTGACGAGAAGGTGGAGGTGAAGATGCAGGATGGAGAATTTGCGGGTGCTGTTTATGGAGGGGTGATTAAGTCGGTATGGAATCACCGTTATGAGGTAAAGATGACAACGTTAACGGATAGAGCCAATGGTGGCCCGTTGAATGTGCATGTTGATTTCGCATATCATCAACCTGTGCCTCCTGAGGTTTTGGTAGAGTTCAAGCAGTATGATTTCGTGGAGGTATGGTATCGTCGTGGATGGTGGCCGACTGCTATTTCGAGGAAGACTCCATTCAACCAGTTCCATGTGGTGTTGGTGGATGGAACGAGGTTGTTTGTGGATGAGTCCGAACTTAGGATTCATCAGAGGTACCATCTCGGAGAGACTACGATGTGGCAGTACTATAAGCTCTGATGAAGGGGGAAAATGTTGGGTGATTTGGTAGGTTAAGTAGCTGTTTGTGTAAGAATTGAAGTATGTTTCTTGTTAGATCTGTGTATGTCTTGCTTTGATCGTATTTTATAATTTTCTGAACGTCATGAATGAAATATTTCTTTGTGGTTTTGATTGCTTTCTAGAGTATGAATCACACTTCAGAACTTTTGCTTTCTGAGGATATTTAGGGAGAATTCCGAGAGAGGGGAGAAGTGTTGTCGTTTATTGATAAGAGAAAGAAATAGATGGAAAGAACGGCTTAGGTAAACGTGTCAGTTCTCGAAAATCGAAGAAGGTTTGCAGGGAATGGGGAGAGGTTTATCCATTACGCCGTCTAAGTTGCCAAACCGTCTTATCAACCGTTTAGGCCATGATGCTGATGTGACGGGCGCATTAACTGCCCACTAGGGTCATTATGACCTCTAATTAAATGGATTAGAGAAGGCGAATGGTCATGCAGTTGGTTATAAAAGGGGGTTTTCGTCCAATTGTTTAACCACGCAAACTTAACACGAAAATTAGCTTAACTCCTTTTGCTTTAAATCATGGCTCGTTTCTTCTTCAATTGTTTCGATGAGATTGAGGTGAAGTTAACTCAACGAGACTTCGCTGGAGGGTTCTATGAAGGAGTGATTACTAAAACTTGGAAAAGACGGTGTGAAGTGCAGTTGCGATGTCTTCCGGACCACACCACGGGGAAGATGATGATTGTGAGGGTGAAGTATGGTCTTCTTCGTCCTATTCCACCGACTTTGATAGTGGAATACAAAGTTGGTGATTATGTCGATGCATGGGATCGACAAGGATGGTGGTGCGGTGTTGTTGATGACGTGATTGGCGATGATGTATACGACGTTGTATTGTTGGGTGGGAAGAGTGTGCGAGTCTGTGACATGTCTGTTCGAATCTCACAGACTTTCACTTATGGTAATCTTCCCAAATGGCAATACAACAAGCATTGAGGATAGGGGAAGAAGAAGGAAAAAGAGATCTTGTGTTTTTTTAATGTTTTTCTTAGTTTGTAATAGATCTTAAGTCGTATATTTTGTGATATTTTTTGTTTATATTACGACTTAATAGATCCAGACTATGTAATTTCCCTTTTTATGAATGAAAGTTTGTTTGTTCTTTTTGTGTGTTTATAAGTAACTGTTATTGATGAGATAAAATATTTGAGACTGTTTATAAGAGAAGTCAGAGGATTCAAGTTGCTGATAATTTAGTCAGAGATTGCTAAGACAAGTCAGAACTGACTGATCTGCTGAGAGAATGTTGGTCAGAGGTTGATGATTATTCTCTGAAGAAGTCAGAATCAGGATTCAACATACCTAACTTATCCAGAAAATTGTTGAATTTGGTAGAGTCCAAGGCTTTTGTGAAAATGTCGGCTACTTGTTCATCGGTAGGAATGAAATAGAGTTCTATGTTACCTTCTAGGATTTGATCTTTGATGAAGTGATATCTTAGATCAATGTGCTTTGTCAGAGAGTGCTGAATGAGATTATGAGAGATAGCTATGGCACTCTTGGAGTCACAATATAAAGGAACTTGAAGGAATCGGTAGCCGTAATCCATTAGCTGAGCTTTCATCCATAGGACTTGTGAGCAGCAAGTGGGTGCAGCAACGTATTCTGCTTCTGCTGATGATAGTGCGACACAGTTTTGTTTCTTAGAGGACCAACTGACTAATCTTCCACCAAGGAATTGACAGCCTCCGGATGTGCTTTTCCGATCTAATTTGCATCCGGCATGGTCCGAATCGGTGAATGCTTGGAGTTTGAAGTTTTCTCCGATTGGATACCATAGTCCCATTGCCTTAGTACCTTTCAGATATTTGAAAATTTGTTTAACTGCTGTCAAATGTGATGCTTTCGGAGCAGCTTGATATCTAGCACACAGGCAAGTTGAAAACATAATATCGGGCCTACTTGCAGTTAAGTATAATAGTGAGCCTATCATTCCTCGATATAACTTGTGATCTACTGACTCTCCTTCGGGGTCTACAAAGAGTTGGTGATTGGTGGAAATTGGAACCTTGGCAGTAGAGCAATTTTCAAGAGAAAATTTCTTCAGAAGTTCATTTGTATATTTTTCTTGATGTATGAAAATTCCTCTACTTGTTTGTTTGATTTAAAGGCCTAGGAAGAAGTTTATCTCTCGATTCATGCTCATGTGGAATTTGTCAGTCATTACTTTTGCGAATTCATCAACCATTGCTTGATTAGTTGATCCGAAGATGATATCGTCTACATAGACTTGTACAATCATAATGTGATTTTGATGGGATCGGACAAAGAGTGTTGGATCAATGACTCCTCTTCTGTAGCCTGATGAGACTAGAAAGGTAGATAGTGTTTCATACCAAGCTCTGGGTGATTGTTTTAAGCCGTATACTGCCTTATTTAGACGATACACATGGTTGGGTCGAGATAGATCTTCAAAGCCAGGAGGCTGTTGAAGATAGACTATTTCTTGGAGATCACCTTGAAGAAATGCACTGTTAACATCCATCTGATATACAATGATGTTTTTATGTGCGACATAGGCTAGGAAGATCCGAATGGCTTCTAGTCTTGCTACTGGTGCATACGTCTCATCGTAGTCAAGCCCTTCGATCTGACTATAACGCTTGGCCACTAATCTGGCTTTGTTTCTGACTACAGTACCCATGTCATCAAGTTTGTTTTGGAAAACCCATCTGGTACCTATGACTCTGTGATTGGAGGGTGTCAGAACCAGATCTCAAACGTTATTTCTCTTGAATTCTGATAGTTCTTCTTGCATGGCTTTGATCCAATCGTCATCGTCTAAAGCATCAAGGACTGTCTTGGGTTCGACTTTGCTGATATATGCGGCATAGTGACATTCATCCTGAATTGATTTCTTTGATCTTGTCTGAACTTTGGATGAAGTCCATTTGTGTAATTGTGGGAGAAGGGATGGATCAGAAATGGGAGGTGTGACATCTTGAATGAAAGTATTTTTGTCTGGAGATGTGTTTTGGATTTGTGATGCTTCAGATGATGTGTTCTCATTGGTTTCAAGAGTAACTACCGGTGGATTGTTGATCATGACATCGGAAGAGTGGGTTATGACATTTTCTGATAGGGTATCTGCTTACAAGGTATCTTTTGAGTGTTGATGGTCTCCCTCGGATTGGGGAATCCCATCAACATGTGTAGGGAGTCTAGACTCCCCCTCAGAGGTTGCTGTGTATAAGGGTTCCTTCTGATTTTGATGATTAAGAGAAGGGAGCATAGGCTCCCCCTCGATAGTTGGAGTGTTTATTGGAAGGTCTATTTGATTTTCGGATGTGGTTGGATCAAAAGAAGTGGTTCGTCCTGATGCTGAGATGATTTGCTGAAATGCATCAGGAGAGTGAATGATTTCGGCTTCTTTTGCTGTTTCTGATGGATCAAAGAGTAAGTCGTAATCAATTTCAACTGTATGAATGGGTCGGTGTCCCACGGGAACATCATTTTCCATTACATATAGAATATCTTGATTCTTCTTTCTCCATTGGTATTGATCGTCGAATTCTATGTCAAAACTTTCTTCTATTACTCGTGTTCTCTTGTTTAGAACACGATAGGCTACTGATTTTGATGAGTATCCCATTAATATTGCTTCATCGCTTTTGGGTGCAAATTTTCCCAAATGATCTTTGTTATTTTTAATGGAGCATCGGCAGCCAAATATATGAAAGAATTTGACATTTGGTTTTCTTCCGTTTAATACCTCATAGGGAGTCATTTGTAATCTTTTGTTGACAATTGATCGATTTTGAACAAAGCATGCAGTAGCTATTGATTCTGCCCAGAAGGTTAGAGGAAGATTTGCAAAGTTCAGCATTGATCGGGCTACTTCCAATAAAGTTCTGTTTCTTCTTTCGACGACGCCATTTTGCTGAGGTGTACATGGTGCTGAGAAATTGTGCTCTATTCCTTTGGATGTCAGAAATTCTTCAATTTGCTTGTTGTTGAACTCCGTTCCATTATCACTTCGGATTCGTCTTACTGGAAGTTGAACTTTAAGTTCGATTGATGTAATAAAGTTTCTGAGTTCTGGAAAGGTGTCTGATTTTAATCTTAAGAAGAATACCCAGGTAAATTAGGAGTAGTCATCCACGATAACCAGGATATACTTCTTGTGATTTATACTAGCAACTGTCGAAGGACCACAGAGGTCCATATGAAGAAGTTCTAGTGGATGGGTGATGCCTGAGTCTGTGATTGATTTGTGAGGTTTCTTCTTTTGTTTGCCAAATGCGCATGCTGCACATAAGTTGTCATTGTCAAACCTCAAAAGTGGCATTCCTCTGACCATTTCTCCTGTTACCAATTGATTAATGTATCGGAAGTTTAGATGAGCAAGTTTCCGATGCCATAACCAACTGATTTCGGAATGTGCTTTTGACAGTAATCAAAGTCTTGGTTTTCCAGGAAACATAGTGATGTCCAAAGGGAACATATTGATTTGTCTTGGCGATCGGATTAGACATCTGTCTCTATTGCCAGTCATAATGTAGCTGAATTCATTGTCGAATTCAACTCGGAGACCTGTACTTACTAGTTGGCCTACACTTATGAGATTATGTTTAAGTCTGAGAACGTAGGCAATTGATTAATGTATCGGAAGTTTAGATGAGCAAGTTTCCGATGCCATAACCAACTGATTTCGGAATGTGCTTTTGACAGTAATCAAAGTCTTGGTTTTCCAGGAAACATAGTGATGTCCAAAGGGAACATATTGATTTGTCTTGGCGATCGGATTAGACATCTGTCTCTATTGCCAGTCATAATGTAGCTGAATTCATTGTCGAATTCAACTCAGAGACCTGTACTTACTAGTTGGCCTACACTTATGAGATTATGTTTAAGTCTGAGAACGTAGGCAACTTTTTGAATGGTAAAGTTTCTGTTTCTCAGTACACCATAGCCTTTGATAATGCCGTTTGCGTCGTTTTCGAATGTGACGTATCCTCCAAAATTGATTTCTCTGTAATCTCTTAGAAACTCCAATCTTCCGTTATGTGCATTGAGCAAGCACTATCTATTAACCATTCGTCATCCTGCTCTTCCGTGCTAAATGCCTGAAAAATTAGACAGTTAGTTTGGGCATCCAAACTTGTTTGGTCCCATTTGTTTTTATAGGTGTGGAAGATTTGGTTTTACTTGCTGATTTGGTGGGAGTTTCTATTTCAGGAGATAAATTTGATTCAGAAGTGGGTGATTTTACAACCCATTTTTGAATAAATTTTCTTGAAGGTTTTGAGAAGTGAGTATTTGTAGGTTCGACAGTTTTTGAATTACTAGCAATGACTGTTTTAGAATGATGTTTGCAACAATGACAACATGTATTGTTTTGCTGTCGTTTTAAAATCTTCGGAGTAAGTTCAGAACGATTGTAGTTCTGAGGCTTGATTCTGATAATATCTGAAGTTTGTTTGTTGCTTCTGATGATTTTAGAGAATGGTATTTTTGGTTTCAAGAATTCGTTCACATACTGCTTAGACGTAGATGGACTGTTTTGGGCTATTCTTGAATTTTTTGTTAGTTTTGGAAATTCAGAGTAGTAATTTGAATTTCTGATAATTTGAAATTGTTGTGTGGGTTTGATTTTTGGAGTTGGAAGTAATCCTTTGTGGATATATTTTCTGAGTGTGGAAGGAGTTGATCTCTGAGTATGACTTGGAGTGTCGAGAGTTGAATTGGCTTCCGATAGTTTGTTAGTGTAAAAGCATTTCTTCTGTTCAAATCGAGCATGCGATCTAGGTGATCGTAGATCTTTTCTGTTTAGACTTGGTTTTACTCCTTGTTTGGTTAAATTCTTTCCTTTTCCTTTTTGAAAAATTTCTCTTGGGTAAGAGTCAGATAAAGAATCATTTAAAGAGTTTATCTCTTCATGATTAACTTTAAGATTTTTGAGCGAGATTCTGATTGGATTTTCTGAAAGATTACGTTGTGATGTATCTTCGGATGACTTGGATTCGGAACACGATAGTTCAGAAGTCATGCTAGATGTGTCGACAACATTAGGATTTCTAATTCTGATTTTGTCAAAGTTTTTAGCTATGATGATATTGCTTGGGAACTTTTCTATTTCAATTTTCTCATCAACTTTCTCTTTACTTGAATTTTTCAAGTTCTTAGAAACTGGAGTGCAGTCTGGAAAAGAGTGTTGCTGAGAGTTTGATAGAGGATAGTTTGTGATCGTGACCACATGTCTAGGCATGAATGGGGCTGAAGCTGTGGACTGTTTGCTGATTTCGACAGTGTCTGCTTCTGAGAAATATGAGAAGGGAATGTTAACTCCTGTTTTTGATTTAGAAATGGCATTTGCTGATTCAGTATTTGTAGTTTCAGAAGAGTTCATAGTTGTGTCTTTATCGTGTTTATCATCATATTCATTTGACGGGTATTGAAAGAATGGACTTTTTCTGTTATATATAGGATAATTTTTGTTTGTGGTTTTTCTTGCCCATCCCCAATTGAAAGTATTTTTTGAAGAATTGATATTAGCTGGAGATTTGAAAACTTCAGTTGCATGATACAACTGATCTATTAATTTGTTTAATCTTACATTATCACTTCGGGCTAAATCCCTTTGTGATGTCAAAAGTTGATATGAGTTTTCTAAAAAAGTCCTAGAAGTTTGTTCGATCTTCAAATCAGCGGCAAGCTTATCAGAAAATAACTTTTTATCTTCAAGTCTACTTTTCAACTTTAACACCTCGTCATACCCATCATCTCTTTCTTCCAGAACCCGCTGATAAGCAGCTAAGGCATCTGCACAAGTGTTAGATATATTTTCTAGAGCAGGTTCCAGATTATTAGAGTAAATTTGATGTGTATGGAGCATGTTACGCACCTGTTCGACGATACTTACACCTTTGCCAGTCTTGTGATTGACCATGAAGGCATAGTTCTTTGGTGTGTAGGAAGACGAGGATTCAGCGATGTTCTCAGAATGTTTGGAACTTGCCAGACTTGGGATTGGAGTTTCTCGACTTGCCTGTACATGCATTCTCCAAATCCTTTTCCTCATTTTCTCTTATTTTTGTACCATCATGCATTCTCCAAATCCTTTTCCTCGTTTTCTCTTATTTTCAAACTGCTCATCATCATCTCCTGAGGACCAGATCTCGACATTTTCGGAAGCTACGGATGCTTTGACTTTTTCTTCTTCTTTCGCCTTTGAATAGTTTCTTGGTGCTTGGCAGTCAGCAGCATAGTGCCATAGACCTCCGCAGTTGTGACATTTGATTACATTTGATTCCTTCTTTTTAGAAGTTGGAGCTAGATTGGTGCTTATAGCTGGGTCTGGCTTTGTTTTTTCTTGTTGCTGATCTTCGGGCTTCTGGTAGTGATGATTTTGACTGTAGTTCTGATGTCCTCTTTGATAGTTATTTCTGGGTTGAGATCCTCCATTTTGATTGGAGGGACGATAGTTCTTTTTGGTGCCAGAGTAGGATGGTATCTTGTTAAATTTCTGACTAATCAATGCGATCTCATGTTGATATGCTGCTTCTTCAGCTTCGTCGTATTCTGAGTAGTGTGAGTCAGAAGTTTGCACTGGAGCTGGTAGTGCAAGGGTAGGAGATATAGAATGAATGGATGGTTGTGAGATTGATGAGGATTGGTTTTGTTTTGTTGGAGTTTAGTAGTTTGAATGGTAAGAGATTTGAGGTTGAGAGGGATGGTATGAAGGTATGTAGTTTGTTTGTTGAGACTGAGGCGAATTCTGGGCTAGAATGATCTGAGGGCTATTGGAGTTTGGATTGCTTTGTTGCTGAGTTGTTTGCTGATAATGAACCAGTTGCTGAGAGGTGTTGTCTCTCGTCTGATAGTTGTGCTCAGCAGCTAGGGCTAGAGGTCCACCAAGTTGAAGTTGCTGATTGCCCTTGATGTCTCGTTCTTGTCCGATGAGATTGTTGTATAGCCGGTACATGTTGAATGTTTTTAGTTTGCCAGAATCCTAAAGAATCATTTTGACAAGTACCCAGTCTTTTCCGAGCCCTTCAAGAAATCGAAGATTGATTTCTTGATTGGTTCTTTCTGCTCCCGAACTTAGGAGTCTGGTGACGATTATGGAGAACCGGGTGAAAGCTTGACTTAATGATTCTTCGGCAAATGTTGAGAAGTGCGTATAGTCTGACATACTTGACACCAACTTTTGATCCTTTGCCTCTTCTGTTCCTAAGAACATGTTTTGTAGAAGAACCCAGATCTGTTGAGCTGTTGTACAGTTTTGTATGAGATCAAAGAGTTCTGGAGGTATTCCACATTGGATTTCAATGAAGGCAATTTGGTCATTGTCCATTTTCTCAATGTCCAAGGGTGTTAGCCTTGGTTGAGAAGTGCCACCTAGTGCTTCTTCAGCCGTGTTGGGTCTAGGAGTGAACGTTGGAAGGTGAGGTCCTTCTTCAACCGAACGCCAAATGTCTTTGCCTTTGGTTTTGAGGTAGTTACGCATACGAGATGCCTAGCCATTGTACTCAGTAGGAATGAGTATAGGAGCTCGATTAGAGCCTCCAACGCTGTTAGCAACATTCAGAGAGTAGTTCATCTGCATGATGAGAGAAAAGGAGATTTCGAACTGTTTTGAGATGTAAGAGATAATATTAGGAGTGTGAGCTATAATAGCATGCAATGATCTACAGAGGGTTCTAAGGTTGTTGCTTCAGCCAGGGTTTTGAGCAAACTAGACGCTTAGAATCTTATAGATAGCTATTTAGGCTCTGATACCAATTGTTGTCGCCAAATATTCTAAGTAAGTGCAGAAATGAAGATTGCGGAATGTAAAGATCCAAAATGTAACTTTCGGAGGGACAAGTCCTGAGACTTGAAATGGACAAGTCCGAAGACTTGATGTGGTTGCGGAATTATAAGGATTAATACTTAAAATAGATCTTAATAGCTCAACAATAAATAATAAAGACTAGCAATTATATATCTTGGAAAGAGTAAGAGTTGATGGAATGAGAGATTGTATTGATAAGTGAAAGTGTTACAAAAAGTCTTTCAAAACCATGAGGACTGAAGATGAACTTGGTCTCCCTTTTATAGACTAAGGGAGGACCTTCGGATAATAACCTATGGACTGAAGATGAGACAACACGTCTCTCTTCAGTCAGATAAGAGAGGTAAATCTAATATAATAATACAATGTCACACTAGGGTGGCTTGTCTATAATATAATAATACTCAAAAAGTACAAAAGACATGCTTCTAAAGGACCACGCTTGATCTAGTCTAATCATATCCTATAAGTTGAGGTGCTTATCCCTTGCCTTATCTTCTAGACATTCTTTGGTCTTCAGTCTTCTTTGTTGAATGCTTAAGTATGTTATTTCCCTTGATATATTGAAATTGATAGTCCGAAATCTCGATTGGATTTCGGAGTCTTGGCTGATTTGATCAGAGTGTCTTTGGAAATACAGTTGCGGATGTCTTGATCTTCTGAGTTAGTTCTAAATGAGGTCTTCAGAATCCTTTCTTCTAGGTGAGATACTTGCTGATTCTGATTTTCTTTGATGGTCCGAAATCCAATACTGGATTTCGAATAGTTACAATATTATCAGAACATGCCTTATCCGAGATATACGTTAACAATATACATAAGACATAAGATTTCGTTCATTACTTAAAACATTCATACAAAAGTAATTTCATTCCATCAAATAAGAAGTTTGATAATACAATCCTAACATATCAAACTACGAGTTGGTCAACGATTTGACTTCTAGTTCTAACAGATGGTTAAGTGTTAAGAGTTATGGCTTAAGGTTATTGATTATGGTTAAGTGTTCAGGCTTACACCTAAAGCGTTATGCGTTTAGATTAATTCTTAAGGCTAACAATAATGGGATGTTAGTAATGGGTTATAGCTTTGTGTTTAAGTCCTAAGGCTTGTTGCCTATTGGTTATGGATGATGGTTTTTGTTCTATGGGTTATGGTTATAGTTAAGTGTTAATAGTTATCCTCTAAAAATAGGTTCTAGTTCATGTTTTATAGTTATGTGTTAAGGTTTATGGCTTAACGGATATGGCCTACGTTTTTATTTGTTATAGTTAAGTCTTAAAGCTTATGGGAGTTCTTTTATGGTTAACAGGTTATGGTTAAGTTGTTAGGAATCGGACAGGGTACACGCAGCGGAAACACACTATCACACACACAAACTCACGAAAATAAAGCAAAAGATAACACAAGGATTTTTACGTGGTTCGGATTCGGTGTCAATCCTACATCCACGGGCTGCAACTGGGTTTTCTTATATTTACTCTATGAAGATTACAATTACAATTGTTTGCTGCACAAAATAAATGAAGAGATCATTCTATTTATAGCCGTAATCCTTCCTTATTTTCTTCTTTGAATATTAAAAGTTGGTAGGCACCTTTCCACCAAACACGGACGCATCAATTCAATTTGAAATTGAATTGTAAATCAAGTTACAATAATTACCCATAAACTTTAATATTCTTGTCACATGGCTCCACAAACTTAACAATCTCCCACTTGGAGACATGAACAATACAGTAACTCCGGTAATCTTCAACCAAATCAGTCTTTCAAGCTTCCAGTTCCCAAGAACAAGCTAGACTCAATCAAATTTCCTTAGTTGCAGCCGCCCCTCATCTTCAAGTACTAGAAGGGCTAGTTGAAGCTCCCACTAGCTCCAACTCAGCCGTGGCTAATCCCACCACCGACTCATCATCTGTCTCAACCGGTTTGGACACTCCACCAGCTCCAGAGATACACCGAGGACAACTAACACTCTCCAAACTTTGCAAACTTCCAACAGGAGAGACTTTTTCAGTCTTAGTATTCAAAACCCAACGGCTTTTTGCAACTGTACCCGGAACACACCTTGAGCTCCCACTGTCACAAAATCTCCTGAATGGTTTAGACTTTCCGACTCGTTCAGCTAACATCCCTTTGGCTCCAGAATTCATGTTTGCAAAATGAACTCTCTTAGCACTAGATTTAGCGAACCAGATTTCGTCATGCTTAACGGGGACGGTCATACTTCCCTCAGCAGGTACCTCGACCATATATAATGACCCACCCTTCATACCTTGAGCAATCACCGAATTTCCATTGACCACTCTCCATTTACCAACATCAAACCTTACTTCCAGTCCTTGTGTATCCGGCTGACCAACAGAAATCAATTTCTTCTTCAGCTCCGGAATCACCCTGACATTCTTCAGGTTCCATGTAGTTCCCAATGAAGTAACCAGATCAATATCTCCCATGCCCGTTACTTGAAGCATCTCGTCATTTGCTAACCGTACCTTCCCAAAATCTCCTTCTTTTAGATTCACCATTGTTTCTCCGTTGTCCATGGCGTGAAACGAAGCCCCTGAATCCATGACCCAAGAGTCTACAGAACTTTCCATACTTAGTATCAGTGCATCATCCTCAGACACACCCTCAGCACCAGCAATGTTCAATTCTTTCTTTGGACATTGACTCTTAACATGTCCCACCTCCTGGCTGTTCCAACACTTCACATTCTTCCAAGTTCTAGATGAACTTCTTCCCCGACTCCCACTGCTCCCACTATTCCTCTTATTCCCTCTACCTCTTCCGATATTTAATAACTCAGAAGAAGACGAGCCACATTGATTCTTACGTCTGGTATCCTCGCCTAGAACCAAATCTCGAACCCCTTCAAACGTCATACCACTGGTCCCCACGGAACTCGTAACAGCAGTAACTGTTCCTGACCAGCTATCAGGTAGTGAAGCTAGTAGCAGTGAAGCTTGAGTCTCATTATCAAATTTAATTCCCACAGATGATAATCTGGACAGAATTGAATTTAGATTGTTAATGTGAACCGTAACTGAGCTGTCTTCATTCATCATTGTCGTGAACAACTCCCTCATCAAGAACACCTTGTTAGCCGCCGACGGTTTCTCATACATGTTCGTCAGAGCATCCATCATACCACGCGCCGTGGTTTCCTTCATGATGTTGAAAGCAACGCTCCTTTCCAACGACAATGTAATAACCGCCTTAGCTTTCTTGTCCTTTGAGTTCCACGCATCTTCAGCAGCTTTTTCCATTTTCTCCGGTTTGTCTCCAAGTACCACGTCCAAATCTTTCTGACATAGCAATGCTTCTATTTGCATTTTCCACCAACTAAAGTCAGAACCATTGAACTTCTCGATTACAACCTTGTCTTCAGCCATTACGACAAACAAGAGACAAATCTTTTATAGTACTTTTGTGTGACAGAACAGTACCCTTCAAAGTACCAAGATACCTTTAATACGATTAATAGAAATTAGTTTCTGATGTGGAAGATCAGACAAAACTGCAACCACAGAGCATACTCTAATTTCTAAAACCGAGACCTCCTCCGAAACCCAAAGCTCTGATACCAGTTGTTAGGAATCGGACAGGGTACACGCAGCGGAAACACACTATCACACACACAAACTCACGAAAATAAAGCAAAAGATAACACAAGGATTTTTACGTGGTTCGGATTCGGTGTCAATCCTACATCCACGTGCTGCAACTGGGCTTTCTTATATTTACTCTATGAAGATTACAATTACAATTGTTTGCTGCACAAAATAAACGAAGAGATCATTCTATTTATAGCCGTAATCCTTCCTTATTTTCTTCTTTGAATATTAAAAGTTGGTAGGCACCTTTCCACCAAACACGGACGCATCAATTCAATTTTAAATTGAATTGTAAATCAAGTTACAATAATTACCCTTAAACTTTAATATTCTTGTCACATGGCTCCACAAACTTAACATAAGTGTTACAGTCTGTATAATGTGTTATAAGTTATGATTTATTTAAGCTTTATGGGTGATGGTTAAGTGTTAAGACTTATGGCTTAAGGTTATCGATTATGGTTAAGTGTTAAGGCTTACACCTAAAGCGTTATGCATTTTCATTAACTCTTAAGGCTAACAATTATGGGATGTGAGTAATGGGATATTGCTTTTTGTTTAAGGCCTAAAGCTTGTTGCCTTTGTTTATGGATGATGGTTTTTGTTCTATGGGCTTTGGTTATGGTTAACTGTTAAGACTTATGGATTATGAAATAGGTTCTAGATTATGTTTTATGGTTATCTGTTACCGTTTATGGCTTAACGGATATGGCATACGTTTTTATTTGTTATGGTTAATATCTGTATAATGCGTTATGAGTTATGATTTATTTAAGCTTTATGGGTGATGGTTAAGTGTTAAGACTTATGGCTTAAGGTTATTGATTATGGTTAAGTGTTAAGGCTTACACCTAAAGCTTTCTAGGTTATGTGTTTTGGTTAACTCTTAAGGCTAACAATTATGGGATGTGAGTAATGGGTTATAGTTTTGTGTTTAAGGCCTAATGCTTGTTGCCTATTGGTTATGGATGATACTTTTTGTTTTATGTGCTATCGTTATGGTTAACTGTTAAGACTTATGGATTATGAAATAGGTTCTAGATTATGTTTTATGGTTATGTGTTACAGTTTATGGCTTAACAGATATGGCTTACATTTTTATTTGTTATGGTTAAGTCTTAAAGCTTATGGGAGATCATATATGGTTAACCGGTTATGGTTAAGTGTTATGGATAAGTGTTACGGTCTGTATAATGCGTTATGAGTTATGATTTATTTAAGCTTTATGGGTGATGGCTAAGTGTTAAGACTTCTGGCTTAAGGTTATCGATTATGGTTAAGTGTTAAGGCTTACATCTAAAGTGTTATGGGTTATGATTAAGTCTTAAGGCTAACAATTATGGGATGTGAGTAATGGGTTATAGGTTTGTGTTTAAGGCCTAAACCTTGTTGCCTATTCGTTATTGATGATAGTTTTTGTTCTATAGGCTGTCGTTATGGTGAAGTGTTACGAATTATGGATTATGAAATAGGTTCTAGATTATGTTTTATGGTTATGTGTTACGGTTTATGGCTTAACGGATATGGCTTACGTTATTATATGTTATGGTTAAGTCTTAAAGCTTATGGAGATTATTTATGGATAACGGGTTGTGGTTAATTGTTACGATCTGTATAATGCGTTATGAGTTTTGATTTATTTAAGCTTTATGGGTGATGGTTAAGTGTTAAGACTTATGGCTTAAGGTTATCGATTATGGTTAAGTGTTAAGGCTTACACCTAAAGCGTTATGCGTTTTGATTAACTCTTAAGGCTAACAATTATGGGATATGAGTAATAGGTTATAAGTTTGTGTTGAAGTCCTAAAGCTTGTTGCCTATTGGTTATGGATGATGGTTTTTGTTCTATGGGCTATCGTTATGGTTAAGTGTTAAGACTTATGGATTATGAAATAGGTTCTAGATTATGTTTTATGGATATATGTTACGGTTTATGGCTTAACGGATATGGCTTATGTTTTATTTGTTATGGTTAAGTCTTAAAGCTTATGGGAGATGATTTATGGTTAACGGGTTATGGTTAAGTGTTACGGTCTGTATAATGTGTTATGAATTATGATTTATTTAAGCTTTATGGGTGATGGTTAAGTGTTAAGACTTATGACTTAAGGTTATCGATTATGGTTAAGTGTTAAGGCTTACACGTAAAGCGTTATGCGTTTTGATTAACTCTTAACGCTAACAATTATGAGATGTGAGTAATGGGTTATAGCTTTGTGTTTAAGGCCTAAAGCTTGCTGCCTATTGGTTATGGATGATGGTTTTGTTCTATGGGCTCTCGTTATGGTTAAGTGTTAAGATGTATGGATTATGAAATAGGTTCTAGATTATGTTTTATGGTTATGTGTTACGGTTTATGGCTTAACGGATATGGCTTGCGTTTTTATTTGTTATGGTTAAGTCTTAAAGCTTATGGGAGATCATTTATGGTTAATGGGGTATCGTTAAGTGTTACGGTCTGTATAATGCGTTATCAGTTATGACTTATTTAAGCTTTATGGGTGATGGTTAAGTGTTAAGACTTATGGCTTAAGGTTATCGATTATGGTTAAGTGTTTAGGCTTACACCAAAAGCGTTATGCGTTTTGATTAACTCTTAAGGCTAACAATTATGGGATATGAGTAATGGGTTATAGCTTTGTGTTTAAGTCCTAAAGCTTGTTGCCTATTGGTTATGGATGATGGCTTTTGTTCTCTGGGCTATCGTTATGGTTAAGTGTTAAGACTTATGGATTATGAAATAGGTTCTAGATTATCTTTTATGGTTATGTGTTGCGGTGTATGGCTTAACGGATATGGCTTATGTTTATTTGTTATGGTTAAGTCTTAAAGCTTATGGGAGATCATTTATGGTTAACGGGTTATGGTTAAGTGTTACGGTCTGTATAATGCATTATGAGTTACGATTTATTTAATCTTTATGGGTGATGGTTATGTGTTAAGACTTATGGCTTAAGGTTATCCATTATGGTGAAGTGTTAAAGGCTTACACCTAAAGCGTTATGCGTTTTGATTAACTCTTAAGGCTAACAATTATGGGATATGAGTAATGGGTTATAGCTTTGTGTTTAAGGCCTAACGTTTGTTGCCTATTTGTTATGGATGCTGGTTTTTGTTCTATGAGCTATCGTTATGGTTAACTGTTAAGACGTGTGGATTATGAAATATATTCTAGATTATGGTTTATGGTTATGTGTTACGGTTTATGGCTTAACGGATATGGCTTACGTTTTTATTTGTTATAGTTAAGTCTGAAAGCTTATGGGAGATCATTTATGGTTAACGGGGTATGGTTAACTGTTACGGTCTGTATAATGAATTATCAGTTATGACCTATGGTTTATAGTTTTGTATTTTAAGTCCTAAGGCTTGTTGCCTATTGGTTATGGATGATGGTTTTTGTTCAATGGTTAAGTGTTAAGACTTATCCATTAAAAATAGGTTCTAGTTCATGTTTTATGGTTATGTTTTCAGGTTTATGGTTTAACGGATATCGCTTATGTTTTTTATTTGTTATGGTTAAGTCCTAAAGTTTATGGGAGATCAGTTATGGGTGATGGTTAAGTGTTAAGACTTATGCCTTAAGGTTATCAATTATGGTTAAATGTTAAGGCTTACACCTAAAGTGTTATGGGTTATGATTAAGTCTTATGGGATCTGAATAATGGGTTATATATTTTTGTTTAAGTACTAAGGGTTGTTACCTATTAGTTCTGGATGATGTTTTTTGTTCTATGGGTTATGATTATGCTTAAGTGTTAAGACCTATGGATTATGAAATAAGTTCTAGTTTATGCTTTACGTTTATGTGTTAAGCTTTATGGCTTAACGAGTATGGCTTATGTTTTTATTTGTCACACCCCCGACCGAGGCGGCGGAACATGCCGGGCTGTGCGACTAAGTTCTTGGATCACAGGCAATTGAATATACAGCACAAGTACAACAATAAACCAAAGGATAGTTGTATTTCATCTTGAAGTTTGAATACATGGTTCTTACAAATAATAATAGTAGAGTACATGAAATGCCTTAACAGATATAACAAAACTAGGTTGCCTGAAATCCGTGAAGATTTCCATCTTCTGAAAGTCTCATTGATTTCCTGAGAATACATGTAGTTTTGAGGGTCAACACAAGGTTGGTGAGAGTTACAGGTTTTATGCTGAACACAGCACTGATACTTTTAAAATAACTAAAAGTATTCCTTTTGTAAGTATAAACATACGTGTAAATGAATTGTATAGAGTTTTTGAAAACCATAAGTAATACCATACTTATAAATGATATGTACGTTTATGAGAAAACCATCAATGCGTATAGTTGAGTCCTATAACCGAGCTATTCGACTGAAATGTACCCCCTACAACGCTTCATGGACGTCGTAGTAATGAAAAAGATAAGTATCACCTACATCGATTTGCAAGTCGAAGTTGTAGCTAACAACCATAGGTGGGGGTGTCAACCCGTATAGATCTATACATATGTATCTCGCTCTGCTTGATTAATGGTTATAGTAGTGTGGGGTCTAGGTATTTCTACTTAGTTATGAATAGTGTCTCACTATCTAAGCCATTGATAAATGTAGGATAGACAAGTCTCATCCCAAAATGGTTTTTGTTATAAAAGCCAGGTATGTTGATAAGTATATACGTAATAGTGTACAATACTCGCTTATTGAAAACATTTTATAAAGCTATAATAACATTTATAAAACTTGATATGAAATTGGTAAATGTTTATATTGCACATGTATTCTCCCCCATAATATATAAAAACATAGACAAAGGGGCCGTAACACTCACTTATTGAAAACATTTTATAAAGCTATAATAACATTTATAAAAGTTGATATGAAATTGGTAAATGTTTATATTGCACATGTATTCTCCCCCATAAGATATAAAAACATAGACAAAGGGGCCGTAACACTCACTTATTGAAAACATTTTATAAAGCTATAATAACATTTATAAAACTTGATATGAAATTGGTAAATGTTTATATTGCACATGTATTCTCCCCCATAAGATATAAAAACATAGACAAAGGGGCCGTAACACTCACTTATTGAAAACATTTTATAAAGCTATAATAACATTTATAAAACTTGATATGAAATTGGTAAATGTTTATATTGCACATGTATTCTCCCCCATAATATATAAAAACATAGATAAAGGGGCCGTAACACTCACATTTGAAGCGTGAATTTAGTTTAGATATAAGAACGATCGTGTTTGAGAAGCACCGTGAAATAACACCACAAAACAACAAGGTTTTGTGCGGCGAAGTGATGGTGCGACGGTAGTGGAGCGATGGCCAATGGTAGTGGTGTTCTTGGCCAAAAGGAGAGCAATTGGAGAAAGAAAGAAAAAGCTAGAAGCTTTGGTGAATTGGTGAAGAAAAATGAGATGCAAAGCCTCTTATTTATAGTCTCATGGAGTAGTTGGGGTTGGTGAATGGTTGGTGAATGGTTGGTGAATGTGATGTCGTGGATGACATAATTTGTGCGCAAGATCCCGATGTCTAATAATTTTTTCGAGACCGGAGAATTGTCAAGTCGAGTGCACCGGTTTCAGAAACCCAAACGGATTATTTTTTCGAGTTGTAGAACACTGGGAAAACGTGTTTAAATATGTGCGTTTGTTTATCCGTAGCATCCAGCGTTTGACTTTTATAAATATTTTTGCTAAAAATATTTTGAGTATGGAATCTAATAATAGACCATAGTCTGAGTCCAATAATGTTCTCGGAATTTCCATATGAGGTGTGCAAGTGCCTCAACGGATCGAAACGATTTATGTAGTTAAAGAAAATCAGTGTTACACTGGTTTGTTTTGGCTTGTTTTCTTATAACAGTCGTAACTTTTGCATATGAGCTCCGTTTTGAATGTTATTTATATTTTCGGAATCATGGAAACATGTACTTTGAGGTTAGATTGCTTGTTTTGTTTCACAAATGGTTAATACTTATTTTCAGTTTTTCAGACGTATTAACTAGGGTTTCAGTTTGTGCTTGAGATATTCCATTATAGGAAGTAAGATTTTATCTCATATCTTATTTTAATTGTAATGAATCTATATATTTTCCAAAATATGCTTTAAAGTTTAAAGGTCAGGTTACAAAGAGGTTTGCGGTGAATTAACTGTTTATAGTTCTAGGTATAAATTTCCGGGATGTCACATTACCTCCCCGTTAAAGGAAATTTCGTCCCGAAATTATTTCGTAACATAACACTTCTGCTCGATCGTGTAGAAGTCACACGGGTCGTGTGGTAGACCTTTTCGAAACTATTTTGGCCTTGCAGGAGTTACATGTGTTGTCTTCTAGTTACTGTAGCATCTAGTAGACTTACACGAGTCGAGTTTCGGAGCACGGGTCAGATGTTTTTAAAAATTAACGATGTTAACTTTAAAGGTTAGTGTCGCTAACCTGCTTCAGTGGGGTTATTTGGACAGCTTTCCTCATTTACCCCATTTACGAACCAAAATCCTCCTAGGTTATTTTCATAGCAAAATGTGCGAAATTTGGTCATTTTGATCAAGGATTTTGTGTAGTAAAAGTTTGTGGAGGTTGGATTTAACACCCGAAATGCGTTCTCTAGTTCTTAATTCACAAGGTTAGTTATTTTGAGTTTTAGGGTTTCAAACTCTAGATGTCCAAATCTGAAAGTATGCTTCAATTCATCTCATGTGTTGTTAGTGGATTGCTAATATATGTTGTATTGAGTCCTCGTTGCGAATATTGTGATATTTTAATGATTGATTTGGTAAAACCGTGAAATTGGGGGTTTCGGTTTGATAGCATATGATATTCACTAATTGTGATTTGTATTAGCTATTTATTTCTTAATCATTTGAGTTAAGTATTCTGGAAATGCCTGAGGATGTTTAAGATATGATATGTGATTTCATTTTACAATTGATACTCGTATGATGGAAGGAAGTACGTAAGATACAGGTGAACCATGAGCTGTACCGATGTCAGATGAGTAGGTTCTAGTTCATTATTTATGAATAAACTATTATTGAACTGTTCACTGAACTATTTCTGTTATCAGAAGATATATATATATATATATATATATATATATATATATATATATATATATATATATATATATATATATATATATATATATATATATATATATATATATATATATATAAAATGTCTTTTCGTTATCCCGTCATCATCGGAGTCAAGCCGCGAATTTGGAAAAGATATCACTTAGGGTGGTGAAAAGATTGCATCTACTGTAGATATTTTGAATTTTGGTATTAAGAACGTGAGTGGTCCTTTCAGTTCCTGCTATATGATACTATATAAACGAGTATGTAGTATCATCCATATCTACATATTTTCAGTCTCATTCTTTCTTACTACTAGTTTATTCTTATATAATCTCAGATTTCCAATCGAGGCATGGAAAACAGATCTCATATGGAAAACTTGTCAGACGCTGAGCGGAATTTTCCAATGGAAGAGGGTACCTCCCTATCGTTTAATCAGATACCTCTACTGGAGTCTGGTAATTAAAATATCCTTAACTCCTTTTATTTCTTATTCATTTCTCTAGCATTTTGATTTTGTTTTAAACTATGTGAGGTATAGATTTTCCAGATATATTACCGCTAGATCAGCTTCAAAATGATCCTGAAGTTCTTCCTCCGATGAATATTATCTCAGAAGATCCAGGACCTTCATCTTTGGGCTTTGCTTATGAGCAATCTCAAAACTTACTTCTAGGTCGAATTTTAGTACTTTTATGTCAGTTTGGTTTTTATCTTCTAACATTTTTTTTCTAAAGATCCATTTATAGACGAGTACATAACGAACAGTGGGATTATCCCCATGAATCAAGGATTCATGGCTGGCATGCAGAATGATGATCAGCTACAGGTGATTCATAACGACAGTGTTGGAATGAATCCCGAGTTTGAGGGAGGTTTTCAATACCAGGATTACTTTCAGATGATTCAAAGGAATCTGGAAGGATTTTAAAACCCTGGGTTCATAGCTAAAAATCAGCAGTCACTGCCGAAGGCAGATTCTAATGTTATTGCACCAAATTTTATCTTTGGTTTAACAAATCAGGATCATGCTCAAATGATCCAGAATGACAATAGTACAACCGGATTTGATTCTTTGAATCCAAGAGCCACAGTAATTGGCAGTGAAAGTGGTTCTAGACAGCCATTAAGTAAGGAAGAAATAGCTCAGCACTTTAACAAGCCACTTATGCAAGCTGCAAGGGAACTCAACGTTGGATCAACACAGTTGAAGCAACGCTGTAGGAAGTTAGGCATCAAAAGTTGGCCTCGACGACAGATTAAGAGTCTACAAACTCTTATTAACCATACTCAGGTTAAGAATTGTATTTCTTTCTCCACAATTTTAATACCATAAGATTGTAATGACTGAAAGTATTTATGCAACAGGAATCGGATAATAATCCTAGTAGAGTAGACGTAATTCTTGGTCTGGAGAACGAGAAAAGAGAAATAGTAGAGGGTTCCAATTCGAAGATAACTGATACCACAAAGAGATTGAGGCAAGCTGCCTTTAAGGCTGTTTACAAGAAAAGAAAGGTTCAGAAGAGAGAAGAAGTTTCATCAGGGACCCATACACAGCGGCAATCTCTGCCTTCTGTTTCTGCTATGAGTGGTTTTAACCATGATTTTCTCAAAACCATAAGTGAAGAGAACCCAGAAGACTTGGCAGGTGACATAGCCCGCCTTCGGCTTTCAGATTGAATTTCTACCAATATTAGTTTAATGGAACTGTTGGTAGGAATGATGGTAGGTTTTCGATAATAGTTAATGGTTAGGTATTATCAAAATATCATGTTGACTGTGCAAGGATAGGGGTAGATAAAGTGTCTAAATGTATGGTTCTATAGTATTATAAAATATTCCTATAGTATTTTAGCTTTATATTCTGTTTTAGAGTTTCTTTGTATATGATTCTTGGTAAGTTGTTATACTTGTTGTTCACTACGACTATTTCTAAGTACATGTTAGTCATACCTTGAACCAATACAGTTGATCAAGCTCTATCTATCCTAGGTATGATTACATAATTACCTAGGCCTAGTCGTAGTGTTCAACTCATCTTATTACTTTTGTATTGTTCTGGTTATGACACTGTTCTAGTATGTATGTACTTATACTTTATACTTTATAAAAATATCATTGTATGTTAAAAGTATACTTTGTACGAAATGTTTTAGAGAGTTTTAGTCTCGTTGTATTTATAGTTGTATACATTGTTCTCATCGCGGGTCAGAGTATATATATAACTCCTATATATATTGTTGGTGGGGCTTGCAGTATTATTAGTTTTTGTTTTGTACCTCAAGACTATCAAATAAGGATCGGCCAGATGAGAAGTACCGGTGGGTAGGATCATTTTGGCATTAAAGCTGTTCTGAATCCAAAACCCAAGCGATAGTTCAAACTAGACACCTCACCCGTAAGTAGTCGAGAAGTAGTGTAATTAATAATAATACTTTTATTAGAATCCTGTTGCTATAGTTGTATTCCTCTTTCGAGGATACGAGTTCTCTATAGCCAATTTAGCTCTGATACCATTCTGTCACACCCCCGACCGAGGCGGCGGAACATGCCGGGCTGTGCGACTAAGTTCTTGGATCACAGGCAATTGAATATACAGCACAAGTACAACAATAAACCAAAGGATAGTTGTATTTCATCTTGAAGTTTGAATACATGGTTCTTACAAATAATAATAGTAGAGTACATGAAATGCCTTAACAGATATAACAAAACTAGGTTGCCTGAAATCCGTGAAGATTTCCATCTTCTGAAAGTCTCATTGATTTCCTGAGAATACATGTAGTTTTGAGGGTCAACACAAGGTTGGTGAGAGTTACAGGTTTTATGCTGAACACAGCACTGATACTTTTAAAATAACTAAAAGTATTCCTTTTGTAAGTATAAACATACTTGTAAATGAATTGTATAGAGTTTTTGAAAACCATAAGTAATACCATACTTATAAATGATATGTACGTTTATGAGAAAACCATCAATGCGTATAGTTGAGTCCTATAACCGAGCTATTCGACTGAAATGTACCCCCTACAACGCTTCATGGACGTCGTAGTAATGAAAAAGATAAGTATCACCTACATCGATTTGCAAGTCGAAGTTGTAGCTAACAACCATAGGTGGGGGTGTCAACCCGTATAGATCTATACATATGTATCTCGCTCTGCTTGATTAACGGTTATAGTAGTGTGGGGTCTAGGTATTTCTACTTAGTTATGAATAGTGTCTCACTATCTAAGCCATTGATAAATGTAGGATAGACAAGTCTCATCCCAAAATGGTTTTTGTTATAAAAGCCAGGTATGTTGATAAGTATATACGTAATAGTGTACAATACTCGCTTATTGAAAACATTTTATAAAGCTATAATAACATTTATAAAACTTGATATGAAATTGGTAAATGTTTATATTGCACATGTATTCTCCCCCATAATATATAAAAACATAGACAAAGGGGCCGTAACACTCACTTATTGAAAACATTTTATAAAGCTATAATAACATTTATAAAAGTTGATATGAAATTGGTAAATGTTTATATTGCACATGTATTCTCCCCCATAAGATATAAAAACATAGACAAAGGGGCCGTACACACTCACTTATTGAAAACATTTTATAAAGCTATAATAACATTTATAAAACTTGATATGAAATTGGTAAATGTTTATATTGCACATGTATTCTCCCCCATAAGATATAAAAACATAGACAAAGGGGCCGTAACACTCACTTATTGAAAACATTTTATAAAGCTATAATAACATTTATAAAACTTGATATGAAATTGGTAAATGTTTATATTGCACATGTATTCTCCCCCATAATATATAAAAACATAGATAAAGGGGCCGTAACACTCACATTTGAAGCGTGAATTTAGTTTAGATATAAGAACGATCGTGTTTGAGAAGCACCGTGAAATAACACCACAAAACAACAAGGTTTTGTACGGCGAAGTGATGGTGCGACGGTAGTGGAGCGATGGCCAATGGTAGTGGTGTTCTTGGCCAAAAGGAGAGCAATTGGAGAAAGAAAGAAAAAGCTAGAAGCTTTGGTGAATTGGTGAAGAAAAATGAGATGCAAAGCCTCTTATTTATAGTCTCATGGAGTAGTTGGGGTTGGTGAATGGTTGGTGAATGGTTGGTGAATGTGATGTCGTGGATGACATAATTTGTGCGCAAGATCCCGATGTCTAATAATTTTTTCGAGACCGGAGAATTGTCAAGTCGAGTGCACCGGTTTCAGAAACCCAAACGGATTATTTTTTCGAGTTGTAGAACACTGGGAAAACGTGTTTAAATATGTGCGTTTGTTTATCCGTAGCATCCAGCGTTTGACTTTTATAAATATTTTTGCTAAAAATATTTTGAGTATGGAATCTAATAATAGACCATAGTCTGAGTCCAATAATGTTCTCGGAATTTCCATATGAGGTGTGCAAGTGCCTCAACGGATCGAAACGATTTATGTAGTTAAAGAAAATCAGTGTTACACTGGTTTGTTTTGGCTTGTTTTCTTATAACAGTCGTAACTTTTGCATATGAGCTCCGTTTTGAATGTTATTTATATTTTCGGAATCATGGAAACATGTACTTTGAGGTTAGATTGCTTGTTTTGTTTCACAAATGGTTAATACTTATTTTCAGTTTTTCAGACGTATTAACTAGGGTTTCAGTTTGTGCTTGAGATATTCCATTATAGGAAGTAAGATTTTATCTCATATCTTATTTTAATTGTAATGAATCTATATATTTTCCAAAATATGCTTTAAAGTTTAAAGGTCAGGTTACAAAGAGGTTTGCGGTGAATTAACTGTTTATAGTTCTAGGTATAAATTTCCGGGATGTCACATTATTTGTTATGATTAAGTCTTAAAGCTTATGGGAGATCATTTATGGTAAACGGGTTATGGTTAAGTGTTACGGACTGTATAATGCGTTATCAGTTATGATTTATTTAAGCTTTATGGGTGATGGTTATATGTTAAGACTTATGGGTTAAGGTTATCGATTATGGTTAAATGTTAAGGCTTACACCTAAAGCGTTATGCGTTTTGATTAACTCTTAAGGAAAGCAATTATGGGATGTTAGTAATGAGTTATAGTTTTGTTTTTAAGTCTTAAGGCTTGTTGCCTATTGGTTATGGATGATGGTTTTTGTTCTATGGGCGATCGTTATAGTTAAGTGTTAAGACGTATGGATAATGAAATATGTTCTAGATTATGTTTTATGGTTATGTGTTATGGTTTATGGCATAACGGATATGGCTTAAGTTTTTATTTGTTATGGCTAAGTCTTAAAGCTTATGGGAGATCATTTATGGTTAACGGGGTATGGTTACGTGTTACGGTGTGTATAATGCGTTATCAAGTATGACCTATGGGTTATAGTTTTGTGTTTTATGTCCTAAGACTTGTTGCCTATTGGTTATGGATGATGGTTTTTGTTCTATAGTTAAGTGTTAAGACTTATCCATTAAAAATAGGTTCTAGTTCATGTTTTATGGTTATGTTTTAAGGTTTATGGCTTAACGGATATGGCTTACGTTTTTTATTTGTTATGGTTAAGTCTTAAAGCTTATAGGAGATCATTTATGGGTGATGGTCAAGTGTTAAGACTTATGCCTTAAGGTTATCGATTATGGTTAAATGTTAAGGCTTACACCTAAAGTGTTACGGGTTATGATTAAGTCTTATGGGATCTGAGTAATGGGTTATATCTTTTTGTTTAACGACTAAGGCTTGTTGCCTATTGGTTATGGATGATGGTTTTTGTTCTATGGCTTATAATTATGGTTAAGTGTTAAGACCTATGGATTATGAAATAAGTTCTAGTTTATGTTTTACGTTTATGTGTTAAGCTTTATGGCTTAACGAGTATGGCTTATGTTTTTATTTGTTATGGTGAAGTCTTAAAGCTTATGGGAGATAATTTATGGTAGACGGGTTATGGTTAAGAGTTACGGTCTGTATAATGCATTATGAGTTATGATTTGTGTAAGCTTTATGGGTGATGATTAAGTGTTAAGACTTATGGCTTTAGGTTATCGATTATGGTTAAGTGTTAAGGCTTACACCTAAAGCGTTATGCGTTTTGATTAACTCTTAAGGCAAACAATTATGGGATGTTAGTAATAAGTTATAGTTTTGTTTTTAAGTCCTAAGGCTTGTTGCCTATTGGTTATGGATGATGGTTTTTGTTCTATGGGTTATGGTTATGGTTAAGTGTTAAGACTTATCCATTAAAAATAGGTTCTAGTTCATGTTTTATGGTTAAGTCTTAAAGCTTATGGGCGATCATTTATGGTTAACGAGTTATCGTTAAGTGTTATGGTCTGTATAATGGGTTATAAGTTATGATTTATTTAAGCTTTATGGGTGATGGTTAAGTGTTAAGACTTATGGCTTAAGGTTATCTATTATGGTTAAGTGTTAAGGCTTACACCTAAAGCGTTATGGGTTATGATTAAGTCTTAAAGCTAACAATTATGGGATGTGAGTAATGGGTTATAGCTTTGTGTTTAAGGCCTAAAGCTTGTTGCATGTTGGTTATGGAAGATGGTTTTTGTTCTATGGGCTATGGTTACGGTTAAGTGTTAAGACTTATCCAATAAAAATAGGTTCTAGTTCATGTTTTATGGTTATGCATTAAGTTTTATGGCTTTGGGGATATGGCTTATGTTTTTATTTGTTATGGTTAAATCTTAAGGCTTATGGGAGATCATTTATTGTTAAAGGTTATGGTTAAGTGTCACACCAACCACGATGGCGGAATTGTCGGAGGGCGGAACGAATCATAGTATCACAACCATTGCATACATTGAAACATAATTAGATAAACAACCATCATACATTATAATTGGAAAGTTACATTGTTCAACAATATGTTTTAGACCAATTACATAATGATATCAAAATAATCAAAAGAGACGTCTTCGCGTCCCATCCAGAGGTTAGTCATACTGGACTAATTGTTACCTGAGAGTACAAGTAATTTTGCAAGTGTCAACATTACGTTGGTGAGTTCATAAGATTTTTGTAGTGAGAAATATAGTGATTCAATTGTAAAAGCTCATGGTGTAATAATGAAAGCGTTCGTAGTGTAATAGCGAAAATGTTCGTAGTGTAAAAGATTGTAGCATAGTGAAAACGTTCGTAGTGTATTAGCGAAAATGTTCGTAGTGTAATAGCTTGTAGCATAGTGAAAACGTTCGTAGTGTATTAGCGAAAATGTTCGTAGTGTAAAAGCTTGTAGTATAGCGAAAACATTTGTAGTGTATTAGCGAAGATGTTCGTAGTGTAATAGTGAAAAGCTCGTAGAGAAATAGTATAAATCTACTTAGTGAAATAGTGGAAATCTCATAGTGTAATAGTGAAAATCCTTGCAATATGGTAGCGATATATGTTTCGTAGTGAAATAGTGATAATTTCTTGTTAGAGCCCTTGAAAAGTATAACATGTAGTTTCACACTTAAGTAAAACCATTTGGAGATATATCTTCCAAATAAAGGACGTTCGTTGTTAATTTGTGAGTTATTATAACCTTGCTATGACCTAGTGACCTGGCACGACGTTCTTCAGGCGTCGTAATGGTGGTAAGACATTTGTCACCCTTGACCCGTCGATCGTAGTTGTAGCTAACAACCATAGGTGGGGATTGTCAATCCCATATAGATCTATATACAACTATCCCGCTCATACATGATTAAGGTTATAATCCAGGAATTTAGTGTGTACTCTTCTTAGTACCGTGAAGCGATGTCTCACAATATTACCCAACGCAAATGTCATATCCTTTTTCGTAGCGTAGTGAAAACCGTTTTGTATTTTAATGAAAATCCCTTATGTTTGTAACTATCAAATTTGTCCATGATAATTATAGTGTATAAGTGTACTGAAAATCCATTTGTATTTGTAATTATTAAATTTGTCCATGATAATTATAGTGTATAAGTGTACTAAAAATCCATTTGTATTTGTTATTATCAAAATGTCAATGATAATTATAGTGTGTAATAATTATATTGTTATATAATTATCTTTAGCATATCTACCGTTTCTTGTCGTTCGTTCCATAAATTATACCCTTTATAATTTATATAATCATGTTTAGTATGCCTACTGTTTCTTGACGTTCGTTCCATAAATTATACCCTTAATAATTTATATAAATGTTTTCCGTCGTATTGGTATGTTTAGATCTAAAAGATGTCAATGAGTTGAAATGCACGATTTCTTACATCTAAAACACAAAGTATATACATGTCGAAGATAGTTTTAAGTTCATACAATATGTCATGGTAAGAAGTTTATTTTAGTCATTTTATTTAAGTGATGGCAACACTTTTTCAACCTCATCATTTTATAGGAAATAATAGTGATTTTTCTAAATGGTCATTCTTGTACTCATTACTAAAAATATAGTTCTTTTCGTTTTAAATACCAACTTCTTTATAAAATAACATTTCCAAAACATATTATAGTGTTATAAGTCCAAAAGTCATTATTACGTCGTAATAACAATATTTTTACTAAATAGCAGTTTTGACGTAAAGATAGTGGCATCTTGTTTACGTAGATCATTTTAATAAGTGTATTTTCACATCATTTGTCAAATATTCATATAAAGTATCATTTCCATGACCATTTTGTCAATAACATAAACTATAAGGTTTTGTTGGTGACAAATATGTGTAAACGTCTAGATGGTTATTTCCTTAAACTAAAAGTGTATTATATTTTACCAAAATCCATTTTTTTGTGCCAATCACTTTATAATAAGATGACTAAACCATGAACACATCATATTTCAAGAACATAACATATAACATATTTTTTTTCAAGAACATATCATAAACTTTAAAAAATATATCATATTCATGGTTAAACTTGTATTCTCCCCCTAAAACTTGGATAAAAGTGAAAATGAGGGGTATGAACTCACATTGGGTGATGGATCTAAGGATCTTGATGGAAAGGATGAAGATAGTGGCTTTCGAGATCGCGGGACTCTTGGACAAAACTATTATCCAAAGGATTCCCGTGAATATTTGTGTGTAAAAGAGTTAATGAAAGTATTAGGAAACTTGGAACAACTAGATGATCATATATTACCAAGTTGGATGCAAGGCTCTTGAAGATGATGAATGATGGAGCTCAAGGACCTTTGGACAATGCTAGTACCCAACGAATTTTAGTGGATATTACTGTGTAAAGGAGGTGAAAATGATATAGAAAGTCCTAGAATCAAAAGAGGAACACAACTTACCACTTGGATTAAATAAACACTTGAAAAAGCTTGGAATCACTTGGAAATTCTTGAAGATTTTTGAGAGAATATGAGAAGTGAGTTTGAAGATGAAGTGAGGGTGAGGAATGGCCCTTCTTGGCCGAGATTATGAAGGAGGGGGAGAGGGTGAGGTGTTTTCTTTTGACCCTCACGTTCCCAAATAAACTCAGGTTCCTGCCTAGTGTTCTAGCGAACCTTTACTATTGGAATGCGACCTTGTTTTGTTCCCTTGACATCCCTATCCGTGATCTCCACTGGTTCCTCCGTTGAGTGCAAGTTTTCGTTGACTTCAATCTCATTCAGGGAATGACCATGGTTTCATCGAATAGACCTTACTTGAGGTTCGACATGTGAAAAGTGTTGTACACTTTGCTTAGCTTCGGGGTAACTGAAGCTTGTAGGCTATGGGACCAAATTCTGGCTAGAATTTTGAAAGGTCGTATATGCCTTGTGTTAAGCTTTCCCCTTTTATCGAAACATATCATTCCCTTCCAAGGGAGACCTCTAACATGACTCGGTCACCCACTTGGAATTCTAGAGGCTTGCGTCTTTTGTCTACGTGGCTCTCCTGCCGATCACGAGGCACTTTCAATCGTTCCTATTTCCACTCAGGTATTACATGTTGTTACAACAGTCCCGAGGGCTTCTAGTACTCCACCTTAACCTTTACACAGGTCAAGCATTTGCTTACGAAGGTAGCGATTTCTGCATTCATGATCGGCCACCAGTACAGCTTCTTCAAGTCGAGGTACACCATGTCCGACCCAGGATGAACGGAATACCTTGTCTTGTGAGCCTCTTCTCGGACCAACTCTCTGAAGCCACCGAACTTTGGTGTCTAGATTCAGCCCATGAAGCATCGTGTCCCGTCCTCCCTGAGTTCGAAACTTTTGTCGATTCCCTGAAGAGCTTCACTGGTGACGTTCTATGGTTCCAGGGCCTCAAGCTAAGCATCCCTGATTTGGGTAGGAAGGTGCAAGTGTATGGTAATCGATAGTGGACTTTACGCGACGTCCTGAGTATTCTATCCGGCTTAAGCATCTGCTACACCGTTTGCTTTGCTCGGCTGATAACGAATATCACATTCGTAGTTGTTTAGTAACTCGACCCATCTTCGTTGCCTCATGTTGAATTTTTTTCTGGTTGAGGATGTGCTGGAGACTCTTGTGGTCTGTGAAAATCGTACACTTTGTTCTGTAGAGGTGATGTCTCCATATCTTTAGCGCGAATACCACGGCTCCCAACTTAAGGTCGTGAGTGATGTAGCTGGCCTCATGAGGCTTGAGTTGTGTAGAAGCATAAGCAATGACTTTCTCTCTTTGCATGAGCACGCATCCCAAGCCTTGTTTTGATGCGTTATAATACACAACAAAATCTTCCATGCCTTCTGGAAGAGATAGGATTGGCGTGCTGCACGACATTTTCTTTAGTGTCCGAAAGGTAACCTCTTGTTTGTCTTCCTAATCGAAACTGACACCTTTCTATGTCAATGTTGTGAGAGGTTTCACTATCTTGGAGAAGTTCTTGATGAATCTTCGGTAGTAACCAGCAAGACCCAAAAATTGACGTATCTCAGTCGGGGTTCTTGGTATCTCCCAAATTTCTATTGCTTTGATCTTGGATGGATCGACATGAATCCCTTCTTGGCTAACCACATGGCCTAAGAAGTCTACTTTTCGTATCCAGAATTTGCATTTTGAGAATTTGACATACAATTTCCCTTTCCTGAGTAGTTCCAAGATCAAACGCAGGTGTTGGCCGTGTTCTTCTTCGCTTTGTGAATATATCAATATATCATCAATAAACACAATCACGAATTTGTCTAAGAACGGTCTGCATACTCGGTTTGTAAGACCCATGAATACTGCGGGGGCGTTAGTTAATCCGAATGGCATCATGACAATTTCGTAATGACCATACCGTGTTCTAAATGCCGTTTTCGGAATGTCTTCTTCTTGAACTCTATGTTGATGATACCCGGACCGCAAATCGATTTTTGATAAGTAACTGGATCCTTGTAGCTGATCGAGTAGGTCATCGATTCTTGGGAGTCGGTATCTATTCTTGACAGTCAACTTGTTCAATTCTCTATAGTCAATACACATTCTAAAGGATCCATCCTTCTTTTCTGTGAATAAAACCGGTGCTCCCCAAAGCGAGAAGTTCGGTCTAATGAATCGTTTTTCTAGTAGTTCGTGTAGTTGACTAGATAGCTCCTGCATCTCTGCTAGGGCCGGTTTGTATGGAGACTTTGCTACAGGGGCCGTGCTTGGGATCAAGTTGATTTCGAACTCGACTCGTCGTGTTGGTGGTATTCCCGGAAGGTCTTCTGGTAACACAACAAGAAAGTCACAGACTTCTGATATGTCTGTGATTTCTTCATTTCCTTCTTCAATCCATGACGTGGGTTATGAAAAACATAGGAATCCTACCCTACTACTCTACTATGATGGAATTTCCTCCGGTGCTGACGAGTTGCTTCGCAATTGTACAACTATATACAGCGTAGAATTAATTAGACATTCGAATAATAGATTCTACCCTAAGGCAACAACCAAACAAGGAACATGCAATAAGGTCAAATCGGGTATTCTCAGACTATTCAATTTCCTACTGTATACAAATTTAATGATACTCATACACACGATAAGGATTTCGTTATTCGGTAAGTTTTTCTAAAGGTACGTACTATGGATAGGCAGCGAAGTTTTGGTGTGTCTCCAGATGTAAAGACTATTCAAGTACCGTCTACAAAAACAATTTACGAAATAATTGAATATTTCTGGAGCTACAATTACTGTTGCGGGTGCTCTCACCACAACAGAACCATATTCAAAGAGTATGTTTAGGGGGGTCACTATCTCTAGTGAAGGCGGTGAAAGTTTATAATGTAATAAACCACATGACCTGGGTGATGTCCGAAGAGTTTAGAATGATAAGCAACTTTATTGTTATCAAAATGCTTCAAGTGAATGAAGGTACTCTTGTGATAACCAAACGAAGTAGTAAGACAATGAAGAAGTTCATTATGATAAATCGTCAATGAGGGAACTCATATAGAACTATTTTGGTTATTATTTCGATAAATTATTCGACTGTTTAAGTTAATCCAATTGCAGATAGCAAGGAACCAGAAAAATATGAGTTTAGGAGTTAGAAACTTATTGGAAATCGTAAGGTAGAATGCTACCTTAAAGGAAGGTGTGAAAGTGTTGATCATTGAAAATAGGTACATTCTCAATTTAGTGATTCTAGGAAAACAATCTGTTGAAAATAAAATAACTGATCACCACAAATAAAGGCTTTGAAATCGTTTACTGTGTGACAGATATATAAATTAACTATAATATGCAGAATAAATAATAAAAGTTGCAGAATAAAAATAAACTCGAAAGCTATAAATGACTGAAAGCTATAAATAATATAAATATCTGTATTTAAATGACTTAAAGCTATAAAGAATGTAAATAACTGTAATTAAATGACATAAAGCGATAAAGAATGTAAATTGCAGTAATTAAATGACTTAAAGCGATAAATAAAATAAATGACTATAATTAAAAGACATAAAACGATAAATAATATAAATAACTATAATTATATGAATATATATATCAAGTAGGTTCGTCAAATGAATTGACTGAACTGGTTTGTAACTGGACTGATGGAACGACTGGTCTATCAAGTAGGTTCGTCAAATAAATTGACTGAACTGGCTTAGGGTTGGACTAGATTTCAAATAGACTGTGTCTCTAGGTGTTCTTGGTGTTCTTGGTGTTCTTGGTGTTCTTCGTGTTCTTGGTGTTCTTGGTGTTCTTGGTTTTGAGCTTGGTGTTCTTGGTGTTTTTGGAGAGTGTTTGGAAGTTGGAAATAAGATGGTGGAAGTTGGAGAGGATTTGGTGGATTTTTGGATGATTTAAATGTGTAGTTATGAAAAAATGGTATAAAAATGGTTATAAAGGGTGTAAAATAGGTTTTGGGTGGTTTTTGGATGATTTTCGGAAGTTTAGGGACCAAAATTATAACTTTTTAGCCAGAATTCGCGGTTCTGTCGGATGGGTCGGAACCGGGTCGGAACGGGTCGCGGGCGCAGACCTTTTGTGAGAGGAAACGGAGCTGGGCATGGGGCGGGTTCGGATAGGAAGTGGGTCGGAAAAGGGTTTGGTGCGCGGACCTTCTGTGAGAGTAAACGGATCCGGAGGCGGGGCGGCGTCGGATCCGGAGCAGGCTAAATGGGTTCAAGACTGGAGCTGGGCTGGACGCGAACGTGGGCTGGATGCGGACGTGGGCTGGACCGGAGCTGGGCCGAGCAGGCTTGGGCTGCTGCTGTTTCCTTTTTTTTTATTTAAATTGTTTTTAAAACTCCGAAAATAATTAAAATAAATTAGGAATAATCATTTTTAAATTATAAAATTAATTAAATCTAATAAAATAAATTATTTAGAAAATATATTTCCAAAAATTCATTTTAAATAGATTTAATTTAATTTTCTTTTATATTTTTCTTTGTTTTGGCTTTAAAACTCTTTTTTTCGTTTTTCTCGTTTTTAATCTCGAATCCACGCAACCTGAAATAAGATAATATAAAAACAGTTCGTCTTATTTCAATGATAATATTTATTAGATAATATAAAAACAGTTCGTCTTATTTCAATGATAAAACTCTTTGTTTTGGCTTTAAAATGATAATATTTATTAGATAATATAAAAACAGTTCGTCTTATTTCAATGATGGTCACATACAAAAACATTTTTAAACAATTTCCCCCTATGTGATCATTGATGAAATAAGGACAGATATAATCACATTAACAATTTTAACATTGAAGATTTGGGATAAAAGTTTTGTAAATGATAAGATATATATAAAACCATTGTAATCAGTTTGAAAGTTTGTGACTTGTTTTACATATCTTATGTTTTGAAAAAGATTTTGAAGACTGTTTGTTTCCGAATCAAAGTCTCGGGTTCGGTTATCAAAGGGTAGCCATATATGTATCTAAATAAATTTCTTAAGATTTTATAGCATTATTTATGACGACAAGTGGTCTAACAGGTCGATTCAGATGAACGCTCATAGATATAGCTCACATTTCACTTCGGTGTTTGGTTGTTCTGGCAGCAGAACAAGTTAATGATCACTAAAAATGAGTGATATCTCTCTCTGACGACTCACACTCATATTGGAGGTGTTCATCTATGCTTTTCCTGTAAAGTCACTTAGTCTCATTATTAGATAATCAATCACATAAGACTGGTTTCGGCATTACTCAACGGGTTTCTTCATTCATGCCATTAACGTTCACTCTCTCTCCGTCGGGAAATACATGTAGAGGGGTTTAACAATTTTCATAGTGCAGTTTGCAACTAAGAAATATTCAGTGATGAAGGCTACAGTATCCCGGGAAATCCATTGTTGTTGCAGCTTCTTCTTTGATGGTATCCTGTTTGTTGATCAATATCGATTTATTGTAAAAAGATATTTTGTTTTATCATTGAGAAGTTGATACAATTGAGAACAATTTTTTTTTGTTTTTGTAAGAGTATCTGTCTTGAGTGATTCAGATGTTTGCTTTTCTGAAAAATGGTTAAAAACAAATTGCGGGATTTGATGATGTTTGTTTTGAAATAACCATTTGGTTGAGAGTTTTTTTAACTTCGTATTTCTTCGATGAGTGATTTGACTTTCTTGTTGACTCGTCTTTGAGGCTTGGATGTTGATAGATCTTTGTTTCGCCTTTGATTTTCTTGTAAGGATATGTCGTTGTTTGGAGTCTTTCCAATTTTGCGGCTGTCTTCATTTTTGGTTGGCTTTTAACTAGGTAGGGATAGGTGGCATAAAAGACATTTTGTCTAGTATGTAAGAAATGAATGTATTGTCCCTGGTCATTTTGATATCTAAGCAAAAATGAGACCGTGACAAGGTATAATCGGATATACCTTATAAGCAATAGTGACACACCTAAGCTCACAAGAAATGAATTCCACAATGATTTAGATTGACGAGGCACAAATTCTCACATGGGTTTTTGTTTTCATCTGAACCTCCTAACCTTATGTCCCTTGATTGTTTAAAATCATCAATAATGAAATAAAATTGAAGGAAATAAAGTTATATACATTATGAAAAGTAGGAGATTTGAACCTTCACTCCAATTGAGAATCAATATGACTTAAAATCTTCATCGAGCATAAGCATCTGAAAAATTAAGTCAAGAGACGATTAATCACAAGGTTCTATAAAAGCTTATTATGGCAAGTCTTTTATTGTATTTTTGAAGATTTGTTTTTCGAATTTTTTTTTTTTTGGATATTTGGTTATTTGAATGTTTTTGGTATTTTTTTTTGAAAGGAAAGTAATTTTCAATTGTTTTTGAGTTTTGTTTTTGAAAGAAAGTAAGCACACTTTATACAAACAAAAGGTAAAAGTTTAAGGATGGATGTTATCTGGATTTAACATTCCTAGACGGCCAAGGAAGTATTGAAATTTTGTTTCATCGAGAGCCTTAGTGAAGACATCGGCAATTTGATCTTCCGTGTTTATGAAGTGTAATTCGATATGACCCTTTTGAATGTTGTCTTTAATGAAGTGATATCGAATATCGATGTGCTTTGTCATGGAATGGTGAACGGGATTGTGAGAAATGGCTATTGCACTGATTGAGTCACAAAATATGGGAATTTGTGAAACTCTGAAGCCATAATCACGCAGTTGAGTTTGCATCCATATGACTTGTGAACAACAGCTGGCGGCAGCGACGTATTCAGCTTCTGCTGTTGATGTGGATACACAACTCTGTTTCTTTGAAGACCAACTCACTAGTCGACCTCCTAGGAATTGACAGCTACCAGATGTACTTTTTCTATCTAGCTTGCATCCTCCATAGTCTGAGTCGGTGAAAGCGTTCAGCTGAAAATCGGATTTAGCTGGATACCAAAGGCCAAGTTTGGGAGTGCCTTTAAGGTATTTAAAGATGCGTTTCACAGCAATTACGTGAGATTCCATAGGATTTTCTTGGTATCTGGCACAGACACAAGTAGAAAACATAATATCAGGTCTGCTGGCAGTGAGGTATAATAGTGATCCGATCATTCCACGATATCTTTTCTGGTCAACGGGTTTGCCATCTAAGTCTGCATCGATTTTGTATCCAAAGGCCATTGGGGTTTTGGCAGTATTGGATTTGTCCATTGAAAAGCGAGTGAGAAGGTTTTTGATATAATTTTCTTGGTTGATGAAAATTCCATCAGTTGACTATTTGATTTGAAGTCCGAGAAAAGTAGTCATCTCCCCAATCATGCTTATTTCAAATTTGCTCTTCATTAGATCTGCAAACTTAACACTCAAAGATTCATCATTAGAACCGAAAATAATGTCATCAACATATATTTGTACGATTAAAAGATGTTTATTAAAGATTTTACGAAAGAGGGTTTGATCGATTGAACCTCTTTTAAAACCTGATTCTTCGAGGAATGTTGACAAGGTGGCATACCAGGCATGGGGTGCTTGTTTTAAGCCATAGACAGCTTTCTGCAATTTGAAGCTGTGATGAGGAAATTTGGGATCTTCAAAGCCTGGTGGTTGTTGTATATAAACATCTCGATCTAACTCTCCATGTAGGAAGGCACATTTAACGTCCATTTGAAAAACTTTAAAGTTCTTATGTGCAGCATATGCGAGAAAGATGCGGATAGCTTCTATTCTGGCGACTGGAGCATATGTTTCATCGTAGTCTATTCCTTCTTGTTGTGAATAGCCTTTGACTACGAGACGTGCCTTGTTTCGACACACGACTCCTTGATCGTCAGTCTTGTTTCTGAATACCCATCTTGAACCTATGATAGTAACTTCATAGTAACATCGGGTGGTGTAGGAACAAGATTCCATACATCATTTCGTTCGAATTCAGCTAGCTCTTCTTGCATAGCTTTTACCCAGTCTGGGTCTTTGAGAGCAGTATGTATGGTTTTGGGTTCAGTCATGGATAGGAAGGCTCCAAATAAGCATTCATTGGCAGTTGCGGCTCTAGTTTGGAAGCCTGAATTGGGATCTCCGATGATTAGGTCAGTGGGATTGTTTCTGGTCCATTTTATTAAACGATTTTCTTCCGTTGTAATAATAGGATTTTCAGTATCCCATTGTTCTTCTCCAGTAGTTTCTTCTTGGAAGAGGTTTGAAGGTTCCCCTATAACTGTTGCATCGGGATTGTTTTGGATATTTGGGGATGGAGTGGTAAAATCTGGGGTGGTTAAATTTGGAGTGGTTAAAGGAGGATTTTGTGTTTGTTCTAATGATGAAGTATGTGTTTGTGGTTCCCCCTCAACTTGATCTGCAACATTTCTGTTTCTTTATGGAGTTCCTTCAGTGGGTGTTCCTGTAGGATAGTTAGAATTTCAGAATTATAAGCAGTTTTAGGTTGTTCAAAAAGTAAATCAATATCAACTTCAATGTCTATGTCAGGAGATGGTGTTTGTGGAATTGGATTTCGAAAAATATTATCTATCATTTGTGAACCAAAATGTTCACGATCCAATTTTTTGACATAAAATTCATCGAAGTGGACATCGGTACTTTCTTCAATTACTCTTTTATGTTTGTTCAGTACTCGATAAGCAGCTGAAGAAAATGAGTAACCAAGGAAAATTCCTTCGTCCGACCTTGATTCAAATTTTGAAAGGTGGTCTTTATTATTCTTTATGAAGCATCGACAACCAAAAATATGAAAAAATTTGATGTTTGGTTTTCGGTTGTTAATGACTTCAAATGGTGTTTTATGAAGATTTTTGTGAATTAAGGAGCGATTTTGTGTGTAGCAAGCTGTGGCAATTGCTTCTGCCCAGAAGTATTGTGGCAGATCAGCAAAGATGAGCATTGATCTTGCAACTTCGCACAGAGATCGGTTCCTTCTTTCAACAACGCCGTTTTGTTGAGGAGTGTAAGGGGCTGAGAAGTTGTGTTCGATGCCTTTGTTTTTGAGAAATGAGTCTAGAGTTATGTTTTTGAACTCTAAACCATTATCACTTTAGATTCTTCGAACTGGTTGTTTGAGCTTTAGTTCGATCTGTTTTATAAAGTTGATCATCTCTTCTGGTGCTTCTAATTTTAGTCTTAATAAAAAGACCCATTTAAATCGAGAGAAGCCATCAACTATGACATGGACATACTTCTTCCCTTATATTGTTTGGATTTTGGCGGGGCCACAGAGGTCTATGTGCAGCAATTCTAGTGGTTCGGATACACTAGATTCTGTAATGCTTTTGTGAGAGGATTTGGAAAGTTTTCCCTTTTCACAAGCGGCACAAAGAGTTTCATTGTCGAGCTTCAGAAGTGGCAGTCCTCGAACTAGATCATCGCCGATCAATTTGTTGATGTACCCGAAATTTAGATGGGAAAGGCGGCGGTGCCATAACCAACTAATATCTGCTGGGGCTTTGGATAGCAGACAAATATCGGGTTTACCATAAATAAGATCCATGTCTAGTGGATACATATTTCCGGCACGGTGTGAATCAACAATGATTTCTTTGGTGTTGGCGTCCATGATCAAGCTTCTTTGTTTGGTAAATAGGACTTCAAGATCGTTATCGCAGAGTTGAGAAACACTGATGAGGTTGTGTTTCAGGTCATCAACATAAGCAACTTTCTTTATGGTGAAGTTACCATTAGTTATGTTTCCATAACCTTTGATTTTTGCCGTCATGTTGTTGCCAAAGGTAACGTATTGATTGGTTTGGGTGGGTTTGAAGTCACGAAGGTAGTTTCTGTTTCCTGTCATATGCTTGGAGCAGCCACTATCAATGTACCATGTATAATCCTTGGGTTCTCCAGCATTAGATTCCTGTAATTAGACAGAAATTTTAGGTACCCAGATCTGAATGGGTCCTGGTTTGTTAGCTTTTGCTATTTTGGGTTTGTTGTTCAATGACTTTGGTTTATTGGGATAGAATGGTTGAGGTTTTATTTGATTTATCAAGTTTTCCCAAAATGATATTTGTTTTTGAAAACCAGTGGGTTGATAAAATCTGTGATTTTGTGAAAGATATCCTAGATGTGAGAATTGATTTGAAAAGTTTTCTTCATATCTGGGGTATGAAGAGCGGTTTTGAAAAGGTTTTGGATACGGTTTTGATTTTTGTTTGGAAACCTGTTTATGAGGTATGACGTAGGGTTTAACTGGTTTCTTTGGTTGGTTTTCAAAAACTTTTGGCTTGACAAGTGGGGTTTTGGTGACTTGAATGGGTTTTTTGCTTATTTGTTGTTTCTTGGAGTATTTTTGTCCCGGACTAGTTTTTCCAACAATTGATGAACTCATTGTAGGAAAAGCAGTTGGTACAGAAGTACTACCAACCTCGTAAAAGGAATTTTCTCCATTCAAAAAGTTTTTAGATTTGGTGGTTTCGTTGGTATGTTTGATTTGGTGAGTTAAAGAACTAGATGAGTCTGTTTCAGAATTTAAGACTCTTTTGAAAGACTTTTTGGAAACAGTGAAAGCAGTATCATCTGGGCTACCACTACTAGAAATTATACCTTTAATGACATATGAACAATGACACACGTTAATTTATGACATGAAAAAATGGTGTGTCATAAAAATAATGTCATGTTTCTTAAAATCTTAAGAATATACGACATACATAATTGTGTGTCGTAAATCTTTGTCGTTTTTTGTAAGATTTACGACTTACAAATTTGTGTGTCATGTTTTAATGTCATAAAATAAGTTAAAAAAAAGAACACGGAGGGCACTCTATCAATTTTGTATGTCATCCTATTAATTGATTATGTCGTCTTATTTCCGACCCTCTCACCCTTCCGTTGATAGAAATTTAGGTCAACCCATTTCAAATCTACACCACGCCTCCACCCTAGATTATCCCTCTTTCCCTCTCGTTTCCACTCCCTCTGACGGCCCTTACCGATTCATCCATCGTCTTCAAAAAAATATGTCGATAATGACCTAACTACATGCTACTTCTCTAATTCCATCTCCTAACCTCGTTTACTTATCTCTGAAAATGGGAACCGGAAACCTGAGAGATTTCTCTACAAAACCCTTTCTGCACGAATCGATCCCTCCTCCTCGCACCAGGCGCTGTCGGAGCACCGTGGTACCATCGGCTATCTAGGTCAAAAAAGATATCCTTCATCAGCGTCCATACCATCGACTACCACCACATCGGCATCCACACCACCGACTACCAGCACATTCCTCTCCATAACAACAGCACATTCCTCTCCATAACAACAGTTATCACATCTTTCGCCTCAATAACCGATGCTAATACACCTCCGATTTGTTCTCAACATCTCCTATCGACAGCCTCCTTCCAAAATCGGTTCTGATTATGATATCAGGTTTGTTTCTGATTCTTATTTTTGTTTTAGTTATGGTTCTGATTATGATATCAGGTTCTGAATACGATTTTCGATTTGATTTTTGTTTTAGTTGTCGGAGCCGTTGTCAGATTATCAATACTACGTATAGTTTGCGATTTTGGATTTGGTTTTTCAATAACGTTTTTTATTTTGTTTTTTGTTTCAGATATGTTTATCAGGTTTATGGATTCTTGGTATCAGTTACGGTTCTTATTTTTCTTTATTTTGGTTTAGATCTATTTAAGTCTTTTGAACTTGTTAACATGTTTTTGGATTTAAACTTGTTATTAGGTATCCCCATTAACCGGTGTGGCTAAGGCTGTCCATTTTCTTCACACGGGACTCATTCCTGGTTTCACTAATAATCGATTGAAAGCAAATAATATTTTGTTGAATGAAGATGGGATGGCAAACTTCAGTGACTACGGGCTTTCGATTATAGCAGAAGATATTAAACAAGATGTATGCAAAAAGGAAATGATTTATCATTTAATATTATCATTTAATATTATTTTTACATGGTAAGGGATTTTTTTTGGTAAAAGATGTTAATTTTTGAGTTTTAAGATAGAAATGTATTTATTCTTGCAGGAAAATGAAGAATGAGATGCCTTGGTGTTATCTGCTTTTGCATCAGAACAACCACTACATACAATAAGGCAAGATCTTAGTCATTGTTTATACCAGGTACACCAATAACTAGTAGTTTACAATAACAAATAATCAAATCTTGTTTGCTGTTTTAACTTTTAATGTTCAAATTGTTTATATGACTTTTACAGTAGCGGAAACACAAGGATGGAAAGGGCGATTCAGTAGAAGTAGAAGGTTAATGGCGATGTTGTTCCGTTTGAATTTATTGTTTTTGTTATGTTGATTCTTTTGGAAACTATTGGTTGGAAAAGGGAATGTATTTTAAGCTTAATTTTGTTAAAAGTTGACTTGCATGGTTTTATAGTTGTATATATTAAGATATTGGGCATATTGAATGATCTTGATTCACAATTGACATGGTTCTTGTGGTTGTTGCATAGCTTTGGTTTTATATATATATATATATATATATATATATATATATATATATATATATATATATATATGTGTGTGTCTGTGTGTGTGTGTGTGTGTCTGTATATATATATATATATATATATATATATATATATATATATATGTATGTATATATATATATATATATATATATATATATATATATATATATATATATATATATATACATATATATATATTATTTGTTTAAAAAAAATTTATGACTTACATTGTAAGTCATAAAGGTTTGTCATTAATGTATGTCGTAAATTTACGACACATAAATGTGTGTCATCTGTCATTTATGACAGGGGCTTCCTTGACATACATTTGCGTGTCATCTGTACCTTTTAATGACACGCAATGCGTGTCATTTAAGGCCTTTTTTCTAGTAGTGTACAGTTGATAACTGTTTCGTCATCTGAATCTTCCTCATTAACAGATGTGAAAAGATCTGGTAGAGTTGATTCAGAGTTTTCACAAATTATCATGTTTTCTTGATTTTCTAGTTCTTTTTCAAAGGTTTCTCTACGAATTCCTGGTCTGTAACTCGTATCAAATTTTCCAGTACCCAAGGTGTTTGCCTTGGTGAAAATATCATCACTGAGTTTTCTGGCAATTTTGATAGATTCCACATTCCGTATCAATCTTTTGTTTTCAGATTCAAGAAAAGTGATTTGGTTTAAAGAATCAGTCAGTTTTTCATTTAAGATTTTGTGTTTTTCAGTTGACTCTTGAAAGTTTTGTGTTAACTGAATGATTTCCATTTCTAAAACATCTTTTGTTTCAGAATAAATAACTGATTGACTTTTTAATTCCAATTCTTTTTTCTGAATTAGAGATTGATTTAATTGTTCAAGGACGTGATTGTAATCTTCTGATTTTCTTTCAACGTCTCTTTCCAATTTGGTCTTTGTTCTGGTTAATTCTGCAAATTTGAGTTGTAGGGTTTGTAACTCAAATTTGAGTTGTAGGGTTTGTAACTCACATTTGTTGGAATCCAAAATTTTGGTTGTTTGAAAAACCATTATTTTGATTATTGTATCCTTGATTTTGGAATCCCCGGTTTTGGTTTTGAAGACCGTTGTTTTGGTTATTGTTTTGATGATTTGAGTTGGGATTGTTTTGAAATCCCTGGTTTGAGTTATTTTGGAAATAGGGTCTTTGCGAATTTTGTCCAAAATAAGGTCTTGGTTGAAAACCTTGGTTGTTTTGACCAAATTGTGGTCTTGGTTGAAATCCAGAATTATTTTGTCCAAATTGTGGTCGGTTTTGAAAATTTGGTTTAAAATTCGATTGACCGTGATTTGGAATAAATCTTTGGAGATTTGTATTTGCAACCAAAGCACACAATTGTTGGTAGTCTGCTTCATCATTTAAATCAGTTTGATCAAAAAAATTGTTCAAAAATGATTGATTTTGAAAAGATGTTTGATTAAAATGATTGGAGTTTTGTTCATGAAAAAGTGTTTGGTTTTGGTTTGATGTGGAAACGAGAGCAAGTGGTCCTCCAAAAGCTGTAGAGGTTGGTGGGTCAATCGAGGATTCATACGATTGAAGTTCTCCGTACAAATTGTATAGGGTTTCCGTATGAATGGCAGGATTTCCCTGAATGATGAGTTTAACCATCTTCCAGCTTTCGTAAAGATTGTTTAGAAATTTGAGATTGATCTCGTGTTGTGTCTTTTTGATGCCCAAGTTATTCAATTTTACCATGATAAAATTGAACCTATCATGTGCATCATGGATGGTTTCTGATGAAAGCATCTTGAAATTATCGAATTCATTTAAAACGGATGTTCTTTTATTTCCAATAATTCTTTGATTTGTACAAATACGGTTTTTTAAGTTTTCCCAAATTTGATTCGCAGTCAACAGTATTATGTCATCAATTTGACTTAGAATACTGTGACGTATGCCAGACACCGGTTCCTTTTTTGCTTGTAGTTCTAATTTTCTTCTGTTTTCAGCTTGAGTGACTTGATTTGTAGCAAGAGTAGTCATATTTTCTGGATCAGTATATGTGCCTTCAACACATTTCCAAACATCTTCATTTATTGTGTTAAGAAGTAGATTCATTCGGCCAACCCACGAATTATACTCTTCAGGTATAAGTATGGGTGCCCGTGAACCAGATTCTAAGCTGTTGGCAATAGAAACTGAATTCATGTTAGAGTAATTAGCAGAAGACATGTTTTTAAGATTTTTAATTTTAATTTTTTTTAAAAAAAAAGGATTTTTAACAAGTGATATTAAAATGAAATATTCAAAGAAACGCTTATGGAAGGTTTGTATAAACGCTAACCAAAAGTTTTTCAACGAAAATTTCAAGGTAAATCACACGAGCTCTAATACCAATTGTTGAAAATAAAATAACTGATCACCACAAATAAAGGCTTTGAAACCGTTTACTGTGTGACAGATATATAAATTAACTATAATATGCGGAATAAATAATAAAAGTTGCAGAATAAAAATAAACTCGAAAGCTATAAATGACTGAAAGCTATAAATAATATAAATAACTGTATTTAAATGACTTAAAGCTATAAAGAATGTAAATAACTGTAATTAAATGACATAAAGCGATAAAGAATGTAAATTGCAGTAATTAAATGACTTAAAGCGATAAATAAAATAAATGACTATAATTAAAAGACATAAAACGATAAATAATATAAATAACTATAATTATATGAATATATATATCAAGTAGGTTCGTCAAATGAATTGACTGAACTGGTTTGTAACTGGACTGATGGAACGACCGGTCTATCAAGTAGGTTCGTCAAATAAATTGACTGAACTGGCTTAGGGTTGGACTGGATTTCTAATAGACTGTGTCTCTAGGTGTTCTTGGTGTTCTTGGTGTTCTTCGTGTTCTTCGTGTTCTTGGTTTTGATCTTCGTGTTCTTGGTGTTCTTGGTGTTTTTGGAGAGTGTTTGGAAGTTGGAAATAAGATGGTGGAAGTTGGAGAGGATTTGGTGGATTTTTGGATGATTTAAATGTGTAGTTATGAAAAAATGGTGTAAAAAATGGTTATAAAGGGTGTAAAATAGGTTTTGGGTGGTTTTTGGATGATTTTCGGAAGTTTAGGGACCAAAACTGTAACTTTTTAGCTAGAATTCGCGGTTCTGTCGGATGGGTCGGAACCGGGTCGGAACGGGTCGCAGGCGCGGACCTTTTGTGAGAGGAAACGGAGCTGGGCGTGGGGCGGGTTCGGATAGGAAGTGGGTCGGAAAAGGGTTTGGTGCGCGGACCTTCTGTGAGAGTAAACGGATCCGGAGGCGGGGCGGCGTCGGATCCGGAGCAGGCTAAATGGGTTCCGGACTGGAGCTGGGCTGGACGCGAACGTGGGCTGGATGCGGACGTGGCTGGACCAGAGCTGGGCCGAGCAGGCTTGGGCTGCTGCTGTTTCCTTTTTTTATTTAAATTGTTTTTAAAACTCCGAAAATAATTAAAATAAATTAGGAAAAATCATTTTTAAATTATAAAATTAATTAAATCTAATAAAATAAATTATTTAGAAAATATATTTCCAAAAATTCATTTTAAATAGATTTAATTTAATTTTCTTTTATAATTTTCTTTGTTTTGGCTTTAAAACTCTTTTTTTCGTTTTTCTCGTTTTTAATCTCGAATCCACGCAACCTGAAATAAACTGATAATATTTATTAGATAATATAAAAACAGTTCGTCTTATTTCAATGATGGTCACATACAAAAACATTTTTCAACACAATTCTTTGGAGGATAGAAACTCGTACACTTAAAACTTTCCCTCCTCAAAGTAGAGGACATGACGAATTATTTGTACAACGTTTCATGGTGAGAATGTAGTTCCGTACCTTCTATAGAGTCAACAGTTATATTATAGGTTTGACGTGTGGCGTAAGGGGATGTAATCCTTGACGAAAATAAGGATATCAGCAATGTCAGAGGGACTCAAATGAATGTACGAAATGATACGGGTCAAATAAGAACTCCAAGTTATAGAAAGTTTCCGGATTTCGACGAAGTGCGAAGTTGGACCGGGAATGAAAAGTGTAAGGCCGAAGATTGTTCTAGAAACATGTAAATAATTTGGAAAGTGTAAGATAATGGTGCACTTGAGGATATCACTCGTATTTCCGAGGGCCTTGAAGTAAAACTCAGAGATTTTGACATAAGGGGAAGCGGTTTGTGCATTGGATTACGATACACAAAGTAAAGTTGGTCAAGTAAGCATCCCCAAAAGAGAGGGTTTAGAATCAAGAGATATCCTAGCTTAAATCTTAAGCTCAAGGTGGAAACAATCCTAAGGATAAAATCGTAGCGCGAAAGGAAAGTCTCACGTATCGGTCAACTATGGGTTAAACTTCTGTGTCTCCTCGTGAGTCATATTGAGAATACTCGTCAATGGTTTTCAAGTCGTGACTACTCATGGCGACTCAACTGTCCCTTAATGCGTAGCTCCTATTGTCGCCCTTGCCGGCATCGGAACCCTTTTCTTAGTCGTAACTTAGGTACGTAGACGATAAAGAGGTATTGTGATAATGTTGATACTAGTGTCGACTTAGGATTGTCAATAGTGGTTCTTAATAATACTAATACTTATCGAAGTATTTATGTTAAACATTGACGTGGTTACTAATTATTTTGTGATTCCCGAGTTTTTTACTCCGTTGTCCATTATGCCCACACTTAGTTATATGTCGGTCAAACCGATTTATGTTTTATGGTTATGTGTTAAGGTTTATGGCTTAGCGGATATGGCTTACGTTTTTATTTGTTATGATTAATTCTTAAAGCTTATGGGAGATCATTTATGGATAAGGAGTTATGGTTAAGTGTTACGGTCTGTATAATGCGTTATAAGGTATGATTTATTTAAGATTTATGGGTGATGGTTAAGTGTTAAGAGTTATGGCTTAAAGTTATTGATTATTGTTAAGTGTTAGCGCTTACACCTAAATGTTATGCGTTTTGATTAACTCTTAAGGCTAACAATTATGAGATGTGAGTAATGGGTTATAGCTTTGTGTTCAAGTCCTAAGGCTTGTTGCCTATTGGTTATGGATGATAGTTTTTGTGCTATGGGTTATGGTTATCGTTAAGTGTTAAGACTTATGGATAATGAAATAGGTTCTATTTATGTTTTATGGTTTTGTGTTAAGGCTTATGGATTAACGGATATGGCTTAAGTTTTTATTTGTTATGGTTAAGTCATAAAGCTAATGGGAGTTCATTTATGGTAAAGGGTTTATGGTTAAGTGTTATGGTCTGTATAATGTGTTATGAGGTATGATTTATTTAAGCTTTGTAGGTGATGGTTAAGTGTTAAGACTTATGGCTTAAGCTTATCGAATATGGTTAAGTGTTAAGGCTTACACCTAAAGCGTCATGCGTTATGATTAACTCTTAAGGCAAACAATTATGGGATGTGAGTAACGGGTTATAGCTTTGTGTTTAAGTCCTAAGCCTCTTTGCCTATTGGTTATGGATGATGGTTTTTTTCTATGGATTATGGTTATCGTTAAGTGTTAAGACTTATCCATTAAAAAATAGGTTCTAGTTTATGTTTTACGGATATGTATTAAGGTTTATGTCTTATGTTTTTATTTGTTATGGTTAAGTCTTAAAGCTTATGGGAGATCGTTTATGGTTAAGGGGTTGTGGTTAAGTGTTACGGTCTATATGATGCGTTATGAGTTATGATTAATTTAAGCTTTATGGGCGATGGTTAAGTGTTAAGACTTATGGCTTAAGGTTATCGATTATGGTGAAGTGTTAAGGCTTACACCTAAAGCATTATACGTTTTGATTAATTCTTAAGGCTAACAACTATGGGATGTGACTAATGGGTTATAGCTTTGTGTTTAAATCCTAAGGCTTGTTGCCTATTGGTTATGGATGATGGTTTTTGTTCTATAGGTTATGGTTATCGTTAAGTGTTAAGACTTATCCATTAAAAAATATGTTCTAGTTTATGTGTTATGGTTATGTGTTTAGGTTTATGGCTTAACGGATATGGCTTATGTTTTTTTGTTATGGTTAAGTCTTAAAGCTTATGGGATATCGCTTATGGTTAAGGGGTTATGGTTAAGTGTTACAGTCTGTATAATTCGTTATGAGTTATGATTTATTTAAGCTTTATGGGTGATGGTTAAGTGTTAAGACTTATGGCTTAAGGCTATCAATTATGGTTAAGTGTTAAGGCTTACACCTAAAGCATTATACGTTTTGATTAACTCTTAAGGTTAACAATTTTGGGATGTGACTAATGGGTTAAAGCTTTCTGTTTAAGTCCTAAGGCTTGTTGCCTATTGCTTATTGTTGATGGTTTTTGTTCTAAGGGTTATGGTTATGTTTAAGTGTTAAGAATTATCCATTAAAAATAGGTTCTGGTTTATGTTTTTTGGTTATGTGTTAAGGTTTATGGCTTAACGGATATGGCTTATGTTTTTATTTGTTATGGTTAACTCTTAAAGCTTATGGGAGATCATTTATGGTTAACGGTTTATCGTTAAGTGTTACGGTCTGTATAATACGTTATGAGTTATGCTTTATTTAAGCACTATGGATGATGGTTAAGTGTTAAGACTTATGGCTTAAAGTTATGGATTATGGTTAAGTGTTAAAGCTTACACCTAAAGCTTTATGCATTTTGATTAACTCTTAAGGCTAACAATTATGTGACTAATGGGTTATAGCTTCGTGTTTAAGTCCTAAGGCTTGTTGCCTATGGATGATTGTTTTTGTTCTATGGGTTATCGTTATGGTTAAGTGTTACAACTTATCCATTAATTAAATAGGCTCCAGTTTATGTTTTATGGTTATTTATTAAGGTTTATTTAAACTTTATGGGTGATGGTTAAGTGATAAGACTTATGGGTTAAGGTTATTGATTATGGTTAAGGGGTTATGGTTATGTTTTGCAGTCTGTATATTACATTATGAGTTATGATTTATTTAAGCTTTATGGGTGATGGTTAAGTGTGAAGACTTATGGTTTAAGGTTATCGATTATGGTTAAGTGTTAAGGCGTACACTAAATCGTTATGCATTTTGATTAACTCTTAAGGCTAACAATTATGGGATGCGAGTAATGGGTTATAGCTTTGTGTTTATGTCCTAAGGTTTGTTGCCTATGGATGATGGTTTTTGTTCTATGGGTTATGGTTATGGTCAAGTGTTAACACTTATCCATTAAAAAATTAGTTCTAGTTTATGTTTTATGGTTATGTATTACGGTTTATGGCTTAACGGATATGGCTTATGTTTTTATTTGTTATGGTTAAGTCTTAAAGCTTATGGGAGATCAAATATGGTTAGTGGGTTATGGTTAAGTGTTACAGTGTGTATAATGCGTTATGAGTTGATTTATTTAAGCTTTATGAGTTATGATGTGTTTAAGCTTTGTGGGTGATGGTGAAGTGTTAAGGCTTACACCTAAAGCGTTATGCTTTATGATTAACTCTTAAGGCTAACAATTATGAGATGTGAGTAATGGGTTATAGCTGTGTGTTTAAGTCCTAAGCCTTTTTGCCTATTGGTTATGGATGATGGTTTTTGTTCTATGTGTTATGGTTATCGTTAAGTGTTAAGACTTATCCCTTAAAAATAGGTTCTAGTTTATGTTTTATGCTTATGTGTTAAGGTTTATGGCTTAACGGATATGGCTTATGTTTTTACTTATTATGGTTAAGTCTTAAAGCTTATAGGAGATCGTTTATGGTTAAGGGGTTATGGTTAAGTGTTACGGTCTGTATAATGCGTTATGAGTTATAATTTATTTAAGCTTTATGGGTGATGGTTAAGTGTTAAGACTTATGGCTGAAGGTTATCGATTATGGTTAAGTGTTAAGGCTTACACCTAAAGCGTTATGCGTTATGATTAACTCTTAAGGCTAACAATTATGGGATGTGAGTAATGGGTTATAGCTTTGTTTTTAAGTCCTAAGCCTTGTTGCCTATTGGTTATGGATGATGGTTTTTGTTTAATGCGTTATGAGTTATAATTTATTTAAGCTTTATGTGTTACAATTTGTTCCTGATCAACCGTTTGTTCAGGTTCAACAATTTCTTGTTGAATGCTAGATCCAACTTCTTGTGTATCAGGTTGTGGTTCCTGAAGTTCCTCAAGTTCCACAAACCTCCCACTAGCCTCTTCCGTCAGAAACTTGTTCTCTAGGAATTCAGCTTTTCGAGAAATAAATATCTTATTCTCTATGGGATTGTAGAAGTAGTATCCAAGACAATCTTTCGGATACCCTACAAAAATACACTTAGTTGAACGGGGTTCTAGTTTGTTTGAAGCCTCTTGTCTAACATAAGCTTCACAACCCCATACCTTGAGATAGGATAAAGATGGAACCCTTCCATGCCATATCTCATAAGGCGTTTTATCAACCTTCTTAGTGGGTGCCATGTTTAGGAGACGAGCAGCTGTTTGTAAAGCATAACCCCAAAATGATAAAGATAGAGTACTTCTACTCATCATGGATCGAACCATATCCAATAGTGTTCGGTTCCGCCTCTCAGATACACCATTATGTTGTGGTGTTCCAGGTGGAGTAAGTTGTGAAACAATTCCACAAGTCTTTGTTGGAAATCAATGTTCATGTTATGAGTTTCAAAAACTTCAAGTTGCAACGGAAGCATAAAATCATGAACACGAATTTCATTCCAAGAGGATCATGCTACATGCATGTAGAGATAAGATGAAGAAGAAGCATAGATAAAGTTCAAGATCATGACCTTTCTTCTTGAGCTTGGCTTGGACGATTTTGATGGCTAGGAATCAAGTTAGTTTCCCTCTATAGATGAGTCCACCACAAGCTTGAACACTCTTGAATGCTAGTTCCACAACTTGCAATAAGAACACCTTTGAGCCTTGATCCTTCAAACGATTTTTGGACATGCAAGAAGGAGAGGTTCTTGGTTGATTTTGAGTATGAAGATGGTCTCAATCTCTCTTGCTCTTGGCCGGCCACTTACACCCACAAAAGGAGAAGAATGATAGTCTTATGCTTAAAAGAAAGAACACTTATGTTTTCTATGGTCAAGCCTAGAAGACATAAAGAATATTGCATCACTTTTAAGACATGCAACCATGCCTTGTCTCCTCTATTATGGCCGGCCATATAGTAGTCAAAAGGAGAATTAATTTGAGTTTTATTATTTATAAAGCTTATACATTAAAAGCTTATAAATAATACATCTTCATTTTCTTTAATGGGATAACATTTAACCCATGAATTTATATAAATAAACTACTTTTAAACATGCTTTATGATTGTATAAATATATACATATATATATATATATATATATATATATATATATATATATATATATATATATATATATATATACTAGCTGCGTACCCGCGCAATGCGGCGGCGGCAAATTGTTCGCTTCGCTGAATAGTTGTCGGACGACGATTATTTTTGCATATCCGTGCAACACGACGGGCGAGAGGTCGGAAGGTGATGTTTTTGTCTATTAGTTTTCATTCGGCAAGCTTTGACGAAGTGTTTTCTTTCGAAAGCATTTTTCAAATAACATTCAATGTGTCAAATGATTGAAGGCAAACAGTTTGAAAGTCTTGTTTTTTCACATTTAAGCCGGTATGTTTTGTGAAAAATAAACGTTTTGGTCTAATTGTCATTAAATGTTGGATATTATAAGTTGATCCAAAATTTAATTGATTATATTAAATTGAATCGGAATGCATAATACTATTATCTTTTTCAATTATTTTTGTTTGTTATTACTATCATAAGTTTAATATCTTATAAAGCCAATATATGAATATTTCGTTCTCAACAATATAATATAATATAACATTTAAGACTAACAATAAATCTTATTGTGAACTATTTGTAAAAAGTAGGCAAAATATGCTTTAAACAAATCAACCCAAATTTCGTCACAATTATTATCTTTGATGATAACATGATTTTTCTTTTCGATGGCATATTATTGGTTAAAAGGAAAATATGTCTTAATTTTGGGTTAAAATTAAAAATATAATGTTGTTTAGATTTAAAATAATAGTAAGTTGTATGTTTTTGTTAAAAAATTTTGTTTTTTGAATTTTTGGTAGAAGATTAAAATATGTACTTTACGTTGTTATAATTCCTTTTTATATAATAGATTTCTTTTGGCATTTAGTTTCAAGTGTAATTTATATTTAATAGGTTAAAAGGTTATGAACAATTAGATATTTATATATCCTTTGAAATGGATAGATGTATCCGTTTAAAAAAACAGATTTGGCCAGCAATAAATTTTTATAAGTAAATTACAAATACGGTCGTAATTTGTATAGTTTATGTCCAAAAAGATGTTTGTTTATATTGGTCCATATTGCAACATTTCAAATAAATCTTGACATTTATATTGTCGTTTAAATTAAAATACATAGTTATATCACCAGGACTAAATATGCAGCTTTATTCTTTTAAATATGCAGCATTTTATCTAAAAATATTATGCCACCAAAGTTGGGTTCTTATAAATTATATATTATTTATTATGATTTATGAATAAGATGTTTGTTCTTATAAATTAGTAAAAACCATTGTTTTGAAAATTGGACCGGACCAGCCAGTTTAACCGGGAACCGATGAGGTTTTCGGTTTTTAAGGCCAAAAAAACTGTTTGCTATCTGATCCGCTAAAAACCGGCGGTTTTTTACGGTTCGCGGTTCCACCGTCCCGGTTTTTAGCTTTAAGAACCGGTTTTCTTTCATTTGTTTTTTTATTTTTTTAATCAATTTTTTAAAAAATACAGGAAAGTGGAAGTGTGGAACTGATATGTATGCGTAATTCCAATTCTTATTCACTCGTAAAACCTAGATGTCGGCTCATCCATTTTGACGACCAAGCATCCCGAATTCCCGTTTCCCACTATTGCTGCCGCCTGCCAGCGATTGCCCTTTGGCTTTTGCTCCTCCGGCAGCGACTGCACCTCCACCTCCGGCGGCAGCTGACTGCACGCCTGCAGCTTGCATTGCTGCTACTGTCTGCTAGACTTCGAATGCCGAGTGGTCCTCCGGCAGGTCCTGAACCATTTTGCCGAATTACTCCTCATTCTTCAACCAAGGTAATGTATTTGCTACTGATTTGATGATTTGCTACTGATTTGCTGATTTGGTCTAGTTAGCTATGAGTTTGCTGATTTGCTCCTGATTTGATTATTTATTCTAGTTACTGATTTAGCCAACTGATTCGGGTACTTGAGTAAAAAACCACCATTATTGACTGGCTCCGATCAACTGATGTTCATGACCAAGAAGAAAACGATGGCAGATGCTTAGTTGAAAAGAAAAAAAATAAATTTTGAGGGTTTAATAACATTGGATTCATTCTCTCTCCAATCTTAAATTAAAGCATATTACATTGAGGATATAAATGTCATTTTACATATTATTTCAGTGGAAGAAGAATCAGCTTGCTTTTCAAAAGGTTTGAATCATAATTCTATTTGGTCATGGCCTCCTGGCAACCATATAGTGGGGCATTTTGGAGTTTACTTTATCGTTTGTTTAACAGTTGCTAATTGACATGATAAGTTAAATATATTATTATTATTACGAATGAGAAAACAAATCCAAAGTGGCTAAATTCAGTTCATAATACTTCATTCTGTATGTATATTTGCTAAAGGACAAAACTTAGTGTGTGGAAAAATAGAATTAAAGCAGGGGTATATTTGTCTATCAATAATAGTATAATTTTTATTTGATGGTATAATGAGGTTTTGATTAGTAAGAAAATTGTCAAACTTTCTTGTTATATTAAAGCAGGGTATATTTGTCTATCAATTATTTTTTCAGTGGACCAATAAAAAACTTTTGTGGAAAAATCAATTTCCTTTATTAAAACCATTGGCAAGCATGAATGAATAAGAAAAAGTAAAGTTGGAACAAGAGTCAGGCATGCTTACAAGAGTCAGGCATGCGTATTCTCACATGCTTGCCCATTCCTTAAGAACCAAACGCATCGACCTGGCCTTCTCCGTCCCCTCTTTCTACAAACCCTAATAATCTCTTTTTGCTGCTGTCACCCACCCTTCTCCGCCATGGCCACCAACCACCAACCACCAACGCACCATCTCACTGTCACTCTACGCGGCACCATCTTGCTGTTACCCGACCATCCGAAAACCCTATAGATCGCAAACCATCTCCTTCTCCGATTGAAGCTCTCCTCCCGGTGACCACCGGCTCCCCTCCGACCGACTCAGCTTCTCCGATTGAAGCTCTCCTTCTCCCGGTAACCGACTCCCCTCCTCTGGCTTCCAAAAATCCGACCTGCAACCCTCTAAAAATCCGACCTGCAACCCTTCGTAATGTTGAATGCACAGATTCAGCCGGCGCCTCCTTGTGTATGCCGACCGCTACCTTCTCCTTCAACTTGAGCTCCCATTCATCTGCCTCCCGATTTCCTCCACCATAACCATCTCCGATTCGTACCTGCTAGCCGCCATAACCATCAGAACTATCTCTAATTCATCCGATTCAGCCGGCGATGACTTCCGATTCATCCGACTATGAGCTCCGTTTAAGCAAAGTTGCACATCTCCACTGCCTCCCGATCCGATTCAGCCGACTGTGAGTTCCATACTCGACTCAGACCTCCGATCCAGCAAGGTTGTACTCATCCGATTTTGGATCTGATTTTGGATGTGGTTTTTGTTTTCATCCGATTCATCTGATTTTTGTTTTCATCCTATTTTGGATCTGATTTTTGGATCTTTGGAAATGGATCTTGATATTGTTTACTGATTTTGATATTGTTTACCAGTTTATCGGTTATCTGGTTTCTGGATCTTTGGAAATGGATCTGATTTCTGGATCTTTGGAAATGGATCTTTGGAAATGATTTCTGGATCTTTGGAAATTGAATTTTCTGGATCTTTGGAAATTAGTGAAGATTAACCGATTCAAATCATCGGTTAGTTTAGGATGGTTCTTTATTGTTGCATTTCTGTGTAAATCCAACTTATTTTTTATTTCAAAATCGAATCTTTGCAGTGTTTTTTTAGTTCGGAACTACCGCATAATGAAATGGGTTAGTGATTTTGATGTGACAGGGTCAGCATTTGGGTTCATGGTTATCTAAAGTTCATCTTCTATTTTTGAACTGTGGGTTTTTGTTCATGATTGCCAATTTCTTATGTATCTGCAGGTTATTGGAGAGCAAATAAAATGGAGTAAAGAAGAATGTATGTCACTTCCTGATTTATAACTTGTATTTTCATTCCATACATTGATTCATATCTGCAAACAACAAAAACTACCAAATTTAGTATCTCCATAGCAACAACATCAAATATTTGCTTGTAAAAAGACAATTATCCTAATGTTAGTGTCTGTGTGCAGAAACTAAATTGTCATTATTCAAAATCATGGCTTGAAGAAAATATAAAGAAGAAACAGACATATATGAACAATTTTTGAGGCAGAAAAAGATTGGTGTAAAGATTTGTTTGGAGAATGTGTTGATTTATAGTGTGATTTTTAGAGATATGAAATTTGAAATTTGAAATGAAGTATTTCTATTGGTTTGAAGTTGTTTGTGTGGATCATCAAATATCAAAGGTTAAGATTGGTTTAAGAATCATCAATGGTTAAATTCAGATATGATATATTAATGCTTTAATAAGTTGTACATTTTTAAGACATTAAGACAATTGTGCATTGGGGTGTTGTAATTTATATATGGTTTATATTATAGTATAGATATATATATATCTATAATGTACATGTTTCATTTAATTTATCAATTAAATTAAATAAAATGTTTACTTATAAATCAATTAAATTATTTAACAACTTAAACAATTTAATTGTTATACTTAATTAATTCATCACATATGAATTATTAATCAACCATTAATTTTAGAGTTATTAATATTTACCTCAAATAATAATAACTTACAAAATTAAATTGCAAGTTTAGTATCATTTGATGTTAAATCAAATTTAACATTCCAAATGATCAATTGGTGTCAAACTTGTTGTTGGTGTGACCCTATAGGATCATGTATCATTAGTAATATCATTTTATGATCATCCTTGGGCATATAGAACTAAAAATCTCCCACTTGCACAAGGTTGCATCATAGAATGATACAGACAGTGATAAACGTCTAGCAACATTTCACTGCCCCCAATAACACATGACATAATGCCATTCAACAACATCCAATTCTACAGAAAGCCCGAGGCTCTAATTGATGTACTAGGTTATGTATCAATTATCCCTTTGTCTCAGACATCATGTTGAACGTGAGACATGGATCTTAATCATTCTCATTTTATGTTCAACTTTCAATCAGGCGCCTTAGATGTCTAACTCTCAACACATAAGAGGAACAAATCCCATCTTGACTACATACGCCCCTCATATAGTTAGTACTATACATGAGTATGGTCTGTATGAAGGTCTATTTTTCAAGAACAACGATGAACCATATCAAAGCATAGCACTTCCTATACTTGAGTCCCAAATATGTATCTCAGGTCTAAGGATACAATGATAATACCTTTATTCAAGAATCACTTATGACGATGATCCATGGAGTGATTTTTGAAACGGGTCAAGTCCAATACTTGTTCACTGACAAGTACCTATGAATTTGGTTGCAACCTTTTGCTACTTTTACCCATAAAAGTCAACCAATCCAATTCATATTAGTCTTACTTCATAATTGCTCCCACAACTATGATCGACTATGGACGTTTAGAATAATCAGATTATTCAAGGATTGAACATGCTAATATTAAAACACAAAATTATGAATGAAACATCACGTCACATATATTACATAATAATTTTTGTTTACATAGTTTCATATTCATAAAACACTAAACACAAATCAAATCCATTCATTAGAAAAACGAAGTCCTATACCCTTAGCGTGACTTTCATGCTTAGCTTGGGGTAGAGGCTTCGTGAATGGGTCTGCCAAATTCTGATCTGTATGAACCTTGTGAATACTTATTTCACCATTCTTAACTTCATGTCGTATGTAGTTATACCTTCGGTGAATGTGTTTGGTCTTTTGATGTGATCTAGGTTCCTTTGCTTGAGCTATAGCACCTAGATTGTCACATAAGAGTTCTATAGGGTCCCGAATGGAAGGAACAACCCCTAGATCTTCAATGAACTTTCTCATCCAGACAGCTTCTTGAGCAGCTTCCGAAGCAGCAACATATTCTGATTCTGTAGTGGATTGTGCAATCACTTCTTGTTTGGAACTCTTCCAAGACACGGCTCCTCCATTTAAAATAAAGACATACCCAGATTGAGATCTCGAATCATCCCTATCTGTTTGGAAGCTTGCGTCAGTGTAACCCTTTACCTTTAAGCTTTCTTCCAAACCACCGTAAACTAAGAACATATCTTTAGTTCTTCTCAAGTACTTAAGAATGTTCTTTACAGCAGTCCAGTGGGCTTCACCTGGGTTCTGTTGATACCTACTAGTCATACTTAAGGCACATGAGACGTCGGGCCTAGTGCATAACATGGCATACATGATGGACCCAATTGTCGAAGCATATGGGACATGTTTCATCCTTTCAAGTTCAGTCCTAGTGGTTGGGCACTGAGATTTACTTAGGATGGTGCCATGTGGTATTGGCAAGAATCCTCTTTTGGAGTCTTGCATCTTGCACCTCTTCAAGATTTTATCATTATATGCACTTTGGCTTAGACCAATAAGTCTCTTAGATCTATCTCTATAGATCTTTATGCCTAATACATAAGCAGCTTCTCCTAAGTCTTTCATTGAGAAACAGTTCTCAAGGAATGTTTTGACACCTTTCAAGGTTGGGATGTCATTTCCAAATAAAAGTATGTCATCTACATACAATACTAGGAATATGACTATGCTCCCACTAGCTTTCTTGTAAACACAGGAGTCATCCTCATTTTTGATGAATCCAAAATTTGTAATCTTTTCATCAAAGCGAATGTTCCATGTTCGAGACGCTTGCTTCAATCCATAAATAGATCTTTTAAGCTTGCACACCTTACTTGGATGCTTGGGATCGACAAAACCATCAGGTTGATCCATATAGACATCTTCCAATAAGTGTCCATTAAGGAAAGCGGTCTTGACATCCATTTGCCATATCTCATAATCATAATATGCAGCTATGGCAAAAAGTATCCTAATTGACTTGATCATTGCCACTGGTGAAAAGGTCTCATCATAGTCAATACCATGAGTTTGTGAGTATCCTTTAGCGACAAGTCTTGCCTTAAAGGTGTGAACATTTCCATCCACGTCGGTTTTCTTCTTGAAAACCCATTTGTTCCCAACAGTCTTACAATTGGTGGGAAGATTAACCAAGTCCCAAACTTGGTTATCGTGCATGGATTGCATCTCTGTGTTCATGGCTTCAAGCCATTTATCAGATTCAGGATCTGACATTGCACTCTGGTAGTTGACGGGTTCATCAGAATCTATCGTATAACATTCTTCTTCCATCATAAGGTAACCATACCTTTCAGGTTCAAATCGAACCCTACCAGATCTGCGAACATCTTGTGTTACAATTTGTTCCTGATCAACTGTTTGTTCAGGTTCAACAATTTCTTGTTGAATGCTAGATCCAATTTCTTGTGTATCAGGCTGTGGTTCCTGAAGTTCTTCAAGTTCCACAAACCTCCCACTAGCCTCTTCCGTCAGAAACTTTTTTTCTAGGAATTCAGCTTTTCGAGAAATAAATATCTTATTCTCTACGGGATTGTAGAAGTAGTATCCAATACAATCTTTCAGATACCCTACAAAGATACACTTGATTGAACGGGGTACTAGTTTGTTTGAAGCTTCTTGTCTAACATAAGCTTCACAACCCCATACCTTGAGATAGGATAAAGATGGAACCCTTCCATGCCATATCTCATAAGGCGTTTCATCTACCTTCTTGGTAGGTGCCATGTTTAGGAGACGAGCGGCTGTTTGTAAAGCATAACCCCAAAATGATAAAGGTAGAGTACTTCTACTCATCATGGATCGAACCATATCCAATAGTGTTCGGTTCCGCCTTTCAGATACACCATTATGTTGTGGTGTTCCAGGTGGAGTAAGTTGTGAAACAATTCCACAAGTCTTAAGGTGATCCATAAAGTTTGTAGTTAAGTACTCACCTCCTCTATCAGAACGTAGAACTTTAATTGTTTTGTTGAGTTGGTTTTCCACTTCACTTTGAAACGTTTTGAACATTTCAAATGCCTCATGTTTATGTTTAATCAAATAAACATATCCAAAACGACTAAAGTCGTCAGTGAAGGTAATGAAATATCTTTCACCATATCTAGTCATTGGCTTGAAAGGACCACATACATCCGTATGTATGATTCCTAACAAGTCTTTTGCTCTCTCATTGGTTCCGGAGAAAGGAGCTTTAGTCATCTTGCCATGTAAACAAGATTCACATATATCAAATGAGTCATTCTCATTTGCCTTCAAAAGTCCACTCTTTTGAAGTTGGGATATGCGATTCTTGTTTATATGCCCAAGGCGACAATGCCATAGATAAATTTGACTCAAATCACATTTGGGTCTCTTGGTGAAAGTGTGGTATAAAGAGCCATGGTTAGTCTTTTCATCAAGGTTTACTTCATAAATTCCATTTAAAGGCCTAGCCTCAAAATAGAACACATTGTTTTTGTAAACACAAATATCATCATTCATAAAGGAAAGATCAAATCCACATTGTCTCAACTTAGCAACCGAAATAATATTCCTAGTCAAGCTAGGAACATAATAAACATTCGTTAATGTCAAATACAAGCCATTAGGTAGTAATAAATCAAAATTTCCAATTGAATCCACCGCAACCCTTGCACTGTTTCCAACCCGGAGTACTACCTCGTTTGTCTTCAGTCGCCTACTCCTTTTGAACCCCTGCAACATATTACAAATGTGAGTTCCACAACCAGTATCAAATACCCATGTGTTAGGAGATAAATTATAAAGTTCTAGGTCTATCACATAGATACCTGAAGTGCCCTCACCGGCCTTCTTCTTCTTCAACTCCGCAAGATAGGTAGGGCAATTTCTCTTCCAATGCCCAACTTTGCCACATTCGAAGCACGCGTCTTCCTTGGCAACCTTTGCCTTCTTCTTGAGTAGATGGGATGGTTGGACAACTTTCTTGCCCTTTCCTTTGACAACCTTTGCCTTCCCCTTGCCCTTGGAGTTGGTGGGGTGTTCGGGTCTAGTTCTCTTTGTGCCACCTTCCTTGATCATGAGAACTTGAGTGGTTTTCTTAGGCAGATTCTTTTCCGCGGTAATTAGCATCCCATGCAATTCCGGGATAGTCTTGTTTAAACCATTCATGTTATAGTTCATGATGAATGGATCAAAAGACTTTGTCAAGGAGTTAAGGATCATATCCGTTGCTAGCTCTTCGGGCATCACAACTCCAAGACGTGCCAAATGATCAATGTGACTCTTCATTTTGAGCACATAAGAGCTTACCGTCTATCCATCCTCCATCTTGCAAGCATGGAAAGCCCGAACAGTTTCGAACCTTTCCGTTCTTGCAAGTTGTTGGAACATTTCCTTCAATTGATTAATCATGTCATAGGCCGAATGATTCTCCAAATCCTTCTGAAGGTTAGGAATCATGGTTGCCAACATTAGACATGATGCATCAATGGAGTCATCCATCTTTTTAAGCCATGCATCGTGTGCAGGCTTAGGAATGGCAGGGGGCTCTTCAGGAAGTGGTTCATTGAGAACATATTCTTTCTTTTCCTGTTTGAGAACTATTCTCACACTACGGTACCAATCCAAGAAGTTGGTATGGTTAAGTTTTTCTCCCTCAAGGAGGGACCGTAGTGAGGTTTTGTTAGGAGCCGGGTTTGTTGCGTTTGGTGCCATCTACAAAATTTTAACAAGGTTTAATTTAGTAATTTATGATATTAAGCCCTTAATAATTAATACCCTTCGTTGTTTCATAAACTTTAATTGATTAAGGTCTAGAATCCAAGTTGCAATACGAATAAGTGGTTAGGTATCCTTTATCCCCTTTATTCGAATCAACAAGGTAGGTAACGGTTTACCAATTATATCCAAATATAATTTCTAGAGTTATGGGATCCCATTATAACATTTATAAGTTTGCCATGTTTGATCCCATCTATGCCTTGGATTTCTAATGCTTAGGTGACCTTTATCACAAAAGATTTCCAAACGAACCATCCCACTTAAATGGACGTGTAGTTTTGACAACTATTAATGGTTAGGTGTCCTTTATCCCATCAATATTGCAAAACAACCTCTTGTATCACAAGAAGACTCCAAGTGGTTAGGTAACCTTTATCCCACAAGGAAATACAAGTGATACATGAGTGTCTTTAAGAGGGACGACATTGATTCGTATTTCGTAAGGGATTTGTATGTTTTACAATTCTAATTTTGAAAAACATATGGTATCATGTAGATTGCATGCATCCAATGAACATGGTACCATTAAAACCTTATTTTGTTAATTGGTTCCTTAATCATAAAATCTCCATTTTATTGATTCTTTATTTGTGGTCAAGATTACAATTAATATCCAATATTAAGTTAGAGTTTGATCACATACATGAGAACCAATTTTTAATCCTAAATAATTACCATTATTATTTAGGGTTGGAGTTTGTAAGAGTTCATAAAATCTCCATTTTATTTCTTGTTTCATTCATTTTTCAAAACGTGACTTTATAGGTTTTAAAACAAAACCCATTTTAATAAAACCAATTTTATCACATCTTACGTTTTAAATGTCAACTTTGAAAATTACAAACTCCTTGATGATTATGTTAAATTATCTAGGTGGTCTAGCATGCAAAATCTTATTTTCATCCACAACATAATACAACAAAACATTCAATCATCACATGCATGCATGGGCGCATAAACACAAGCCAACTAATTTGATATTTCATGTGAGCCATACATGAAATATCAAGTCCAAACCTAGGGACAAAAAGGTGACAAAAACTCAACCAAATGATCTTCGATTTGGCTACAATTTTGCCAACCTTCTTGTATCATCAAATGAGACTTGAACCACCCTTTCTTGGCACCATGGAATGAGATTAAGAATTTTTTTTGAGCCCCCAAACAGATCCGAAATTAACAGTGGCAGCAGGAGGTTTTTGGTTGCTTCCTTCACTCAAATCTTGAAGCTATTGATGCTAAAACTTGCTAAAATATCTTATATATCATAGATATTAAAGATACCAATAAGTATAGCACCAAATCAACAAGAGAATAATTTTTTTTGAGCCTCACAACAGGTTCGAAAATCACAGCAGCCATGGCAGAAAACATTGTTGTTGGGTTGTTCCTTCTCTTGCCTTTATCTCCTTCTCTTGTTATATTTTAAGAAAAATACAAAGGAATACACCTATTCTAATGCTTACAAAATGAATAAAAGAAGGAAATAACTAATTATTATTACAAACCATTTGAATAAAAGAATAGATTACAACCAAATCGAATTCAAACACAAAACATGCAACACATGGTCCTTGGCTTGTTTATGCACCATTTTATCACATAAAATCATAAGAAAATCCACACTTTGTTTTTCTAAGGCAATAATTATGTAACCAAATGCATGCAAACATAAATTTTAGTTGGTTACATAAAATCATAGATAATATATATGCATGTTGCCAAAGAAGCCATGCATGAACATTGCATTCAAGAAGATAAACATTCATGGCTTCCAAAAACCAAGTTTATCCAAATAAACTTATTTAAGCTTTGGTTGGTTATGGTTAAATGTTACGGTCTGAATAATTCGTTATGAGTTATGATTTATTTAAGCTTTATGGGTGATGGTCAAGTGTTAAGACTTATGGCTTAAGGTTAGAGATTATGGTTAAGTGTTAAGGCTTACACCTAAACCGTTAAGCGTTTTGATTAACTCTTAAGGCTAACAATTAAGGGATGTGACTAATGGGTTATAGCTTTGTGTTTAATTCCTAACGCTTGTTGCCTATTGGTTATGGATGATGGGTTTTGTTCTATGGGTTATGGTTATAGTTAAGTGTTAAGACTTATCTATTAAAAATAGGTTCTAGTTTATGTTTTATGGTTATGTGTTAAGGTTTATGGCCTGACGGATATTACTTATGTTTTTATTTGTAATGGTCAAGTCTTAAAGCTTATGGAAGATCATTTATCGTTAACGAGTTATGGTTAAGTGTTACGGTCGGTATAATTGGTATGATTTATTTAAGCTTTATGGGTGATGGTTAAGTTTTAAGACTTATGTCTTAAGGTTATCGATTATGGTTAAATGTTAAGGCTTACACCTAAAGCGTTATGCGTTATGATTAACTCTTAAGGCTAACAATTATGAGATGTGAGTAATGGGTTATAGTTTTGTGTTTAAGTCCTAAGCCTTGTTGCCTATTGGTTATGGATGATGGTTTTTGTTCAATGGGTTATGGTTATCGTTAAGTGTTAAGACTTATCCATTAAAAAATAGGTTCTAGTTTATGTGTTATTGTCACAGCCGCAAACCACGATGGCGGAATCGTCTGAGGCCGGAACGGGACATAGTATCACAACCATTGCATACATTGAAACATAAGTAGATAAACAACCATCATACATTATAATTGGAAAGTTACATTGTTCAAACGGTATTGCTTCAACCCAATTATAGTATGATAACGAAATAAGTAAATGAGACGGCTTCGCGTCCCATTCCAAAAGGTTAGTCGGACATGACTAATTGTTACCTGAGAATACAAGTAGTTTGAAAGATTTTTGTATGAGAAAATCCATAGTCCTTTTTCCTTGTAAAGAGATAGTGTTTGAAACCAGAAAATCCAATATTTTCTTATAAATGAGTCGTAGTCTTAAAAACCCAAAGACCGAAAATGTATAAGTGTTCTATACTTGAAAATAGTATTACGTAGTCTTATTCTTGTACAAAACTATGTAAATACATGTTTATTCGTAGATTAATTGTAGATCTAATTCCGTAAAACCTTTACGTAGGTAAAATCGTACTTTTATTTGTATCTTACCGAATTGTAGTTTTAATTTCCATAAAACCAGTGTGTATAAGTAAAACCATACTTATATTTTTAACTTGTTAGAATGTAGTTTTAATACCATAAAACTCGTTTGTATAAGTAAAACCGTATTTATATTTGTATCTTGATAAAATGTGGTTTTAATCCCATAAAACCCGTATGTATAAGTAAAAACCATACTTATATTTTGTGTAGAGCAACATGTAGTTTTATATTTACATAAAACCATTTGAAGATGTTTTCCCCAAACTAAGGATATTCATTGTCGTTCATGTGAGTTATTATAACCTTGCTGTGACTAGTATGTAGGCCTGCCACGACGTTCTTCAGGCGTCGTAATGTTAAGACATTTGTCACCCCAGACCTGCCGGTCTAGCTGTAGCTAGCAGCTTAGATGCGTGATTGTCAGTCCCGTATAGATCTATACACAACTATCTCGCTCATGAATGATTAAGGTTATAATCCAAGACTTAGTGCGTACATCTTTCAGTACTGTGAAGAAATGTCTCACATAACCACCCAACGTAATGTTTTATCCTAGTTCGTACTGAAATGAAAACCCTTTTGTATTTGTAATTATCAAAATATACTCATGATAATTATAGTGTAAAACCTTGCTTGTAAATGTAATGAAAACTTCTTTGTATTCGTAATTATCAAAATGTCCATATAATTATAGTATGTAAATATACTGAAAACTCCTTTACGTTTGTAATTATCAAATTGTCCATGCTAATTATAGTATGTAATAATTATATATTTATATAATTATCTTTAGTATTTCTGTCGTATCTTTGTCGTTCGTTCCATAAATTATACCCATTATAATTTATATAAATGTTTTCGTTGTGTTAACGTATTTAAGCCTAAAAGATGTCAATGAGTTGAAAAGTATAATTTCTTACATCTAAGGCACTAAATATACTAATAAGATAGATTTAAAGTTTATCAACATGTCATGGCAAGAAATTTGTTTTAGTCATCCTACATAAGTGATGGCAACATTTTAAATCTTGTCATTTTGTCAAAATGATGGTAATCTTTCCAAATGGTCATTTTTCATACACATTATTTTGAATATAGTCATTTTTGTTTAAAATACCAACTTCTTTGTAAAAATATCATTTCCCAAGTTTATTATGACGTTATAAGTCTAAATAGTCGTTATCACGTCAAATTGACGTGCTTTTTATAAATCATTAGAAAAGTCATATTTCCGGTCACAAAAACATACTATTCCTATAATAGTCTATTTTAGTATACCGTTGTAATAATCATATTTTTTAAGAACAATAACGAAATAACTTATTTGGATGATTATAAATAACATCTTTTATGACATTTCCTACAAAAATGGTGTAATACCTTGGTTATAACCATTTTTGTTAGAGAATAGTGTTTTCGGTTACAAAAACGTAGTTTTTACTAGTTTTCGTTTTTATGACGTTTATATTAAAGATCTAGTATTTTTACACAACTTACTTATACTTTTGTAACTTTTACACAAACATAATACATCATAATGTTCGTAATATATAGATCTAACCATATTTCATGTCAAAAACGTTTTTACACAACTACTAGTTTTATAAACTTGTGTAAATCATTATTTATAGTATATAAACACATATAAACTTGTGTAAATCATCATTTTTAACATGTAAACTTGTATTCTCCCCCTAAAAGTTTAGAAAAAATGAAAATGAGGGGTATGAACTCACCCTTGATGCGTGCTTTACTTAAAAATAAGGTTGTTCTTACGGGATTTACGGTAGAAGACAAGATCTAAGCTTCAGAGCTCGAATGGCCCTTGGACAAAGCTATTATCCAACGGGTTTACGTAGATGTTAGTGTGTATAAATGAGATAAAAGTGGTGTAATAAGGTTTAAAATCACTAAAGAAAAGTATTTTACCAAAATGGAGTGAATTACACTTGAAATGGTGGTGGTTTGTGGTGGTTTGAGGTGGTTTATGGTGACTTGTGGTGGTAGGTGGAGAGATGAGAGGGAGAGAGTGATGAAGATGATCAGATCTAGAGAGAGAGAAGGAGAAGTGTTGGATGAAGTTGTGTTCAAAGGAGTAATTTCCAAGCCTTTTATTAGATTTTTAAAGATTTTGTGTTTATTTGTTTAATAAAAGAAATCAACTCTAGCCTTCATGCCTAGATATGTAATAGTACTCTTCAAGATCATGGTGTGATGGGGAGATTTCAGCTGATGGAGGGGGTGGTAGGGGGTGGGTAGGGTGGGTTAATTTTTATAAAAATGGCAATCTACTTATATAAATATGTGGTTTTTGTAAAATCGTAAGACGTTTTAGTGAAATTTTATGAGTTTTTGACGAAACGAAGTTCTAAATAAATATTTTGTATAAAAACATTATCAAACATTTATTTTGATTGAATTATAACTGTTGAAAAATACGATAACTGATCTCCACGAATAAGGTTTTTAAGCCGATTACTGTGTGACAGATATGTATTTTATCTATAATATGCGGAATAAATAAGAGTTGCGGAATAAAGTTAAGTTGCTGAAAGCTATAAATAAATAGACAGAAAGCGGTAAATAAAGTAAAAGTTAGAAGTTAAAGGTTAGATGTAATAAACGCCATTATCAACGATAACGTGTTTTTACAATAAATAAAAAGGTTAGAAGTTAGAAGTTAGAAGTTAGAAATTAGATGTTAGATGTAATAAACGCCATTATCAACGATAACGTGTTTTTACAATAAATAAAAAGGTTAGAAGTTAGAAGTTAGATGTCTCGGTTAAATACAGTCCACATGTGTTTTCGTTGTCACGGTTCAATTCGGATGTATTGGATATTTGGTACAGTTGATTTATAACAGTTTAAATAAATCAATAACGACAAAGATAAATTATTGGAATTATAATTTCAAAAGAACTTATCGATGACGGAAGAACGTGGAGTTTTCTTGATGTGTCGATTTCTTGTTCTTTTCGGTAGGATGAGGTTTTGGTGATTTTTGGTGTCGGGTAGAGGTTGTTTGGAGGTTTTGGTGATTTTTTGGTGTCGGGTAGAGGTTGTTTGGAGGTTAGAAGTTTGGTGTCGGGTAGAGGTTGTTTAGCGGTTTGAAGTTTGGTGTCGGGTGGAGGTTTTGTTTCTTGCGGTTTTGAATGATTTTGCTGAAATCCAGAATTTTGGTTATTATAAGAGTTGTGATTATTTTGAAAACCGCGATTCTGAAAGTTTTGTCCAAAAGTGGATCTTTGAAAATTTGGTCTGAAGTTTGATTGATTATGATGTGGCAAAAATCTCTCGAGATTAGTGTTTGCTACCAAAGCACACAATTGTTGGTAATCAGCTTCATTATTTGGATAAGACAAGTCACAAGAATTACTTGAAAAAGCTTGGTTTTGATTTAAATCAATTTGACTTTGATCATGAAAATGTGTTTGGTTTTGAGAGGATGTTGACAACAAAGCAAGTGGTCCTCCAAAAGAAGTAGACGTTGGTGGGTCAATCGATGATTCATACGATTGTAATTCTCCGTACAGATTGTACAAAGATTCAGTATGAATTGCCGGATTTCCCTGGATGATGAGTTTGACCATTTTCCAGCTTTCATAAAGGTTGTTTAAAAATTTGAGGTTTATCTCATGCTGTGACTTTTTGATGCCCAGATTATTCATTTTGATGGTAATGAGATTGAACCTGTCATGAGCATCATGGATGGTCTCATGTGAAAACATTTTGAAGTTGTCAAATTCGTTTAAAACAGATGTTTTCTTGTTTCCAATGATTCTCTCATTTCCTTCAAAACGATTTTTCAAAGTTTGCCAAATTTGGTTTGCAGTTAAAAGGATTATATCATTCATCTGGCTTAGAATACTGTGGGGTATTCCAGACACAAGCTCCTTTTTGGCTTGAAGTTCAAGTTTCTTCCTTTCATTTAGTATATCCAAGTTACTCGTAAGAGAGGTCATGTTATCTGGTAGAGATCCGTCTACACATTTCCACACATCTTCACTTATAGAGTTGAGATGAAGATTCATACGACCTACCCATGATTTATATTCTTCGGGAATAAGAATGGGTGCTCGAGTACCTGAACCTATACTGTTAGCAATAGATACAGAATTTATGTTTGAGTAGTTTGCGGAAGACATTTTTTTTTGTTAACGAAAATGTGATGTTAAAATGAAATTTTTAAAGAAAACTTATTGGTGGTTTATAAAAACGCTACACAAAAGTTTTCGACAAAAATTTTCAAAATAAATCACACAAGTAATTTTTAAATGTTTTTTTTAATATTTTTAAATTTTTTTTTTAATTTTTTTTTAATTTTTTTTGTTGAACAAGTGATATTAAGATGAAATTTTTAAAGGAAACTTATTGGTGGTTTATAAAAACGCTACACAAAAGTTCTCGACAAAAATTTCAGATTAAATCACACGAGCTCTGATACCAATTGTTGAAAAATACGATAACTGATCTCCACGAATAAGGTTTTTAAGCCGATTACTGTGTGACAGATATGTATTTTATCTATAATATGCGGAATAAATAAGAGTTGCGGAATAAAGTTAAGTTGCTGAAAGCTATAAATAAATAGACAGAAAGCGGTAAATAAAGTAAAAGTTAGAAGTTAAAGGTTAGATGTAATAAATGCCATTATCAACGATAACGTGTTTTTACAATAAATAAAAAGGTTAGAAGTTAGAAGTTAGAAGTTAGAAATTAGATGTTAGATGTAATAAACGCCATTATCAATGATAACGTGTTTTTACAATAAATAAAAAGGTTAGAAGTTAGAAGTTAGATGTCTCGGTTAAATACAGTCCACATGTGTTTTCGTTGTCACGGTTCAATTCGGATGTATTGGATATTTGGTACAGTTGATTTATAACAGTTTAAATAAATCAATAACGGCAAAGATAAATTATTGGAATTATAATTTCAAAAGAACTTATCGATGACGGAAGAACGTGGCGTTTTTCTTGATGTGTCGATTTCTTGTTCTTTGCGGTAGGATGAGGTTTTGGTGATTTTTGGTGTCGGGTAGAGGTTGTTTGGAGGTTTTGGTGATTTTTTGGTGTCGGGTAGAGGTTGTTTAGAGGTTAGAAGTTTGGTGTCGGGTAGAGGTTGTTTAGCGGTTTGAAGTTTGGTGTCGGGTGGAGGTTTTGTTTCTAGCGGTTTTGCGGTTTGATCCTCGTTGCCAAATGCAGAGATTTCAGAGTTTTGAGTTGTTTGGTCGTGGATATGCTTGAGGTTAATGTGTGTAGGTTGTGTAGTGTGTAGGTTGTGTAGTGTGTAGGTTGTACAAAATCAGCAAGAGGAAGTCTCTATTTATAGTCTGTTCCAGCGGAGATCGGGTCGCGATCCTCTATGGGATCGGGTCGCGATCTTGAGTGGTTCTCGCTTTTGTGCTGGCCACTACCCGACTCGGTGGAGTGTGGTTGGTGGGTAGGGTCGCGATCGATAAGGAGATCGGGTCGCGATATGGTCGGGTCGCGATGGGTAAGAAGATCGGGTCGCGATCTTGTCGGGTTGTCATCGGCTCGCGATCTTTTGGTCAGCATAGTGTCACGATGACACACCTTAGATCGGGTCGCGATCCGGGTTGAGATCGGGTCGCGATCTGAGCTGTTTCTGCCTTTTTCTTCTTTTGTTTTGTTTTTCTTCACGTTGCGACACATGTGCTGTCGGGTCGCGATTGCTGTAGCTGGGTGACATTTTTGCTCTTTGGTATATAGCGTCATTTTCTCAGGTTTGGTTGATCTTGGATTTACGCAACCTGAAATAAACTGATAATATTTGTTAAAAAACATTTCGACTTATTTCAGTGATGGTCACATAAAAAACATAAAAATATTATTCAACAATAACACATTAGACGTTGAAATACGCGTTTAAGCGCAGTATTCTTCCGATTTCGCGATTTTCGGCATTTTACCGAAAATTGTATTTGGCTTTGAAATTAAATACTAGATAGTATTACGTTCCATAATATATGATTTGTTACTTCATATTTGATGTTTAAGGCACCACATTTTGTATTTTAGGTCGAAACCCTATGTACATTTATCCGTTCACAGCGGTTTAACTGTTGTAACTTTCACATACGAACTCCGTTATCGACGTTCTATATATCCACAGGTTCGTATTTATGAATACATCGTTTTATGAATATTATTATTCTCAAAATAATAATTGAACGATTATCGAATTTTTATGCTATATTAGTTTAATATTCGTATTTCTAGCGTTTACTCGATAACTGTTTTGAATAGCGTACGTAGTATTATAATATCTAATAATACATCGTAAAATTATGGAAAAATTACTTTTCAACATAAGGATTAACGTACGTTTCGTTCGAATATAGTTGACTTTCGTTGACCAAAATTTACAATTGTCACAGTTATGGTAATGTGTTAAGGTTTATGGCTTAACGGATATGTCTTATGTTTTTTTCTTATGGTTAAGTCTTAAAGCTTATGGGATATCGCTTATGGTTAACGGGTTACGGTTAAGTGTTACGGTTTGTATAATGCGTTATGAGTTATGATTTATTTAAGCTTTATGGGTGATGGTTAAGTGTTAAGACTTATGGCTTAAGGTTATCGATTATGGTTAAGTGTTAAGGCGTACACCTAAAGCGTTATGCATTTTGATTAACTCTTAAGGCTAACAATTATAGGATGTGAGTAATGGGTTATAGCTTTCTGTTAAAGTCCTAAGGCTTGTTGCCTATTGGTTATGGATGATGGTTTTTGTTCTATGCTTTATGGTTATGGTTAAGTGTTATGACTTATGGATTATGAAAGAGGTTCTAGTTTATGTTTTATGGTTATGTGTCAAGGTTTATGGCTTAACGGATATGGCTTACGTTTTTATTTGTTATGGTTAAGTCTTAAACCTTATGGAAGATCATTTATGCTTAAGGGGTTTTGGTTAAGTGTTACAGTCTGTATAATACATTATGAGTTAAGATTTACTTAAGCTTTATGGGTGATGGTTAAGTGTTAAGATTTATGGCTTAAGGTTATCGATTATGGTTAAGTGTTAAGGCGTACACCTAAATCGTTATGCGTTTTGATTAACTCCTAAGGCTAACAATTATAAGATGTGAGTAATGGGTTATAGCTTTGTGTTTAAGTCCTAAGGCTTGTTGCCTATTGGTTATGGATGATGGTTTTTGTTTTATGGGTTATGGTTATGGTTAAGTGTTAAGACTTATCCATTAAAAATAGGTTCTAGTTTATGTTTTATGGTTATGTGTTAAGGTTTATGGCTTAACGGATATGGCTTACGTTTTTATTTGTTATGGTTAAGTCTTAAAGCTTATGCAATATCATTTATGGTTAAGGGGTGATGGTTAAGTGTTACGGTCTGTATAATTCGTTATGAGTTATGATTTATTTAAGCTTTATGGGTGATGGTCAAGTGTTAAGACTTATTGTTTAAGGTTAGCGATTATGGTTAAGTGTTAAGGCTTACACCTAAAGCGTTATGCATTTTGATTCACTCTTAAGGCTAACAATTAAGGGATGTGACTAATGGGTTATAGCTTTGTGTTTAATTCCTAAGGCCTGTTGCCTATTGGTTATGGATGATGGGTTTTGTTCTATGGGTTATGGTTATAGTTAAGTGTTAAGACTTATCTATTAAAAATAGGTTCTAGTTTATGTTTTATGGTTATGTGTTAAGGTTTATGGCCTAACGGATATTACTTATGTTTTTATTTGTAATGGTCAAGTCTTAAAGCTTATGGAAGATCATTATTGGTTAACGAGTTATGGTTAAGTGTTACGGTCTGTATAATGCGTTATGAGTTATGATTTATTTAAGCTTTATGGGTGATGGTTAAGTGTTAAGACTTATGGCTTAAGGTTATCGATTATGGTTGAGTGTTAAGGATTACACCTAAAGCGTTATGCGTTTTCATTAACTCTGAAGGATAACAATTAAGGGATGTGACTAATGGGTTATAGCTTTGTGTTTAAGTCCTAAGGCTTGTTGCCTATTCGTTATGGATGATTGGTTTTTGTTCTATAAGTTATGGTTATGGTTAAGTGTTAAGACTTATGGATTATGAAATAGATTCTAGTTTATGTTTTATGGTTATATGTTAAGGTTTATGGCATAACGGATATGGATTACGTTTTTATTTGTTATGGTTAAGTCTTAAAGCTAATGGGAGATCATTTATGGTTAATGGGTTATGGTTAAGTGTTACGGTCTGTATAATGCGTTATGAGGTATGATTTATTTAAGCTTTATAGGTGATGGTCAAGTGTTAAGACTAATGGCTTAAGCTTTTCGACTATGGTTAAGTGTTAAGGCTTACACCTAAGCGTTATGCGTTTTGATTAACTCTGAAGGCTAACAATTAAGGGATGTGACTAATGGGTTATAGCTTTGTGTTTAAGTCCTAAGGCTTGTTGCCTATTGGTTATGGTTGATGGCTTTTGTTCTATGGGTTATGGTTATGGTTAAGTGTTAAGACTTATCCATTAAAAATAGGTTCTAGTTTATGCTTTATGGTTATGTGTTAAGCTTTGTGGCTTAATGGATATGCCTTATGTTTTAATTTGTTATGGTTAATTCTTAAAGCTTATGGGAGATCATTTATGGTTAACGGGTTACGGTTAAGTGTTACGGTCTGTATAATGCGTTATAAGTTATGATTTATTTAAGCTTTATGAGTGATGGTTAAGTGTTAAGACTTATGGCTTAAGGTTATCGATTATGGTTAGATGTTATGGCATACACCTAAAGCGTTATGCGTTTTGATTAACTCTTAAGGCTAACAATTATGGGATGTAAATAATGGGTTATGGCTTTGTGTATAAGTCCTAAGGCTTGTTGCCTATTGGTTATGGATGATGGTTTTTGTGTTATGAGTTATGGTTATGGTTAAGTGTTAAAACTTATGGAATATGAAATAGGTTCTAGGTTATGTTTTATGGTTATGTGTTAAGGTTTATGGCTAAACGGTATATGTCTTACGTTTTTATTTGTTATGGTTAAGTCGTAAAGCTTATGGAAGATCATTTATGGTTAAGGGGTTATAGTTAACTGTTACGGTCTGTATAATGCGTTATGAGTTATGATTTATTTAAGCTTTATGGGTGATGGTTAAGTATTAAGACTTATGGCTTAAGATTATCGATTACGGTTAACGGTTAAGGGTTACACCTAAAGCGTTATGCATATGGATTAACACTTAAGGCTAACAATAATGGGATGTGAGTAATGGGTTATAGCTTTGGGTTTAAGTCCTAAGCCTTGTTGTCGATTGGTTACAGATGACGGTTAAGTGTTAAGACTTATGGATTATGAAATAGGTGCTAGTTTATGTTTTATAGTTATGTGTTAAGGTTTATGGCTTAACGAATATGGATTACGTTTTTATTTGTTATTGTTAAGTCTTAAAGATTATGGGAGATCATTTATGGTTAAGGTGTTATGGTTAAGTGGTACGGTCTCTATAATGCGTTATGAGTTATGATTTATTTGAGCTTTATGGGTGATGGTAAAGTGTTAAGACTTATGGCTTAAGGTTTTCGACTATGGTTAAGTATTAAGTCTTACACCTAAAGCGTTATGCGTTTTGATTAACTCTGAAGGCTAACAATTAAGGGATGTGACTAATGGGTTATAGCTTTGTGTTTAAGTCCTAAGGCTTGTCGCCTATTGGTTATGGATGATGGTTTTTGTTCTATGGGTTATGGTTATGGTTAAGTGTTAAGACTTATCCATTAAAAATAGGTTCTAGTTTATCTTTTAAGGTTATGTGTTAAGTTTTATGGCTTAACGGATATGGCTTATGTTTTTATTTGTTATAGTTAAATCTTAAAGCTTATGGGAGATCATTTATGGTTAACGGGTTACAATTAAGTTTTACGGTCTGTATAATGCGTTATAGGTTATGATTTATTTAAGCTTTATTGGTGATGGTCAAGTGTTAAGACTTATGACTTATGGTTGTCGAAGATGGTTAAGTGTTAAGGCTTACACCTAAAGTGTTATGTGTTTTGATTAACTCTTAAGGCTAACAATTATGGGATGTGGGTAATGGGTTATCACTTTGTGTTTAATTCCTAAGGCTTGTTGCCTATTGGTTATGGATGATGGGTTTTGTTCTATGGGTTATGGTTATAGGTAAGTGTTAAGACTTATCTATTAAAAATAGGTTCTAGTTTATGTTTTATGGTAATGTGTTAAGGTTTATGGCCTAACGGATATGACTTATGTTTTTATTTGTTATGGTTAAGCCTTAAACCTTATAGAATATCATTTATGGTTAACGAGTTACGGTTAAGTGTTACGGTCTGTATAATGCATTATGAGTTATGATTTATTTAAGCTTTATGTGTGATGGTTATGTGTTAAGACTTATGGCTTAAGGTTATCGATTATGGTTAAGTGTTATGGCTTACACCGAAAGCGTTATGTGTTTTGATTAACTCTTAAGGCTAACAATTATGAAATGTGAGTAATGGGTTATAGCTTTGTGTTTAAGTCCTAAGGCTTGTTGCCTATTGGTTATGGATGATGGTTTTTGTGCTATAGGATATGGTTATGGTTAAGTGTTAAAACTTTTGGATTATGAAAAAGGTTCTAGTTTATGTTTTATGGTTATGTGTTAAGGTTTATGGCTATACGGATATGGCTTACGTTTTTATTTGTTATGGTTAAGTTGTAAAGCTTATGGGAGATCATTTATGGTTAAGGGGTTACGGTTATGTGTTACCTTCTGTATAATGCGTTATGAATTATGATTTATTTAAGCTTTATGGGTGATGGTCAAGTGTTAAGACTTATGGCTTAAGGTTATCGATTATGGTTGAGTGTTAAAGATTTCACCAAAAGCGTTATGCGTTTTCATTAACTCTAAAGGATAACAATTAAGGGATGTGACTAATGGGTTATAGCTTTGTGTTTAAGTCCTAAGGCTTGTTGCCTCTTCATTATGGATGATTGGTTTTTGTTCTATGGGTTATGGTTATGGTTAAGTGTTAAGACTTATGGATTATGAAATATGTTCTAGTTTATGTTTTATGGTCATATGTTAAGGATTATGGCTTAACGGATATGGATTACGTTTTTATTTGGTATGGTTAAGTCTTAAAGCTAATGGGAGATCATTTATGGTTAATGGGTTATGGTTAAGTGTTACGGTCTGTATAATGCGTTATAAGGTATGATTTATTTAAGCTTTATGGGTGATGGTCAAGTGTTAAGACTTATGGCTTAAGGTTTTCGACTATGGTTAAGTGTTAAGGCTTACACCTAAGCGTTATGCGTTTTGATTAACTCTGAAGGCTAACAATTAAGGGATGTGACTAATGGGTTGTAGCTTTGTGTTTAAGTCCTAAGGCTTGTTGCCTATTGGTTATGGATGATGGCTTTTGTTCTATGTGTTATGGTTATGGTTAAGTGTTAAGAATAGGTTCTAGTTTATGTTTTATGGTTATGTGTTAAGCTTTGTCGCTTAATGGATATGGCTTATGTTTTTATTTGTTATGGTTAAGTGTTTAAGCTTATGGGAGATCATTTATGGTTAACAGGTTACGGTTAAGTGTTACGGTCTGTATAATGCGTTATAAGTTATGATTTATTTAAGCTTTATAAGTGATGGTTAAGTGTTAAGACTTATGGCTTAAGGTTATCGATTATGGTTAAATGTTAAGGCTTACACCTAAAGCGTTATGCGTTTTGATTAATTCTTAAGGCTAACAATAATGGGATGTGAGTAATGGGTTATAGCTTTGTGTTTAAGTCCTAAGCCTTGTTGTCTATTGGTTACAGATGACGGTTAAATGTTAAGACTTATGGATTATGAAAGAGGTTCTAGTCCATGATTGCTAAATACACGTCAAATAACCACATATACTATCAGTTATACATAATCACAACGCACTCATTATGTGATGTGTAAACCTTACGTCAAATGGACACGCAATTCTCATCTCAATGCCGGTTACTACAATTTATAACCACATTTCTCTAACGCATGTATTATTAACAATTTAAACATTCGTAACACGTTACAACTAACATGTTAAGTAAAATTTACTTACATACCTGATAGCAACAAAATCTTGTTTTCTCATTAGCTGAAACTTGCATACTACGAATCTCAACTCTCGAGTGTACTCGGCTACACTCACATGTCTCAACTTTTGTCTCATGCTCAGCTTATGCTCATACTCTTTCTCTTTATTAGTTGGAATTTCGCCTCAACCGGGATCTTATCTCATCATCAGTTGGAATCTCGTCATTAGCCGGAATCTCATCTCAATTAGTATCTCATCTCGTATTCAGTTCACATATCATTATCAATTGAAGTTATCGTCTTCTCATTAGTTGATATCTCATATCAACCAAAATCTCATCTCATCATCCTCTGTAGGTCCAACCGAATGTGACCGATTTATCAACTCGTCCTCATCTGTCTCCACATCTATATTCACACACAGAATATAACAATAACAAATATAACATAAAAGTTATACTCTATACTCATAAACTAAAATCTGTAGCAGTATCTTTTCCCAAGCATGTGATGGGGGCTCTCTCCTCCTTTAGTTCAAGTCTAGGACTCTATACTCAAAGACCTAGTTCACTTAAACCATGCTCTGATACCAACTTGTAACACCCGGTTTCTCATACAAAGTACACCCAAAATTTTTCAACAAGTTATACATCAAAAATGGGTATACTTGTACTAAACCATAGAAAACAAGATGTTATCATGCACTAATTACAACAAAAGGTCCTCACGTTACATACCAGGCATTACAAATAAATCTAATTCAACTAAAGGATAGGCTCTAAACTTGTCCGTCATTCTTTATCACATGCCTTCCCGTATCACAGCTACATATACATGCAAAACAACATAACATTCAAGTGTAAGCTTATAAAGCTTAGTGAGTAAATCTCATTATCACTCCAAAATTCTCTCTCAATTAACATCCTCATCATTCTCTTTTGCTAATCTCATTAGCAACATCCATCTTCTCTTAACTCGGAAACCTGCAAACATATTAGCTTAACAAACACTAGCTAATTATTAGTATCATCAACTCAATAATAAGTATCACAACTGACACTACTCATAACTCAATCAAACACACTCGTATATACTCATTTCACAATCAATTATAGTTAATTATAACAACCCTCATGATTGTAATAGTTAAACTCAAAGACTCTTTAACTCACTTACTCTAGCATATACTCTACTCTTATTCTCAAATTTAAGTTGTAACTCGTCTCTTGTTATCCATAGATGACAGAACCACTTTAACTCTAACTTACTGCAATATCAACATAACACACATATATGTATAACACACATATATGTACAACATATATATACAACAAGGTATAATTCTTACTCAAGTATTCAAAGGTACTCACCTGATATCAGTTTAGTATGTGGAAGCCCCAATTTACACATACCGGGCTCCTGTTCGCTAAACTTGGTTATATCTTCATAGTCTAAATCAATTTTCCAATATCGACAATCATTTCAATAACATCTATCTCAAAGATGTATAAATCAAAAGGGGAAAAAGGTGTATAAACGGTAAATATCAACTCATATTTACCGAGACTCCCAAATCCGCGGCTTTTCTCATTCAACCGTAGAAACTCGACAATAATCACACCAATTAATCTAAAGACATCCCTTAACAATCTACTAACAACATATATAACAATGTATAGCAAAATCATGAAATCAAAGTTAGGCTTTCAAAACCCCCAAAACGAAGAAATCACTCACCTTACTGATTTAGGAATTGTGAACGTGTTTACGGGGTTAGATTGAAGTCTCCATACGTTTCACCACGCATCCCCTGGCTCAATTTGGTGGAAAATCGCCTTAGGAAGCTCTACAATCGAATTTGGGGTGTTTTTCCCCGAAATGAGCATTTTCTGCACATTTAAAGGCTCTGCAGCGTAACACGGCCCGGGTTAATAGAACACGGCCCGTGTTAATCCTACTGTATGCTTTCTGAATTTGATCTGCAGGAAACACGGCCCGTGTTAGTAGAACACGGCCCGTGTCAGCTACTAAATGCCCAAAATAGTCCCTAACAATCCTTTACATGACCCGTGTGATTTGGACACAACCCGTGTACTCTATTTTGGCATTTTTAAGGCTCAAACTTCATCCAAATGGATTTTTAACCACTCAAATTCATACATCAACTTGATTAATCTTATTCCCACCAAGATTAGTACATAAGAAAGGTTTTAAATCTCTTCTCACTAATCAAACAACTCATAACTCAAAGGTAATAACTCTACATACCTTAGTAAGCATCTTAAAATGAAAATGGGTCTTACAAGTTCTCTCCTCCTTCAAAAGATTCCGTCCTCGGAATCTCTTAGAATAGGTGTGGCCTCTATAATCACCTCACCACTGCAAACACACATCGCATACACCAATGACATTATCATATCGTCATCTCACATGACATATACACACTGTCACACCTCATTTACTCATAATATATCATCCTCATAAGATGATCTCTATAGTCATATTGATTATCATCATTGCCACATAGGCAATTACTTACTCTTTTTAGAACACACCTTTCGTTCTAGCTTTGTCGACAACCAGGTGTCTCACCTTACTCCTCAATTGATACTCCAATCACTATCCTCATTTATATACACTGATATTTATGGCTCACATCGAGCCACATTCTCAGCAGACCATCCATTCCATTTGTAACATTAATCTCAATTAACTATTTAGAATTCAACTTCCATTTCAAATCTCATTGAAATGATTTTTTCTAACTCAATAAGAAAAACGGTCTCACCGTTTACAACTCATACTTTCTCAATTCGTTCCCGCAATCCCAACATACCAGTTACGATTTCTTCTACTAACTCAGCTCACAAATACTAAGATAAAAATCTATAAATAACAAAATATTAGAAACTATCTCGAGTTTCACTCACGCCTCCTCTGAATTTGTTATTTAACTCTTAACTCTTTGGTCACACATATCCCGTCTTAGTTGTCTTATCTCTACAACCGATTACAACTTTTCCAAAAGCTTATTTATCTTCGTTCCCACCTCAGCACACATATTAGGTTTTCACCCAATACACAACTCATAATCCTCAACCAAATGGCTCCTCTATATCTCAGTTGAACAACATACCTCATGTTGTTTCTCTCGATGTACTCACTTATTATATTATCTCTTATGTAGATAATCCACATCACATTCTCACTAAATCATTAGCTCTATTAAATTCGATAATTTATTATTAAATAAATTCTCCGTCATTATCATCTCAATCTCCAATTCATCCGAATGACACAAAATAAGTCATAAATACGGCTCATCGAAATCTCTACACACAACTTATAAATAAAATAATAACATTTAACACCGCAATATCTACGGTGAAATCATATCTCATCACTCGACTAACTCATTAATCTCAATAAAATAATTCAAGATTATTATAGCAAAATCTACTATCCATCGTCTCATACGAATAAATAGTTTTGTCATCTCGATACTCATGCGTTTATTTCATTGGCAGTAATTGGTTTGATTGCTAAGGATTTAATCCTATCAATCGCAACCACAATTACTTTCCTCCTCTTTTAACTCATATATTCTCATTATGTATTTATAAAACTCTATCTCGTTAAACATACAAGAAATCTCACACATTTTCAACACGAGTACATGACAAACGTACTTACTCACAACAACATTTCTCAAAAGTATTACTCACTGTATTATCTCATAGTAATCCTGTACTGTTACTCAGCCTCGGATTCGTCCTCTTCTCACCCATAAAATCTCGAGCCATACAAGCTCACCTCTGTACCATACTTATCCATACTCAAGGATAGTACAGTCTCAGCACTCTACATTATTACACAGTGCATACTTGTTTACACACAAGTACAACATTATAATGTCACTCCACCTCAGTTCATTGTACCCCGTACTTTCCTCTAAACTCTTCACTTAACACTATTTTACAGTACTCTATACTGTCCTCTAAATTCGCCATTCAACGCTATTTCACGGTACCTCATATCATCCCCTAGTTTTACCACTCAATGATGTGTTACGGTATCTCATACCGTCCTCCAATCAAATCATGGTACCTCGTACCATTTTCTGATTTCAATCCATCTCCTTTTTGACTCTAGCGGATCTCCCTCTCGGTATCAAGCCATAAAGACTCGCCATCATTCCTTCTTCGGTTTGAGTCACCAAGGTCCTCACTACTCTAACCACAAGGTACTCGTTATGTGGTTCCACAGAAATATGTGGTCTCAATCTCAATTACTCAATATGTAACCCCACATAACATGTGGTCTCAATCACAGTTACTCATTATGTGGCCCCACAAAATATGTGGTCTCAACCACTTTACTCGATATGTGGTCCCACAGCATATGTGGTCTCAACCACATTTACTCGTCATGTGGCCCCACAGAATATGTGGTCTCAACCACTTTACTCGATAATTAACTCAATCTCTAGGCCAATAAGGCCTATATGAACCACTCTAGGTTCTCTCAATTATACCACAAAGTACTATTTATGTGGTTACTCAAATGTCCTCTAACATCTTAGTCACAAATATCTCATTATGTGACAAATCCAAATCATAGAATTCAACACTCAACATGTCAACTCATAATCAGCTATGGTGTGCAATCAACTACACACTCTTCGTCTTTCTCAACTCATACTCTTTTGGCTATCTCAGCCATTCATTGTGATCAATCATAAGTACTAGTTATGTGGTCCCACAAAATATGTGGTCTCAACCACAAAGTACTCGTATACAGAAATCTCGTCATATCTGTGAAACAACTAGCAATATATATACAATATCAAAATGAAAGAAATTCACATATTAAAAACAGATCTGTGCGCGTAGCACGGCCCGTGTAGATTCAACACGGCCCGTGTAAATCTACAATATTTCTTCTGTTTGCTTCTGGAAGTACAGCACGACCCGTGTTTATTGAACACAGCCCATGTGTTCTCAATTTTAACCCACTGTATGCTACTGTAATCCCAACACGACCCGTGTCCCCCAAACACGACCCGTGTTGATGTTGCAGAAACCAAAAATTGTTTCTAATACTCTTTTTAATATCCAACTTCTCCTAGATGGATTTCTATCCATCCTAATTCATATTATAACTCAATTAATCTTGTTTACAATAAAATTCACATAACTTACCATAAATTTAAGTTGTATATTCTCATTATACACACTTCTCCATGATTGCTAAATACTCGTCAAATAACCACATATATTCTCAGTTATACATAATCACAACGCACTCATTATGTGATGTGTAAACCTTATGTCAAATGGACACGAGATTCTTCTCAATGCCGGTTACAACACTTTATAACCACATTTCTCTAACGCATGCATTATTAACAATTTAAACATTCGTAACACGTTACAACTAACATGTTAAGTAAAATTTACTTACATACCTCATAGCTACAAAATCTTGTTTTCTCATTAGCTGAAACTTGCATACTACGAATCTCAACTCTCGAGTGTACTCGACTACACTCACATGTCTCAACTTTTGGCTCATGCTCAGCTTATGCTCATACTCTTTCTCTTAATTAGTTGGAATTTCGCCTCAACCGGGATCTTATCTCATCATCAGTTGGAATCTCGTCATTAGCCGGAATCTCATCTCAATTAGTATCTCATCTCGTATTCAGTTGACATCTCATTATCAATTGAAGTTCTCGTCTTCTCATTAGTTGATATCTCATATCAACCAAAATCTCATCTGTCTCCACATCTATATTCACACATAGAATATAACAATAACAAATATAACATAAAAGTTATACATAACTCATAAACTAAAATCTGTAGCAGTATCTTTTCCCAAGCATTTGATGGGGGCTCTCTCCTCCTTTAGTTCAAGTCTAGGACTCTATACTCAAAGACCTAGTTCACTTAAACCATGCTCTGATACCAACTTGTAACACTCGGTTTCTCATACAAAGTACACCCAAAAATTTTCAACAAGTTATACATCAATAATGGGTATACTTGTACTAAACCATAGAAAACAAGATGTTATCATGCACTAATTACAATAAAATGTCCTCACGTTACATACCAGGCATTACAAATAAATCTAATTCAACTAAAGGACAGGCTCTAAACTTGTCTGTCATTCTTTATCACATGCCTTCCCCTATCACAGCTACGTATACCTGCAAAACAACATAACATTCAAGTGTAAGCTTATAAAGCTTAGTGAGTAAATCTCATTATCACTCCATAATTCTCTCTCAATTAACATCCTCATCATTCTCTTTTGCTAATCTCATTAGCAACATCCATCTTCTCTTAACTCGGAAACCTGCAAACATATTAGCTTAACAAACACTAGCTAATTATTAGTATCATCAACTCAATAATAAGTATCACAACTGACACTACTCATAACTCAATCAAACACACTCGTATATACTCATTTCACAATCAATTATAGTTAATTATAACAACCCTCATGATTGTAATAGTTAAACTCAAAGACTCTTTAACTCACTTACTCTAGCATATACTCTACTCTTATTCTCAAATTTAAGTTGTAACTCGTCTCTTGTTATCCATAGATGACAGAACCACTTTAACTCTAACTTACTGCAATATCAACATAACACACATATATGTATAACACACATATATGTACAACATATATATACAACAAGGTATAATTCTTACTCAAGTATTCAAAGGTACTCACCTGATATCAGTTTAGTATGTGGAAGCCCCAATTTACACATACCGGGCTCCTGTTCGCTAAACTTGGTTATATCTTCATAGTCTAAATCAATTTTCCAATATCGACAATCATTTCAATAACATCTATCTCAAAGATGTATAAATCAAAAGGGGAAAAAGGTGTATAAACGGTAAATATCAACTCATATTTACCGAGACTCCCAAATCCGCGGCTTTTCTCATTCAACCGTAGAAACTCGACAATAATCACACCAATTAATCTAAAGACATCCCTTAACAATCTACTAACAACATATATAACAATGTATAGCAAAATCATGAAATCAAAGTTAGGCTTTCAAAACCCCCAAAACGAAGAAATCACTCACCTTACTGATTTAGGAATTGTGAACGTGTTTACGGGGTTAGATTGAAGTCTCCATACGTTTCACCACGCATCCCCTGGCTCAATTTGGTGGAAAATCGCCTTAGGAAGCTCTACAATCGAATTTGGGGTGTTTTTCCCCGAAATGAGCATTTTCTGCACATTTAAAGGCTCTGCAGCGTAACACGGCCCGGGTTAATAGAACACGGCCCGTGTTAATCCTACTGTATGCTTTCTGAATTTGATCTGCAGGAAACACGGCCCGTGTTAGTAGAACACGGCCCGTGTCAGCTACTAAATGCCCAAAATAGTCCCTAACAATCCTTTACATGACCCGTGTGATTTGGACACAACCCGTGTACTCTATTTTGGCATTTTTAAGGCTCAAACTTCATCCAAATGGATTTTTAACCACTCAAATTCATACATCAACTTGATTAATCTTATTCCCACCAAGATTAGTACATAAGAAAGGTTTTAAATCTCTTCTCACTAATCAAACAACTCATAACTCAAAGGTAATAACTCTACATACCTTAGTAAGCATCTTAAAATGAAAATGGGTATTACAAGTTCTCTCCTCCTTCAAAAGATTCCGTCCTCGGAATCTCTTAGAATAGGTGTGGCCTCTATAATCACCTCACCACTGCAAACACACATCGCATACACCAATGACATTATCATCTCGTCATCTCACATGACATATACACACTGTCACACCTCATTTACTCATAATATATCATCCTCATAAGATGATCTCTATAGTCATATTGATTATCATCATTGCCACATAGGCAATTACTTACTCTTTTTAGAACACACCTTTCGTTCTAGCTTTGTCGACAACCAGGTGTCTCACCTTACTCCTCAATTGATACTCCAATCACTATCCTCATTTATATACACTGATATTTATGGCTCACATCGAGCCACATTCTCAGCAGACCATCCATTCCATTTGTAACATTAATCTCAATTAACTATTTAGAATTCAACTTCCATTTCAAATCTCATTGAAATGATTTATTCTAACTCAATAAGAAAAACGGTCTCACCGTTTACAACTCATACTTTCTCAATTCGTTCCCGCAATCCCAACATACCAGTTACGATTTCTTCTACTAACTCAGCTCACAAATACTAAGATAAAAATCTATAAATAACAAAATATTAGAAACTATCACGAGTTTCACTCACGCCTCCTCTGAATTTGTTATTTAACTCTTAACTCTTTGGTCACACATATCCCGTCTTAGTTGTCTTATCTCTACAACCGATTACAACTTTTCCAAAAGCTTATTTATCTTCGTTCCCACCTCAGCACACATATTAGGTTTTCACCCAATACACAACTCATAATCCTCAACCAAATGGCTCCTCTATATCTCAGTTGAACAACATACCTCATGTTGTTTCTCTCGATGTACTCACTTATTATATTATCTCTTATGTAGATAATCCACATCACATTCTCACTAAATCATTAGCTCTATTAAATTCGATAATTTATTATTAAAAAAATTCTTCGTCATTATCATCTCAATCTCCAATTCATCCGAATGACACAAAATAAGTCATAAATACGGCTCATCGAAATCTCTACACACAACTTATAAATAAAATAATAACATTTAACACCGCAATATCTACGGTGAAATCATATCTCATCACTCGACTAACTCATTAATCTCAATAAAATAATTCAAGATTATTATAGCAAAATCTACTATCCATCGTCTCATACGAATAAATAGTTTTGTCATCTCGATACTCATGCGTTTATTTCATTGGCAGTAATTGGTTTGATTGCTAAGGATTTAATCCTATCAATCGCAACCACAATTACTTTCCTCCTCTTTTAACTCATATATTCTCATTACGTATTTATAAAACTCTATCTCGTTAAACATACAAGAAATCTCACACATTTTCAACACGAGTACATGACAAACGTACTTACTCACAACAACATTTCTCAAAAGTATTACTCACTGTATTATCTCATAGTAATCCTGTACTGTTACTCAACCTCGGATTCGTCCTCTTCTCACCCATAAAATCTCGAGCCATACAAGCTCACCTCTGTACCATACTTATCCATACTCAAGGATAGTACAGTCTCAGCACTCTACATTATTAGACAGTGCATACTTGTTTACACACAAGTACAACATTATAATGCCACTCCACCTCAGTTCATTGTACCCCGTACTTTCCTCTAAACTCTTCACTTAACACTATTTTACAGTACTCTGTACTGTCCTCTAAATTCGCCATTCAACGCTATTTCACGGTACCTCATATCATCCCCTAGTTTTACCACTCAATGATGTGTTACGGTATCTCATACCGTCCTCCAATCAAATCATGGTACCTCGTACCATTTTCTGATTTCAATCCATCTCCTTTTTGACTCTAGCGGATCTCCCTCTCGGTATCGAGCCATAAAGACTCGCCATCATTCCTTCTTCGGTTTGAGTCACCAAGGTCCTCACTACTCTAACCACAAGGTACTCGTTATGTGGTTCCACAGAAATATGTGGTCTCAATCTCAATTACTCAATATGTAACCCCACATAACATGTGGTCTCAATCACAGTTACTCATTATGTGGCCCCACAAAATATGTGGTCTCAACCACTTTACTCGATATGTGGTCCCACAGCATATGTGGTCTCAACCACATTTACTCGTCATGTGGCCCCACAGAATATGTGGTCTCAACCACTTTACTCGATAATTAACTCAATCTCTAGGCCAATAAGGCCTATATGAACCACTATAGGTTCTCTCAATTATACCACAAAGTACTATTTATGTGGTTACTCAAATGTCCTCTGACATCTCAGTCACAAATATCTCATTATGTGACAAATCCAAATCATAGAATTCAACACTCAACATGTCAACTCATAATCAGCTATGGTGTGCAATCAACTACACACTCTTCGTCTTTCTCAACTCATACTCTTTTGGCTATCTCAGCCATTCATTGTGATCAATCATAAGTACTAGTTATGTGGTCCCACAAAATATGTGGTCTCAACCACAAAGTACTCGTATACAGAAATCTCGTCATATTTGTGAAACAACTAGCAATATATATACAATATCAAAATGAAAGAAATTCACATATTAAAAACAGATCTGTGCGCGTAGCACGGCCCGTGTAGATTCAACACGGCCCGTGTAAATCTACAATATTTCTTCTGTTTGCTTCTGTAAGTACAGCACGACCCGTGTTTATTGAACACAGCCCATGTGTTCTCAATTTTAACCCACTGTATGCTACTGTAATCCCAACACGACCCGTGTCCCCCAAACACGACCCGTGTTGATGTTGCAGAAACCAAAAATTGTTTCTAATACTCTTTTTAATATCCAACTTCTCCTAGATGGATTTCTATCCATCCTAATTCATATTATAACTCAATTAATCTTGTTTACAATAAAATTCACATAACTTACCATAAATTTAAGTTGTATATTCTCATTATACACACTTCTCCATGATTGCTAAATACTCGTCAAATAACCACATATAATCTCAGTTATACATAATCACAACGCACTCATTATGTGATGTGTAAACCTTACGTCAAATGGACACGAGATTCTTCTCAATGCCGGTTACAACACTTTATAATCACATTTCTCTAACGCATGCATTATTAACAATTTAAACATTCGTAACATGTTAAGTAAAATTTACTTACATACCTCATATCTACAAAATCTTGTTTTCTCATTAGCTGAAACTTGCATACTACGAATCTCAACTCTCGAGTGTACTCGACTACACTCACATGTCTCAACTTTTGGCTCATGCTCAGCTTATGCTCATACTCTTTCTCTTAATTAGTTGGAATTTCGCCTCAACCGGGATCTTATCTCATCATCAGTTGGAATCTCGTCATTAGCCGGAATCTCATCTCAATTAGTATCTCATCTCGTATTCAGTTGACATCTCATTATCAATTGAAGTTCTCGTCTTCTCATTAGTTGATATCTCATATCAACCAAAATCTCATCTGTCTCCACATCTATATTCACACATAGAATATAACAATAACAAATATAACATAAAAGTTATACATAACTCATAAACTAAAATCTGTAGCAGTATCTTTTCCCAAGCATGTGATGGGGGCTCTCTCCTCCTTTAGTTCAAGTCTAGGACTCTATACTCAAAGACCTAGTTCACTTAAACCATGCTCTGATACCAACTTGTAACACTCGGTTTCTCATACAAAGTACACCCAAAAATTTTCAACAAGTTATACATCAATAATGGGTATACTTGTACTAAACCATAGAAAACAAGATGTTATCATGCACTAATTACAATAAAATGTCCTCACGTTACATACCAGGCATTACAAATAAATCTAATTCAACTAAAGGACAGGCTCTAAACTTGTCTGTCATTCTTTATCACATGCCTTCCCCTATCACAGCTACGTATACCTGCAAAACAACATAACATTCAAGTGTAAGCTTATAAAGCTTAGTGAGTAAATCTCATTATCACTCCATAATTCTCTCTCAATTAACATCCTCATCATTCTCTTTTGCTAATCTCATTAGCAACATCCATCTTCTCTTAACTCGGAAACCTGCAAACATATTAGCTTAACAAACACTAGCTAATTATTAGTATCAACTCAATAATAAGTATCACAACTGACACTACTTATAACTCAATCAAACACACTCGTATATACTCATTTCACAATCAATTATACTCAATTATAACAACCCTCATGATTGTAATAGTTAAACTCAAAGACTCTTTAACTCACTTACTCTAGCATATACTCTACTTTTATTCTCAAATTTAAGTTGTAACTCGTCTCTTGTTATCCATAGATAACATAACCACTTTAACTCTAAGTTACTGCAATATCAACATAACACACATATATATAACACACATATATGTACAACATATATATACAAAAAGGTATAATTCTTACTCAAGTATTCAAAGGTACTCACCTGATATCAGTTTAGTATGTGGAACCCCCAATTTACACATACCGGGCTCCTGTTCGCTAAACTTGGTTATATCGCCATAGTCTAAATCAATTTTCCAATATCCACAATCATTTAAATAACATCTATCTCAAAGATGTATAAATCAAAAGGGGAAAAAGGTGTATAAACGGTAAATATCAACTCATATTTACCAAGACTCCCAAATTCGCGGCTTTTCTCATTCAACCGTAGAAACTCGACAATAATCACACCAATTACTCTAAAGACATCCCTTAACAATCTACTAACAACATATATAACAATATATAGCAAAATCACGAAATCAAAGTTAGGGTTTCAAAACCCCTAAAACGAAGAAATCACTCACATTGATGATTTAGGAATCGTGAACGTGTTTACGGGGTTAGATTGAAGTCTCCATACGTTTCACCACGCATCCCCTAGCTCAATTTGGTGGAAAATCGCCTTAGGAAGCTCTGGAATCGAATTTGGGGTGTTTTTCCCCGAAATGAGCATTTTCTGCACATTTAAAGGCTCTGCAGCGTAACACGGCCCGAGTTAATAGAACACGGCCCGTGTTAATCCTACTGTATGCTTTCTAAATTTGATCTGCAGGAAACACGTCCCGTGTTAGTAGAACACGGCCCATGTCAGCTACTAAATGCCCAAAATAGTCCCTAACAATCCTTTACACGACCCGTGTCACTTGGACACAACCCGTGTACTCTATTTTGGCATGTTTAAGGCTCAAAAGTCATCCAAATGGATTTTTAACCACTCAAATTCATACATCAACTTGACTAATCTTATTCCCACCAATATAAGTACATAAGAAAGGTTTTAAATCTCTTCTCACTAATCAAACAACTCATAACTCAAAGATAATAACTCTACTTACGTTAGTAAGCATCTTAAAATGAAAATCGGCCTTACATTCTAGTTTATGTTTTATGGTTATGTGTTAAGGTTTATGGCTAAACGGATATGGCTTACTTTTTTATTTCTTATGGTAAAGTCATAAAGCTTATGGGAGATCATTTATGGTTAAGGGTTTGTGGTTAAGTGTTACGGTCTGTATAATGCATTATGAGTTATAATTTATTTAAGCTTTATAGGTGATGGTTAAGTGTTACGACTTATGGCTTAAGGTTATCGATTATGGTTAAGGGTTAATTCTTACACCTAAAGCGTTATGCATTTGGATTAACACTTAAGGCTAACAATTATGGGATGTGAGTAATGGGTTATAGAATTGTGTTTAAGTCCTAAGCCTTGTTGCCTATTGGTTATGGATGATGGTTAAGTATTAAGACTTATGGATTATGAAATAAGTTCTAGTTTATGTTTTAATTCTTAAAGCTTATGGGAGATCATTTATGGTTAAGTGTAACGGTCTGTATAATGCGTTATAAGGTATGATTTATTTAAGCTTTATGGTTGATGGTTAAGTGTTAAGACTTATGGCTTAAGGTTATCGATTATAGTTAAGTGTTGAGGCTTACACCTAAGCATTATGCGTAATGATTAACTCTTAAGGCTAACAATTATGGGATGTGTGCAATGGGTTATAGCTTTCTGTTTAAGTCCTAAGGCTTGTTTCCTATTGGTTATGGATGATGGTTTTTGTGCTATGGGTTATGGTTATGGTTAAGTGTTAAGACTTATGGATTATCAAATAGGTTCTAGTTTACGTTTTATGGTTATGTGTTAAGGTTTATGGCTTTACGGATATGGCTTATGTTTTTATTTATTATGGTTAAGTCTTAAAGCTTATGGGAGAACATTTATGGTAAAGGGGCTATGGTTAAGTGTTACGGTCTGTATAATGCGTTATGAGTTATGATTTATTTAAACTTTACGCGTGATGGTCAAGTGTTAAGTGTTATGGTTAAGGTTATCGATTAGGGTTAATTGTTAAGGCTTACACCTAAAGCGTTATGCGTTTTGATTAACTCTTAAGGCTAACAATTAAGGGATGTGACTAATTGGTTATAGCTTTGTGTTTAAGTCCTAAGCCTTGTTGCCTATTGGTTATGGATGATGGTTTTTGTTCTATGAGTTATGGTTACGGTTAAGTGTTAAGACTTGTCCATTAAAAATACGTTCTAGTTTATGTTTTATGGTTATGTGCTAACGTTTATGGCTTAACGGATATGGCTTATGTTTTTATTTGTTATGGTTAAGTCTTAAAGCTTATGAGAGATCGTTTGTGATTAAGGGGTTATGGTTAAGTGTTACGGTGTGTATAATGCGTTATGAGTTATGATTTATTTAAGCTTTATGGGTGATGTTTAAGCGTTAAGACTTATGGCTTCAGGTTATCGATTATGGTTAAGTGTTAAGGCTTACACCTAAAGCGTTATATGTTTTGTTTAACTCTTAAGGCTAGCAATTATGTGATCTGACTAATGGTTTATAGCTTTGTGCTTAAGTCCTAAGGCTTGTTGTGTATTGATTATGTATGATGGTTTTTGTTCTATGGGATATGGTTCTAGTTTATGATTATGGATGATGGTTTTTGTTATATGGGTTATGGTTATGGTTAAGTGTTAAGACTTATGGATTATAAAATAGGTTCTAGTTTATGTTTTATGGTTATGTGTTAAGGTTTATGGCTTAACAGATATGGCTTACATTTTTATTTGTTATGGTTAAGTCTTATAGCTTATGGGAGATCATTTATGGTTAAGGGGTTATGGTTAAGTGTTACGGTATGTATAATGCGTTATGAGGTTTGTGTTTAAGTCCTAAGGCTTGTTGCCTATTGTATAATGCATTATGGGATGTGAGTAATGGGTTATAGGTTTGTGTTTAAGTCCTAAGGCTTGTTGCCTATTGGCTCTGGATAATGGTTTTTGTTCTATGGTTTATGGTTATCGTTAAGTGTTAAGATTTATCTATTTAAAAATAGGTTCTAGTTTATGTTTTATGGTTATGTGTTAAGGTCTATGGCTTAACGGATATGGCTTATGTTTTTATTTGTTATGGTTAAGTCTTAAAGCTTATGGGAGATCGTTTAGGGTTAAAGGGTTATGGTTAAGTGTAACAATCTGTATAATGCGTTATGAGTTATGATTCATTTAAGCTTTATGGGTGATGGCTAAGTGTTAAGACTTATGGCTTAAGGTTATAGATTATGGTTAAGTGTTAAGGCTTACACCCAAAGTGTTATACTTTTTGATTAACTCTTAAGGCTAACAATTATGAAATGTGAGTAATGGGTTATAGCTTTGTTTTTAAGTCCTAAGGCTTGTTGCCTATTGGTTATGGATGATGGTTTTTGTTCTATGGGTTATGGTTATGGTTAAGTGTTAAGACTTATCCATTAAAAATAGGTTCTAGTTTATGTTTTATGGTTATGTGTTAAGGTTTATGGCTTAACGGATATGGCTTACATTTTTATTTGTTATGGTTAGTTCTTAAAGATTATGGGAAATCATTTTTGGTTAACGGGTTATCGTTAAGTGTTGCGGTCTGTATAATGCGTAACGAGTTGTGCTTTATTTAAGATTTGTCGGTGATGGTTAAGTTTTAAGAATTATGGCTTAAGGTTATCGATTATGGTTAACTGTTAAGGCTTACACCTAAAGCGTTATGCATTTTGATTAGCTCTTAAAGCTAACAATTATGGGATGTGAGTAATGGGTTATACCTTTGTTTTTAAGTCCTAAGGCTTGTTGTCTATTGTTTATGGATGATAGTTTTTGTGGTATGGTTTATGGTTATGGTTAAGTGTTAAGACTTATGGATTATAAAAGAGGTTCTAGTTTATGTTTTATGGTTATGTGTTAAGGTTTATGGCTTAACGGATATGGCTTACGTTTTTATTTGTTATGGTTAAGTCTTAAAGATTATGAAGATCATTTATGGTTAATGGGTTATGGTTAAGTGTTACGGTCTGAATTATGATTTATGAGTTATGATTTATTTAAGCTTTATGGGTGATGGTCAAGTGTTAAGACTGGCTTAAGGTTGTCGATTATGGTTAAGTGTTAAGGCTTACACCTAAAGCGTTATGTGTTTTGATTAACTCTTAAGGCTAACAATCAAGGGATGTGACTAATGGGTTATAGCTTTGTGTTTAAGTCCTAAGGCTTGTCGCCTATTGGTTATGGATGATGGTTTTTGTTCTATGGGTTATGGTTATGGTTAAGTGTTAAGACCTATCCATGAAAAATAGGTTCTAGTTTATGTTTTATGGTTATGTGTTAAGGTTTATGGCTTATCGGATATGGCTTATGTTTTTATTTGTTATGGTTAAGTCTTAGTGCTTATGGGAGATCATTTATGGTTAACGGGTTACGGTTAAGTCTTACGGTCTGTGTGACAATGTAAATTTTGGTCAACAAAAGTCAATTGTAGTCAAACGAAGCGTACGTCAATCTATATGTTGAAAAGTTATTTTCCATGACTTTTACAATGAACTATTAATATTATAGTATTACGTATGCTAAACCAAAACAATTAGCGATTAAAAGTCGAAAATGCGAACAACAAACTACTGTAGCGTAAAAATTCGAAAATCGTACAATTATTATTTTGAGAATAATAATATTCATAAAACAATATATTCGTAAATACGAAACTTTCGATATATAGAACGTCGAAAACGGTGTTCGTATGTGAAAGTTATGACGATTAAACCGCTGTGAACGGATAAATGTACACAGGGTTTGAACGCAAAATACTAAATGCGGTGCCTTAAACATCAAATATGGAATAAGAAATCATATATTACGGAACGTTATACTATCTAGTATTTAATTTCAAAGCCAAATAAAATTTTCGGTAAAATGCCGAAAATCGCGAAATCGGAAGAATACTGCACTTAAACGCGTATTTCATTGTTTAACGAGCTACGACTCAATCTAATTAAATGTTTTACAATGTTTTTATACATAATATTTATTTAGAACTTCGTTTCGTCAAAAATTCATAAAATTCGCTAAAACGTTAAACTTATTTTATAAAAATACCCATTTTTATAAACATATGACATAACTTGTAAAAAAAATAACCCACTCTACCCCCCCCCCCCCCCCCCCCCCCCCTTCCAATCGGCAGCCCTCCTCACCACACCACCACTCTTCCAAGCTATGCTTCTAAAATTAGCCTATGACTACTAGAAATACTATATAATAATGTAAAACCCATAATTTCACATAAAGCATAAGTGAACTAGTATAGCACTATTTTGACTATAAAATCTCTCATCTCCTCTCTCTTTCTCGGCAGACACACACCAGCATCTCCCTGCCATACTCTTTAATCTAACTTGTGAATTCTAGGAATATTATAAACAAATATATGCAACATACCTCCCATTTAATTAAAGGGATACTATACTACTTTTATTATGACTAGAAAGCTCTCCAGACTCCACATCTCTCCACACTAACTCACGGCTCCCATCACCAACTCACACCACCACCACTCCAAAAAAAAAAAACCACCATCATCACAAACCACCATCTTCCACTACCACCTTTATTTATTTCAAAGATTTTTCAAAGGCATTTGGTAAGATACTCTCATCTAGTGATTTTGAACATTTCTACACAACTTTTATTCCATTTACACACACTAACATTTACGTAAAACCATTAGGTAATAGCTTTGTCCAAGGGTCCTTCGAGCTACGAAGCCTAGATCTTGCTTCCTACCGTAAATTCCGCAAGATCAACCTTATTTTTAAGTAAAGCACGCTTCAAGGGTGAGTTCATACCCATCATTTTCATCTTTTCAAACCTTTTTGGGGGAGAATACAAGTTCTTTTACTATAAATATTGTTTTATTCAAGTTTATATGGGTTTAAATGTTATATATGATGATTTACACATGTTTATAAAGCTAATATTTGTGTAAAAATGCTTTTGACATGGAATAATGATAGTTCTATGTAAGATGTTCATAATGATATATAATGTTAGTGTAAAAGTTTCTAAACTATAAATAAAGTGTGTAAAAAATGTTAGATCTTGGACACAATGTTATAAAGATGGAAACGAGAAGATGTGTAAAGATGAACTTGAAATAAAATATGAATAGATCCATATATTATGAACACTTTGACATATTAAATTGTGTAAAAGTTACAAAACCACTAATAAAGTGTACACAAAAATACTAGATCTTGGGTAAAAATGTTATAAAAATGAAAACTAGTAAAAACTACGTTTTTATAAACAAAAGTACTATTTTCTAACAAAAATGGTTATAACACAGTGATTACACCATTTTTGTGAGAAATATCTTAAAAGATGATATTTAAAATCATTTGAATAAGTTACTTCGTTATTATTCACAAAATATGATTATTACGATGAAATATTAAAAATAGAGTATTATAGGAATAGTTTATGAACACAAGGTTATATTGACGCTTAAACATGACAAAAATAATTATATAAAATTATATAATTATTAAACAATACTATATTATCATGGGAAAAATGATAATGGATGATTACAAGAATTACTATATACAAATTTTATGAACACAAGTTGATTTGAAATACATACATTTTGTGAGATGAATCTTCACAGTACTTTTATAAGTACCTACTATAAGTCCTGTATATTTATAACCAGATTCTCGGTAAGAGAGCGCGATATTTGAGTATAGATCTATACGGGCTTGACAAATTATTTACGTATCTCACATGGAAAATAATCAACTTAATAATTTTTACAAATTATTTACGTGAAATTATACACTTCAAAGGAATTTACACTACAATTTTACATATTACATTTTAGTCTTTGGGATTTAAAGACTTGGTCATTTTTATAAGAAAATATTGGATTTTCTTGGTTCTCAATTACTACCGTTTACAAATAAAGGGTTTTTCTTATACAAATCTTATGAACTCACCAACTTAATTGTTGACACTTTTTCAACTACTTGTATTCTCAGGAAATTGTTAAGGTAAATTCAGGAGCTATAAGAAGGGACGTTACGACGTCGTTTTTGTCTATTTTTGATATCATTTCAATTGTATTTGAAACATGAAACAATTAAACTTTGTAACATTTGCAATTGATTAATGATGGTTGTGTGCTTGGTAATCACTATTATTCAACTTTGTTATGATATTGTTCATAAAGTCATCCACCCTTGAACTATTCAACCAATACGGTTTGGGGGTGTGACAGATTGGTATCAGAGCATTTTTTATAGTGAACTAAGTATATCAATTCATTTAAGGATATACAACTATAAATACAATGGGACTAATACTCTCGAAAACATTTTTGTACAAGTATACTTTTAAAATTATAACGATAATTTTTATTAAAAAGTATAAGTACATACATACATACTAGAACGATATCATAACGAAAACATACAAAAGTGGCAGGACGAGTTGAACACTACGAATAGGCCTAAGTATTTTGGTAATTATATCTTGGATAAATAGAGCCTGATCAACTGTATTGGTCCAAGATGTGATTAACATATACTTAGGAATAGTCGTGGTGAACAGCAAGCCCGAACACTTACCAATAACCAAATAACTAAACATAAAAAAAATTTAAAATACTATGGGAGTATTTTAAGACGCTATTGAACTAAACATAAAGTTAAAACATAGAAGTATTTTGCATACATTACTTAATTATATATATGTGTATTTAAGGATCCCTTTATATACTGCTTACACCCCAATCCTCGTACAGACATCATGGCCGGACACCATTTACCAGGAGACCCGTACTATCCGGAGGAAGAACCGGAAGAGTTGTCGGATTACGAAGGTCAATGGGACGAGGAGAGTACCGATGACGAGCCTGAGGTCGTCAACCCCCGTCACCCGATCCGCGAGCATAATGCACCACCTCCACTACCGAGCTTTCAGGTATACCGCCATCCTGGAGGCCCACTATGGATGCGTACTCCTCGAAAGAGGGTACTTCCCATTCACTGCCCCTTACTAATTGAAGAACCTCTACAGGATCCAACGCTAGAGTGGGCAGAACGCCTACGCCTATGGAGCCGCGAGCAGGGCTTGCGACCCCCATATGGCATGTCCCGCGACTACTTCGATCTCAGCGAAGGGGGCTCTGCAGACCGAGCCTTGGCAATCATGATCGGACGCATCAGCCGTCAGGAAGAGCGGATTAGGGCAACCTCCAGTCAGATCATGGATGTGGGAGCTACTTTCGAGGACACTGCAGCGCGCCTTCGACGCTTAGACGAGACCCATGGCCATACCTCTGGACGAGTCGACTCACTCGAGGAGGACGGACGGACAGCTATGTGTATGTTTCAGGAGGCCTTTGAGCGGATATCAGATTCTGAGTAGAGGATACGATACATAGAGCGGAGGGCCGAGGAGGCCGAGCGAGAGGCTGCCGATCTGAGGGTACAGGTGGATGCATTACACGGAGCTGGGAGATCCGGATCACCATGAGTAGTACTTATACTACTCAAGTTTTGTTATAGATTAGGAAACCTTTGAGCACGCATTATACGCTGCTCACCATTGTACGTAGGCGCGGTTCTACAATTAAGTGATTACACTTTTCGTAAGCCGTTACGCCGTTTATTTCTATTGCACTGTAGACCTCTGCGAAGGTCAAATTTTCCCATTTCAAATTCATGTAACGCTACAATTATTATTAATATGATGACTTATGTTATTTATAAGTGTTGCACAAGTGTTTGACATGTATGTTTGATACTGGATTATAATTACAACTTATGAAAAAAATAGAACAAAGATAAACTTGAAATGTGAGCGCCGCATCCTAATGACAATATACTTATAACGATCCTTCCAGAAACTGATCATCGTTAAATCTTGAAATCCTTATAACAGAAATATGCCACCCCGTCGAAGAAACGCTAGGCGCACATCGATCGCAACTCCCGAGCCACCCATGATGGACTCCGCAACTTTCCAAGATGTCGTCACAGCCGCCGTGACAGCCGCTATTGCCCAAATTAACACCAATGGGACGAATGGAAATGGGAGCAGAAATGGCACCAACGACTCCACAAATGGAGAAACATCAAACCAATCGCGAGTATGCACGTACAAAGACTTTGTTAATTGTAAACCAGTGGCTTTCCATGGTACGCTTTCCATGGTACTGGTGGTGTCCTTGCTCTCACGATATGGACTGAGAAAACGGAATCAATCTTTGAAATATCCGCATGTTCCGAGGAATCTAAAATCAAATTCGCCGCTGGTACCTTTGCTGACACGGCCATGTCCTGGTGGAAGGGCCATGTTAAGGCTCTGACACTTCCTGTGGCAAACTCAATGGGTTGGGAGGAACTGAAGACCATGCTGATGAAAGAATACTGCCCCAGAGGGGAGATCCAGAAACTAGAACAAGAGCTATGGAATCTCACTATGAAAGGTTCAGATCTGACCTCCTACACAAACCGATTCAATGACCTGGCAACTCTCTGCCCTACTATGGTCATGCCAGAATCTGTGAAAGTGGAGCGCTATATCTGGGGGCTATCTCCTCAGATCCAGGGGAATGTAGAATCAGCAAGCCCCGCTACCTTCGATAGCGCAAAACGATTGGCCCAACGACTAGTTGACCATGGGGTTCGCCAGGGAACCATAACCCCAAGAACTGAACAACCAAAAAAGAAAAATCACAAGAGAAAACCCTGGAACAGGGGAAAGGGCCAGCCTAACCAAGAAGGTGCCAAGAGACAATAAATTGTGGCAGTCCATGCTGCCACTGTCTTGACTACCCCAACAGCAACCAAGCAGTATAATGGGACACTACCCAAGTGCAACAAGTGTAATTTCCACCACACCGGGGCATGTAGGGAGATGCACTGCTCGAACTGTAACAAAAAGGGTCATACCGCCCGTTTCTGCAAGGCGCCAGTTCCACAAACCACCCAAGCCTCTAATGTTGGGGTGAGTCAAGCTTGCTATGGCTGTGGTGAGACGGGGCATTTTAAGCGTGATTGCCCGAAGACAAAGAACGTTGGGAGAAATGGTAGAGTCCTAGCCATGGGACGCGCGGAAGCGGTGGAGGATCCCACCGTGGTTACCGGTACGTTCCTCGTCAATAATTCATATGCTTATATTCTATTCGATAGCGGTGCGGAGAGGAGCTTCGTAAGCCACGAGTTTAAAAACTTACTAAAACAAAAACCTCAACCACTCAATGAGACATTTACGGTAGAAATGGCAAATGGCAAAACAGAAAGCACAAACAACATTTACATAAGCTGTACACTTACTCTGGACGATCACTCCTTTCAAATCGACTTAATGCCTGTTAGAGTAGGAAGCTTTGACGTGATTGTTGGTATGGATTGGTTAATTCCCCATCATGCCGACATCATGTGTTATGAACGAGCAATCCGACTTCATCTGCCGAATGACAAGACCTTTGTTATCTACGGTGATAAACCCAGTACCAGCCTCCGAATCGTGTCTTCTATCAAAGCCCGAAAATACCTACAGAAAAGATACCATGCCTTTCTAGCCCACGTTGTTGACAAGAAGAAAGAAGTAAAGAACATCAAAGAGATCCCTGAAGTATGCGACTTTCCTGACGTATTCCCAGAAGACCTCCCAGGAGTACCACCCGCACGACAAGTGGAGTTCAGAATTGATTTGATCCATGGAGCCACCCCAGTAACAAAAGCGCCATACCGATTAGCCCCGACAGAAATGCAAGAATTATCCAGCCAACTAAACGAACTGCTAAGTAAAGGGTTTATCAGACCGAGCTTCTCACCTTGGGGAGCGCCGGTCTTGTTCGTGAAGAAGAAGGATGGATCATTCCGTATGTGCATTGACTATCGGGAGTTGAACAAGCTCACCATCAAGAATCGATACCCGCTACCCCGAATTGACGACCTGTTCGATCAACTCCAAGGATCGAGTTATTTCTCAAAAATCGATCTAAGGTCGGGATATCACCAACTCAAGGTTCAAGAAGAAGATGTTCCTAAGACGGCATTCAGAACCTGCTACGGCCATTATGAATTCGTTGTGATGCCTTTCGGAATGACTAATGCACCCGCAGTGTTTATGGATCTGATGAACCGCGTATGCCGACCTTACCTAGATAAATTCGTGATAGTGTTCATCGACGACATACTTATCTATTCACGAAGTAAGGAGGAACATAGTCAACACTTATGACAGGTTTTGGAGACATTAAGAGCAGAGAAGCTGTATGCGAAATTTTCGAAATGCGAATTTTGGATTCGGAAGGTGGACTTTCTAGGCCACGTAGTCAGCAAGGAAGGAATACATGTGGATCCCTCCAAAATCAAAGCCATCGAAAACTGGGATGCACCAAGAACTCCGATAGAAATCCGCCAGTTTTTGGGCCTTGCTGGCTATTACCGAAGATTGATACAAAATTTCTCCAAAATTGCGAAGCCTCTTACTACCCTGACACAGAAGGGTGTAACATTCAAGTGGGAAGATAAACAAGACGCCGCCTTCCAGACCTTAAAGAAAGCCTTGTGCAGCGCTCCTATTCTGTCTCTTCCAGAAGGAACAGAAGACTTTGTAGTCTATTGCGATGCGTCGAACCAAGGTCTGGGCTGCGTACTCATGCAAAGGGGAAAAGTCATTGCCTACGCTTCAAGACAACTTAAAACTCACGAGGTTAACTACACTACACATGACCTCGAGTTAGGGGCGGTAGTTTTTGCATTAAAGATCTGGAGACACTACCTGTACGGCACTAAGTGTACAATCTTCACTGACCACAAGAGTCTCCAGCATATCCTCAATCAAAAAGAGCTTAACATGAGACAACGGCGATGGGCAGAGCTACTAAGTCACTATGAATGTGAAATTCGTTATCACCCAGGGAAGGCCAACGTGGTAGCTGATGCCCTCAGTCGAAAGGAGTACTCGGGCCGCCGAGTAAAGTCATTAACAATAACGATCCATTCCCATTTGTCCACTCAGATCAAAGAGGCGCAGCTAGAAGCCTTAAAACCTGAGAATGTCGTAAATGAAGCCTTGCGAGGGATGGATAAAAACCTTGAAGTTAAGGATGACGGAGCTCGTTACCTGATGAACCGAATTTGGACTCCGAGATTTGGCGGATACAGAGACATTATCATGAATGAGGCTCACAAGACTAGGTACTCCGTTCATCCCGGATCCGACAAGATGTATCTAGATCTCAAGAAACTGTATTGGTGGCCAAACATGAAGGCAGAAATTGCTACCTACGTGGGCAAGTGTTTGACTTGCGCCAAGGTTAAGGTAGAATGTCAAAAGCCCTCGGGATTGCTAATTCAACCAGCAATACCTGAGTGGAAGTGGGAGTGGATAACAATGGACTTCATAACCAAATTACCAAAGACAACCGGTGGGCTAGACACTATATGGGTAATCGTCGATAGGTTAACCAAATCCGCTCACTTCCTGCCAATCAAGGAGACTGATAGGATGGACAAGCTGGCGAGGGTTTACCTCAGAGAAATTGTAAAATTGCATGGTGTGCCAAAATCAATCATCTCGGATAGAGATAGCCGATTCACTTCGCACTTTTGGCAATCATTGCAAAAGGTTATGGGAACCAGACTCGATATGAGCATAGCTTACCATCCGCAGACGGATGGCCAAAGTGAACGAACCATTCAAACACTGGAAGACATGCTTCGCGCCTGTGTAATAGACTTTGGCAAGGCGTGGGACGTTCACTTGCCACTAATTGAATTCTCCTACAACAACAGTTACCACACTAGCATCAAGGCCGCCCCATTCGAGGCACTGTACGGGCGTAAGTGCAGATCACCTTTGTGTTGGGCCGAGGTCGGCGACACATAGCTAGCCAGAGGTCAAGTGACAAACAGCAACCTCACCGGGCCAGAAATCATACGAGAAACAACGGAAAAGATCGTTCAAATCCGGGAACGATTGAAGGCCTCTCGCGATCGACAGAAAAGTTATGCAGACAAAAGGCGTAAACCGTTAGAATTTCAAGTGGGTGACCTTGTCATGTTGAAGGTCTCCCCTTGGAAAGAGATGATACGCTTCGGCAAGAGGGGAAAACTTAACCCAAGGTACATTGGACCATTCAAAATCCTGGCAAGGATCGGTCCTGTAGCCTACAAACTTCAACTACCCCAGGAGTTGAGCAAAGTACACAGCACATTCCATGTGTCGAATCTCAAGAAGTGCTTGTCCGATGAAACCCTGATCATTCCCCTTGACGAAATCGAAGTCAATGAAGACCTACACTTCGTAGAGGAACCAACGGAGATCATGGATAGAGAAATCAAAAGAACCAAACAAAGCCGCATACCAATAGTTAAGGTCCGTTGGAGTGCCAAGCGAGGACCTGAGTTTACTTGGGAACGCGAAGACCAAATGAAGCAGAAGTACCCACATCTCTTCCCAAACCCTTGAGGATCCACTCAAGAGCTAAATTTCGGGACGAAATTTTTTCTAACGGGTAGATGATGTAACAATTGTAAATTTTGGTCAACAAAAGTCAACTGTAGTCAAACGAAGCGTACGTCAATCTATATGTTGAAAAGTTATTTTCCATGACTTTTACAATGAACTATTAATATTATAGTATTACGTATGCTAAACCAAAACAATTAGCGATTAAAAGTCGAAAATGCGAACAGCAAACTACTGTAGCGTAAAAATTCGAAAATCGTACATTTAATATTTTGAGAATAATAATATTCATAAAACAATCTACTCGTAAATACGAAACTTTCGATATATAGAACGTCGAAAACGGAGTTCGTATGTGAAAGTTATGACGATTAAACCGCTGTGAACGGATAAATGTACACAGGGTTTGAACGCAAAATACTAAATGTGGTGCGTTAAACATCAAATATGGAATAAGAAATCATATATTACGGAACGTTATACTATCTAGTATTTAATTTCAAAGCCAAATACAATTTTCGGTAAAATGCCGAAAATCGCGAAATCGGAAGAATACTGCGCTTAAACGCGTATTTCATTGTTTAACGAGCTACGACTCAATCTAATTAAATGTTTTACAATGTTTTTATACATAATATTTATTTAGAACTTCGTTTCGTCAAAAACTCATAAAATTCGCTAAAACGTTAAACTTATTTTATAAAAATACTCATTTTTATAAACATATGACATAACTTGTAAAAGAAATAACCCACTCTACCCCCCCCCCCCCCCCCCTTCCAATCAGCAGCCCTCCTCACCACACCACCACTCTTCCAAGCTATGCTTCTAAAATTAGCCTATGACTACTAGAAATACTATATAATAATGTAAAACCCATAATTTCACATAAAGCATAAGTGAACTAGTATAGCTCCTATTTTGACTATAAAATCTCTCATCTCCTCTCTCTTTCTCGGCAGCCACACACCAGCATGTCCCTGCCATACTCTTTAATCTAACATGTGAATTCTAGGAATATTATAAACAAATATATGCAACATACCTCCCATTTAATTAAAGGGATACTATGACTAGAAAGCTCTCCACACTCCACATCTCTCCACACTAACTCACGGCTCCCATCACCAACTCACACCACCACCACTCCAAAAAAAAAAAAACCACCATCATCACAAACCACCATCTTCCACCACCACCTTTATTTATTTTAAAGATTTTTCAAAGGCATTTGGTAAGATACTCTCATCTAGTGATTTTGAACATTTCTACACAACTTTTATTCCATTTACACACACTAACATTTACGTAAAACCATTGGGTAATAGCTTTGTCCAAGGGTCCTTCGAGCTACGAAGCCTAGATCTTGCTTCCTACCGTAAATTCCGCAAGATCAACCTTATTTTTAAGTAAAGCACGCTTCAAGGGTGAGTTCATACCCATTTTCATCTTTTCAAACTTTTTTGGGGGAGAATACAAGTTCTTTTACTATAAATATTGTTTTATTCAAGTTTATATGGGTTTAAATGTTATATATGATGATTTACACATGTTTATAAAGCTAATATTTGTGTAAAAATGCTTTTGACATGGAATAATGATAGTTCTATGTAAGATGTTCATAATGATATATAATGTTAGTGTAAAAGTTTCTAAACTATAAATAAAGTGTGTAAAAAATGTTAGATCTTGGACACAATGTTATAAAGATGGAAACTAGAAGATGTGTAAAGATGAACTTGACATAAAATATGAATAGATCCATATATTATGAACACTTTGACATATTAAATTGTGTAAAAGTTACAAAACCACTAATAAAGTGTTCACAAAAATACTAGATCTTGGGTAAAAATGTTATAAAAATGAAAACTAGTAAAAACTATGTTTTTATAAACAAAAGTACTATTTTCTAACAAAAATGGTTATAACCAAGTTATTACACCATTTTTGTGAGAAATATCTTAAAAGATGATATTTGAAATCATTTGAATAAGTTACTTCGTTATTATTCACAAAATATGATTATTACGACGAAATATTAAAAATAGAGTATTATAGGAATAGTTTATGAACACAAGGTTATATTCACGCTTAAACATGACAAAAATAATTATATAAAATTATATAATTATTAAACAATACTATATTATCATGGGAAAAATGATAATGGATGATTACAAGAATTACTATATACAAATTTTACGAACACAAGTTGACTTGAAAAACATACATTTTGTGAGATGAATCTTCACAGTACTTTTATAAGTACCTACTATAAGTCCTATTCATTTATAACCTGAGTCTCGGTAAGAGAGCGCGATATTTGAGTATAGATCTATACGGGCTTGACAACCCCACACCTGAGCTGCTTGCCACAGCTAGACCGACAGGTCTGAGGTGTCCAAATGTCTACCATTTCGACGCCTGAAGAACGTCGCAGCAGGCCAACTAGTCACAGTATGGTTATAGCATATCTCACATGGAAAATAATCAACTTAATAATTTTTACAAATTATTTACGTGAAATTATACACTTCAAAGGAATTTACACTACAATTTTACATATTACATTTTAGTCTTTGGGATTTAAAGACTTGGTCATTTTTATAAGAAAATATTGGATTTTCTTGGTTCTCAATTACTACCGTTTAGAAATAAAGGGTTTTTTCTTATACAAATCTTATGAACTCACCAACTTAATTGTTGACACTTTTTCAACTACTTGTATTCTCAGAAAATTGTTAAGGTAAATTCAGGCGCTACAAGAAGGGACGTTACGACGTCTTTTTTGTCTATTTTTGATATCATTTCAATTGTATTTGAAACATGAAACAATTAAACTTTGTAACATTTGCAACTGATTAATGATGGTTGTGTGCTTGGTAATCACTATTATTCAACTTTGTTATGATATTGTTCATGAAGTCATCCACCCTTTAACTATTCCGCCAATACGGTTTGGGGGTGTGACAGTCTGTATAATGCGTTATGAGTTATGATTTATTTAAGCTTTATGCATGATGGTTAAGTGTTAAGACTTATGGGTTAAGGTTTTTGATTATGGTTAAGTGTTAAGGCTTACACCTAAAGCGTTTTGTGTTTTGATTAACTCTTAAGGCTAACAATATGGGATGTGAGTAATGGGTTATAACTTTGTGTTTAAGTCCTAAGGCTTGTTGCCTGTTGGTTATGGATGATGGTTTTTGTGCTATAGTTATGGTTATGGTTAAGTGTTAACACTTATGTATTATGAAATAGGTTCTAGTTTATGTTTTATGGTTATGTGTTAAGGTTTATGGCTTAAGGGATATGGCGTACGTTTTTATTTGTAATGGTTAAGTCTTAAAGCTTATGGGAGATCATTTATGGTTAAGGGGTTATGGTTAAGTGTTACGGTCTGTATATTGCGTTATGAGTTATGATTTATTTAAGCTTTATAGGTGATGGTTAAGTGTTAAGACTTATGGCTTAAGGTTATCGATTATGGTTAAGTGTTAAGGCTTACACCCAAGCTTTGTGTTTAAGTCATAAGGATTGTTGGCTATTGGTTATAGATGATAGTTTTTGTGCTATGGATTATGGTTATGATTAAGTGTTAAGACTTATGGATTATGAAATAGGGTCTAGTTTATGTTTTATGGTTATGTATTAAGGTTTATGGCTTAACGGATATGGCTTACGTTATTATTTGCCATGGTTAAGTCTTAAAGCTTATGGAAGATCATTTATGGATAAGTGGTTATGGTTAAGTGTTACGGTCTGTATAATGCGTTGAGTTATTATTTATTTAAGCTTTATGGGTGTTGGTCAAGTGTTAAGACTTATGGCTTAAGGTTATCAAATTATGGTTAAGTGTTAAGGCTTACACCTAAAGTGTTATGCGTTTTGATTAACTCTTAAGGCTAACAGTTATGAGACGTGACTAACGGGTTTTAGGTTTGTGTTTAAGTCATAAGGTTTGTTGCCTATTGGTTATGGATGATGGTTTTTGTTCTATGGGTTATGGTTATGGTTAAGTGTTAAGACTTATCCAATAAAAATAGGTTCTAGTTTATGTTTTATGGTTATCTGTTAAGGTTTATGGCTTAACGGATATGACTTAGGTTTTTATTTGTTATGGTTAAGTCTTAAAGCTTATGGGAGATCATTTATGGTTAACGGGTTATGGTTAACTGTTACGGTCTGTATAATGCGTCATGAATTCTAATTAATTTAAGCTTTGTGCGTGATGGTTAAGTGTTAAGACATATGGCTTAAGGTTATCGATTATGGTTGAAGTGTTAAGGTTTATACCAAAAGCATTATGCATTTTGATTAACTCTTAAGGCTAACAATATGGGATGTGAGTAATGGGTTATAGCTATGTGTTTGAGTCCTAAGGCTTGTTGCCTAATGGTTATGGATGATGGTTTTTGTGCTATGGTTATGGTTATGGTTAAGTGTTAAGACTTATGGATTATGAAATAGGTTCTAGTTTATGTTTTATGGTTATGTGTTAAGGTTGATGGCTTAACGGATATGGCTTATGCTTTTATTTGTCATGGTTAAGTTTTAAAGCTTATGGGAGATCATTTATGGTTAAAGGATTATGGTTAAGTGTTACGGTTTGTATAATGCGTTATGAGTTATGATTTATTTAACCTCTATGGGTGATGGTTAAGTTTTAAGACTTATGGCTTAAGGTTATCGATTATGGTTAAGTGTTAAGGCTTTCACCAAAGTGTTATGTGTTTTGATTAACTCTTAAAGCTAATAATTATAGGATGTGACTAATGGGTTATAGCTTTGTGTTTAAATCCTAAGGGTTGTTGCCTATTGGTTATGGATGATGGTTTTTGTTCTATGGGATATGGTTATGGTGAAGTGCTAAGACTTATCCATTAAAAATAGGTTCTAGTTTATGTTTTATGGTTATGTGTTACGGTTTATGGTTTAACGGATATGGCTTATGTTTTTATTTGTTATGGTTAAGTCTTAAATCTTATATGAGATCATTTATGGTTAAGGGGTTTTGGTTAAGTGTTACGGTCTGTTTAATGCGTTATGAGGTACGATTTATTTAAGCTTTATGGGTGATGATTAAGGGTTAAGACTTATGGCCTAAGGGTATCGATTATGGTTAAGTATTAAGGCTTACTCCTAAAGCGTTATGCGTTATGATTAACTCTTAAGGCTAACAATTATGGGATGTGAGTAATGGGTTATAGCTTTGTGTTTAAGTCCAAAGCCTTGTTTCCTATTGGTTATGGATGATGGTTTTTGTTCTATGGGTTATGCTTATCGTTAAGTGTTAACACTTAACCATCAAACATAAAGCTTAAATAAATCATAACTCATATCCGTTAAGCCATAAACCTTAACACGTAACCATAACCCCTTAACCACAAATGATCTCCCATAAGCATTAAGACTTAACCATAACAAATAAAAACGTAACCCATATCCGTTAAGCCATAAACCTTAACACATAACCATAAAACATAAATTAGAACCTATTATTAATGGATAAGTCTTAACACTCAACCATAACCATAACCCATAAAACAAAAACCATCATCCATAAGCAATAGGCAACAAGCCTTAGGACTTATGCACAAAACTATAACCCATCTAGTCACATCCCATAATGGTTAGCCTTAAGAGTTAATCAAAACGCATAACGCTTTAGGTGTAACCCTTAACACTTAACCTTAATCGATAACCTTAAGCCATAAGTCTTAACGCTTAACCATTACCCATAAAGCTTAATAAATCATAACTCATAATGCATTATACAGACCGTAACAATTAACCATAACCCCTTAACCATAAATGATCTCCTATAAGCTTTAAAACTTAACCATAACAAATAAAAACATAAGCCATATCCGTTAAGCCATAAACCTTAACACATAACCATAAAACGTAAACTAGGTAACCATAACCCATAAGTCTCCTATAAGTCTTAACACTTAACGATAACCATAACCCATAAATGATCTCCTATAAGTCTTAACACTTAACGATAACCATAACCCATACAACAAAAACCATCATCCATAACCAATAGACAACAAGGCTTAGGACTTAAACACAAAGTTATAACCCATTACTCACATCCCATAATTATTAGGCTTAAGTGTTAATCAAAACGCATAACGCTGTAGGTGTAAGCCTTAACACTTAACCATAATCGATAACCTTAAGCCATAAGTCTTAGCACTTAACCATCTCCTATAAAGCTTAAATAAATCGTAACTCATATCACATTATACAGACCGTAACACTTAACCATAACCCCCTAACCATAAATGACCTTCCATAAGCTTTAAGACTTCACCATAACAAATAAAAACATTAGCCATACCTGTTAAGCCATAAACCTTAACACATAACCAAAAAACATAAACTAGAACCTATTTTTAATGGATAGTCTTAACACTTAACCATAACCATAACCCATAGAACAAAAACCATCATCCATAACCAATAGGCAACAAGCCTTAGGACTTAAACACAAAGCTATAACCCAATAGTCACATCCCATAATTGTTAGGCTTAAGAGTTAATCAAAATGCATAACGCTTTAGGTGGAAGCCTTAACACTTAACCATAATCGATAGCCTTAAGCCATAAGTCCTAACACTTAACCATCATCCATAAAGCTTAAATAAATAATAACTCATAACACATCATACAGATCGTAACACATAACCATAACCCCTTAACCATAAATGATCTCCCATAAGCTTCAAGACTTAACCATAACAAATAAAAACATAAGCCATATCCGTTAAGCTATAAACCTTAATACATAACCATAAAACGTAAACTAGAACCTATTTTTAACGGATAAGTCTTAACACTTAACGATAACCATAACCCATAGAAAAAAAACCATCATCCATAACTAATATGCAACAAGGCTTAGGACTTAAACACAAAGCTATAACCCATTACTCACATCCGATAATTGTTAGGCTTAAGAGTTAATCAAAACGCATAACGCTTTAGGTGTAAGCCTTAACACTTAACCATCACCCGTAAAGCTTAAATAAATCAAACCTCATAACGCATTATACAGACCGTAACACTTAACCATAAATGATCTCCCATAAGCTTTAAGACTTAACCATAACAAATAAAAACGTATGACATATCCGTTAAGCCATAAACCTTAACACATAACCAAAAAACATAAACTAGAACCTATTAATAATGGATAAGTATTAACACTTAACCATAACCATAACCCATAAAAGGAAAACCATCATCCATAACCAATAGGCAACAAGCCTTAGGACTTAAACATAAAGCTATAACCCATCTAGTCACATCTCATAATTTTTAGCCTTAAGAGTTAATCAAAACACATAACGCTTTAGGTGTAAGCCTTAACACTAAACCATAATCGATAACCTTAAGCCATAAGTCTTAACACTTAACCATCACCCATAAAGCTTAAATAAATCATAAATCATAACGTATTATACAGACCGTAACACTTAACCATAACCCCTTAATCATAAATGATCTCCCATAAGCTTTAAGACTTAACCATAACAAATAAAAACATAAGCGATTTCCGTTAAGCCATTAACCTTAACACATAAACATTAAACATGAAATACAACCTATTTTTTAATGGTTAAGTCTTAACACTTAACGATAACCACAAGCTATAAAACAAAAACCATCATCCATAACCAATAGGCAACAAGGCTTAGGAGTTAAACACAAACCTATAACCCATTACTCACATCCCATAATTGTTAGCCTTAAGAGTTAATCAAAACGCATAGCGCTTTAGGTGTAAGCCTTAACACTTAATGATGATCGATAACGTTAAGCCATAAGTCTTAACACTTAACCATCACCCATAAAGCTTAATTTTTTTCATACCTCATAACGCGTTATACAGACCGTAACACTTAACCATAATCCCTTAACCATAAATGATCTCCCATAAGCATTAACACTTAACCATAACAAATAAAAATGTAAGCCATATCCGTTAAGCGATAAACCTTAACACATAACCATAAAACATAAACTAGAAACTATTATTAATGGATAAGTCTTAACACTTAACCATAAACATATCCCATAAACAAAAACCATAATCCATAACCAATAGGCAACAACCCTTAGGACTTAAACACAAAGCTATAACCCATCTAGTCACATCCCATAAATTGTTATCCTTAAGAGTTAATCAAAACGCATAACGATTTAGGTATAAGCCTTAACACTTAACCATAATAAATAACCTTAAGCCATAAGTCTTAACACTTAACCATTACCCATAACGCTTAAATAAAGCATAACTCATAACGTATTATATGGACCGTAACACTTAATCATAACCCTTTAACCACAAATGATCTCCCATAATCTTTAAGACTTAACCATAACAAATAAAAACATAAGCCATTTCCGTTAAGCCAATAACCTTAACACATAACCATTAAACATAAACTAGAACCTATTTTTTAATGGATAAGTCTTAACACTTAAGGATAACCATAAGCCAAAGAACAAAAACCATCATCAATAACCAATAGGCAACAAGGCTTAGGACTTAAACACAAAGCTATAACCCATTACTCACATCCCATAATTGTTAGCCTTAAGAGTTAATTAAAAGCATAACGCTTTAGGTGTAAACCTTAACACTTAACCTAATCGATAACCTTAGGCCATATGTCTTAACACTTAACCATCACCCATAAAGCTTAAATAAATCATACCTCATAACGCATTATACAGACCGTAACACTTCACCATAACCCCTAACCATAAATGACCTTCCATAAGCTTTAAGACTTCACCATAACAAATAAAAACATTAGCCATACCTGTTAAGCCATAAACCTTAACACATAACCAAAAAACATAAACTAGAACCTATTTTTAATGGATAGTCCTAACACTTAACCATAACCATAACCCATAGAACAAAAACCATCATCCATAACCAATAGGCAACAAGCCTTAGGACTTAAACACAAAGCTATAACCCAATAGTCACATCCCATAATTGTTAGGCTTAAGAGTTAATCAAAATGCATAACGCTTTAAGTGGAAGCCTTAACACTTAACCATAATCGATAGCCTTAAGCCATAAGTCCTAACACTTAACCATCATCCATAAAGCTTAAATAAATAATAACTCATAACACATCATACAGATCGTAACACATAACCATAACCCCTTAACCATAAATGATCTCCCATAAGCTTCAAGACTTAACCATAACAAATAAAAACATAAGCCATATCCGTTAAGCTATAAACCTTAATACATAACCATAAAACGTAAACTAGAACCTATTTTTAACGGATAAGTCTTAACACTTAACGATAACCATAACCCATAGAAAAAAACCATCATCCATAACTAATATGCAACAAGGCTTAGGACTTAAACACAAAGCTATAACCCATTACTCACATCCGATAATTGTTAGGCTTAAGAGTTAATCAAAACGCATAACGCTTTAGGTGTAAGCCTTAACACTTAACCATCACCCGTAAAGCTTAAATAAATCAAACCTCATAACGCATTATACAGACCGTAACACTTAACCATAAATGATCTCCCATAAGCTTTAAGACTTAACCATAAGAAATAAAAACGTATGCCACATCCGTTAAGCCATAAACCTTAACACATAACCAAAAAACATAAACTAGAACCTATTAATAATGGATAACTATTAACACTTAACCATAACCATAACCCATAAAAGGAAAACCATCATCCATAACCAATAGGCAACAAGCCTTAGGACTTAAACATAAAGCTATAACCCATCTAGTCACATCCCATAATTTTTAGCCTTAAGAGTTAATCAAAACACATAACGCTTTAGGTGTAAGCCTTAACACTAAACCATAATCGATAACCTTAAGCCATAAGTCTTAACACTTAACCATCACCCATAAAGCTTAAATAAATCATAAATCATAACGTATTATACAGACCGTAACACTTAACGATAACCCCTTAATCATAAATGATCTCCCATAAGCTTTAAGACTTAACCATAACAAATAAAAACATAAGCGATTTCCGTTAAGCCATTAACCTTAACACATAAATATTAAACATAAAATAGAACCTATTTTTTAATGGTTAAGTCTTAACACTTAACGATAACCACAAGCTATAGAACAAAAACCATCATCCATAACCAATAGGCAACAAGGCTTAGGAGTTAAACACAAACCTATAACCCATTACTCACATCCCATAATTGTTAGCCTTAAGAGTTAATCAAAACGCATAGCGCTTTAGGTGTAAGCCTTAACACTTAATGATAATCGATAACGTTAAGCCATAAGTATTAACACTTAACCATCACCCATAAAGCTTAAATTTTTTCATACCTCATAACGCGTTATACAGACCGTAACACTTAACCATAATCCCTTAACCATAAATGATCTCCCATAAGCTTTAACACTTAACCATAACAAATAAAAACGTAAGCCATATCCGTTAAGCCATAAACCTTAACACATAACCATAAAACATAAACTAGAAACTATTATTATTGGATAAGTCTTAACACTTAACCATAAACATATCCCATACACAAAAACCATCATCCATAACCAATAGGCAACAACCCTTAGGACTTAAACACAAAGCTATAACCCATCTAGTCACATCCCATAAATTGTTAGCCTTAAGAGTTAATCAAAACGCATAACGATTTAGGTATAAGCCTTAACACTTAACCATAATAAATAACCTTAAGCCATAAGTCTTAACACTTAACCATTACCCATAACGCGTAAATAAAGCATAACTCATAACGTATTATATGGACCGTAACACTTAATCATAACCCCTTAACCACAAATGATCTCCCATAAGCTTTAAAACTTAACCATAACAAATAAAAAGATAAGCCATTTCCGTTAAGCGAATAACCTTAACACATAACCATTAAACATAAACTAGAACCTATTTTTTAATGGATAAGTCTTAACACTTAAGGATAACCATAAGCCAAAGAACAAAAACCATCATCCATAACCAATAGGCAACAAGGCTTAGGACTTAAACACAAAGCTATAACCCATTACTCACATCCCATAATTGTTAGCCTTAAGAGTTAATCAAAAGCATAACGCTTTAGGTGTAAGCCTTAACACTTAACCTAATCGATAACCTTAGGCCATACGTCTTAACACTTAACCATCACCCATAAAGCTTAAATAAATCATACCTCATAACGCATTATACAGACCGTAACACTTCACCATAACCCCTTAACCGTAAATGATCTCCCATATGCTTTAAGACTTAACCATAACAAATAAAAACGTAATCCATATCCGTTAAGCCATAAAGCTTAACACATAACCATAGAACATAAACTAGAACCTATTTCATAATCCATAAGTCTTAACACTTAACCATAACCATAACCCATAGAACAAAAACCATCATCCATAACCAATAGGCAACAAGCCTTAGGACTTAAACACAAAGCTATAACCCATTGGTCACATCCTATAATTGTTAGCCTTAATAGTGAATCAAAACGCATAACGCTTTAGGTGTAAGCCTTAACACTTAACCATAATCAATAACCTTAAGCCATAAGTCTTAACAGTTAACCATCAATCATAAAGCTTAAATAAATAATAATTCATAACACATTATACAAACCAAAACACTTATACCTAGCCCCTTAACCATAAATGATCTCCCATAGGCTTTACGACTTAATCATAACAAATAAAAACGTAAGCTATATCCGTTAAGCCATAAACCTTAACACATAACCATTAAACATAAACTAGAACCTATTTCATAATCCATAAGTCTTAACACTTAACCATAACCATAATCCATAGCACAAAAACCATCATCCATAACGAATAGGAAACAAGCCTTAAGACTTAAACACAAAGCTATAACCCATTACTCACATCCCATAATTGTTAGGCTTAAGAGTTAATCAAAACGCATAACGCTTTAGGTGTAAGCCTTAACACTTAACCATAATCGATAACCTTAAGCCATAAGTCTTAACACTTAACCATCACCCATAAAACTTAAATAAATCATAACTCATAATGCATTATACAGACCGTAACACTTAACGATACCCCTTAACCATAAATGATCTCCCATAAGCTTTAAGACTTAACCATAACGCATAAAGACATAAGCCATATACATTAAGCCATAAACCTTAACACATATCTATAAAACATAAACTGGAACCTATTTTTTAATGGATAAGTCTTAACACTTAACGATAACCATAACCTGTTGAAACCTTTTGTGCTGAAGTGCTCAAACATCCGAAGACCCTCTGTCAAAGGCCCTGAAGCAAAAACAATAATAGAATACTCTAAAGTCTAAAGACTCTGAAGGGTATATCCTGGAGGATCCGAAGACTTCTTAGTGTAGTACCTTTTTGTAGGCACGCGTAATAGTACATTACGTGTTGCATGAATCTAGTATCCTATTGGTTAGTACTCTGATATGATATTCTCTGTAATAAAGTTGTACTATGCGTATCACTGATCAAGTATAAATATCAGTGATACCATACCGTGTCGTGTGTGAGGTGATCATCATCCCAATTGTAAAACCCTAATCGTGAAATACAAGCATTCGACACATGTTATCCAATTCCTGTTATTTTCTTTAATATTCATTCTTATAATCAATTATGCGTGTTGCTTATCTTTTGATTCATATTGTTAAACACTTAGTCAATCCATCCCTTGATTGAATTCAATACCCAACAAGTGGTATCTGAGCAGGACAGCTTGAAAACTTATTGCATTGAAGCTCATTTTTCTTGTTAGAGTTCTAGATCTAGCTTGTTTCCGAGATCTAGGTTTTTGCAACTGTAATTAACCTTCTTTGATAAGTTTTTCTGAAAAAATCCAGTTGAAAATTCAATCGAAATGGCTGACTCTACAGCAACTTACGCAAACATGCTCAACTATGCAAATCTCATTGGTTCTGCAACAAAAGCCCCTGTTCTAGTAACCTCCTACTATGACTATTGGGCTGGAAGAATGATGGAATATCTAATAGGGCTTGATAAAGATCTATAGAGATCTGTGACTGATGGTCCTCGTACTGACATTGCTGGTCGATTCGTAGTTCCTGATGGAGAAGAAGCTGTAGTTCTGAATGCTGCAAATATGAAGAAACTTGAAAATGACGAAAGGGCCATGCGCGAACTACGAAGCAAACTGGGTCCAGATGTCAGTCATCACATAGCCGATGCAAAGTCTGCCAAAGAGATGTGGGATAATCTTGCACTTCGTTTTGGAGGTGACAACATTCTTCACACAAGCAAGGTTCAAGAAATTCTAGCAGACTTTGGGAACTTCAAACAAGAAGAGAATGAGTCCCTTGAAGCATGTTATGAACGTCTTAGTAACATGATCTATACCTTGGACAAGTATGGTGAGACCAGAAGCCAACAAGAAATCAACATCAAATTTCTCTATAGTCTTTGCAAGGAATGGAGACCCATCATGTTAATGGTTAAATCCTATGAGAACATTGAAAAGTACAAGTTAGATGCTCTGTATAATTTGCTCAAATCTCATGAACCTGATATTGTTGGTCGAAGGAGTGAAACTGTTGGATCTGGACCACTTGCACTTGTTTCAAAAGAAGAAGACAAAGATAGTGATGAAGAAGTTGCTGCTTATACGGTTGATAACAATGGTGAAACTGTTGCTCTCTATGCTGCAAATAGCCGAAGGTTCAAGAAACCATTCATCAAAAACAACTCAGGGAAACCATTTGTAACTTCAACGAACCTAACTTCAATCCGAAACCAAAACCTGAAATGTACACTTCGAAGGAGGAAAACTCAAAGTCTTCAACACTGAAGCCATCTGAAACACAGGCTTCAGAGTCATCAAAAGAGAAAACCGAAGAGAAGAAGATTTCTGGTGATTCAGGCTATGACTGCAATTATTGTCGAGGTAAAAATCACTTTGCTAATGATTGTATGCTTCGCAAACAGAATGAGAAGAAACCTCAAGTGAAGGACGAAGCTTACTATGCAATGAAGATGGAAGAAGTAAGGAAAAAGACCAAAGACTTAGCCCTGATGGCTGCTGAGGATTATCAAGGATCTTATCAAGTCTGGTCTTCTGACTCAGAAGATGAAGAAGTAAGAAAGCCAACTCATAGTGCTTTCATGGCATATGATGATGGTAAGAGCTTTCTAAAAAGCACTTCTGAGGAAATGGCTGATGAGGAGATGCTGGGCTATAGAACAATAGCTGGTCTTGGTTTTAAGACTTTGGAGGTGAATGAGATGATTGAAGCTGGGAATCCGAAGACCTGGTCTGATGACACTTCGGATGATGATGAGGAGATATGTTTGATGGCCAATGACACACGCCTGACCATTCCTGAGCAGGTATCCAAACTTCTCTCAACTTTTAAAATTCCTATTTCTCAATCAACTCGTATCATAAATGAAATAACTCATGATTGTTCTGTGATGCATAAAATGCTTATTGATGCGAAAACTAGGGAGACACTCAGTGAGCAGGAGATTCTCTGTTTGAGGGGGAGAGTAGAAAGTTTGAAGCTAGCCCTAGAAAAGTCCAACCTAAGAATCTCATTGCTAGAAGAGAATAGAGAAAAACTTTTGAACAACCATGATGTAATTTTGAGACAACGCAACATATTTTGTGAAACTGCAAAACGCCTATATGCTCATATTACACGTATTTATCATTCAGCTGATGTATGCACTGTTCAACATAGACAACTATTACCTTTTATTGATTTTAAGCTTAAGGAAGTTGATAGTACATATTATGAGGGTGAATCTATAGTATCTAGGTCCGAAGTGACCAATTCTTCGTATAAACATGGTTTAATATCTGTAGAAAAACATCTCACTGCTGATAACCTGTTGAAATTATTGCCACAAGAAATCCCAATCTTGAAAAAGAATGTTCCTCAAATTGAAAACAAGGAAAAAGTTATTGTTGAAACTGCATCTGAGAATGATTCTCAAAGCGATTCGGATATGGAGGAAATTGATTGTTCTTCATTAACTTTATTAAAATCATCCTCCGCATCCGCACCGCCCTCCGAAGACATATCACAACTGTCTTCGGTGGACAAAGGAAAAGCAAAAGTTGTTTGTGAACCTAAAACTTTTGAAAACAAAGAAATTGTAAAATCAAAAGTACAAATCTCAAATGATTGTGTCTCTTATGATCAATATCTTAAGGACAATTCAAAAAGGCTAGTTCATGTGGCTTGTATCTATCCGAAGATATCTTATTTCAAAACTGCCATCTTTGTGAAACCCGGTGGATTACCTTTGGTTGAACAAGATTTGGAAAAACTTCTTGAGGAGGATAATTCCACAGTTACTGAGGAAGGATTCTTCTGATCTTCAAAAATGGTTGAAAACGAAATGAATGAAAGAATGGAAGTAAAAATCAACATAAGGAAACAAGATTTGTATGGCCATAACATCTACACTCGACTTTGTTATGAAAAAGAAATGATTCCCAAAAACATATCACATCTTTTGAATATCAAAAACGATAATCACATTTACACTAATCGAAATCACAAACAAATTCAAGTTATGGAGAAACCCATAACTCCGAAGATGGATGTCTTTCAATTAATGGAATCATGTGAATGTGTACCGCTGTCACAATCTTCTGAAGAGGCTATTGCAAAATCAAAAATTGTTGTTTCCAAGCCCTCGGTACAAAATCCCAAGATTTTGAAGAGACCTCAGACTCAAAACCATGCTTCTACATCCAAAACAAAACCAGCAATTGTGTCTACAAAGACTATTCAAAAACCTATTGCTATGAATTTGAAAACGAAACAAACTCAAAATCTTGTCAAAAGAAAACACCCTTCGGAGTTTCAAAATCAACAAATGAGATTGCTTCAACTTCGGGAACTAAACCAATAAACTCAAGGGTTTCAGAAGTCAAAAATCAATATGTCAAACCAACTTATACACCAACAAACCCTAACTTTCCCAATCCAAAATTCCAAAAACCCACAAAGAAAACATTTTCCAAAGGTAACAATTTGATAGATACATTTCATCAATGGCTAGACAAAAATTTGGATTTGTTTAAAGATAAGAATCTCTCAATAAATGATTTCAAATTCGCATACGAAGAGTACCTTTGTACATCTACGTTGTGCAGTTCAATATCAAAGAAATCGACAATTGAAAATTCTAAACAAAATTGGAAAAGAAATGATTTGAAAGAAAATCTCACTGCAAAAACCAAATCTTCAAAATCATCAATGAGTTCAAAATTTTCAAGTGAAGAGAAAACATCAAAAACCTCGAAGTCAAAATCATCCAAACAAAAATGGGTTCCGAAGTCTTGCATTTTGTCAGTCACTTTGGACTCATCAAATTTGACGAAATGATTTTCTGAATCTTTTTCAGACTCTTCGGAATCATGTTCATCACATGAGGCTTCAGAGAATCTGATCAACTTAAATGTAAATGAAATACCAAAAGAGGCCATAGAAAAATGGATTCAAGAATCCTTCGCTTACCCTGAGGACCCAAGATTGATTGGGTACCAACTCCTTCTTGATTAATTGCAGGTAACACTTAAACCATAACCCGTTAACCATAAATGATCTTCATAACGCATTATACAGAACGTAACACTATGGCTTAAGGTTATCGATTATCGTTAAGTGGCTGCTCAAGACATATGACAGGGAAGAGGGAATATCTTAGAGATTATAGGACATTGGATGATGCTAAAAATGTATGCTTCGGTAACAATGAAACATGTCCAATTCGGGGTTATGGTAAAATAACAAATGGCCAATTTACAATCAGTAGAGTGGCATTTGTTGAAGGGTTGAAACACAATCTTGTACGTATATCTCAATTGGTGGTTGGAACGGGTAATGCAGTCACATTCAACAACCAAGGGAGTGTCATCACGAAAGAAGAAACAAACGAAGTCTCGCTCAAATCTGAAAGTAAGGGTTCAATGTTTCCCTTAAATCTGAACCCTATAACTTGTGGGCAATCTTTGTGTCTTCTCTCTAAAGCCAACTCCGATGTCAGCTGGCTATGGCACCGAAGACTTGCTCATCTGAACTTCAATGACTTAAACAAGTTAGTGGCTATGGATTTGGTTCGAGGAATGCCCGTACTCAAATTTGATAATGACTCACTTTGTTCTGCTTGTGAGCATGGCAAGCAAACAAAACAAAGGCATCCAACTGTGATCAATCCTAAATTCACCGAACCCCTTTCACTTCTCTATATGGACGTGTGTGGTCCATCCGCAGTAGAATCAATTGGAAAGAAAAAGTACATTCTTGTGATAGTTGATGATTATTCAGCGTTTACTTGGGTCATTTTTCTAAGAAACAAATCAGATGCTGCTGAAGAAATCATTAACTTCATAAAGAAGATGGAAGTGATGCTAAACAAGAAGGTTCGAACTGTGCGCAGTTACAATGGTTCGGAGTTCAAAAATCAAACTCTTGATGGATTCTTGAAAACAAATGGGATTAGTCACAATTTCTCAGCACCATATACTCCACAAAAAAATGGTGTTGTAGAAAGGAGAAATCGTTCTTTGTGTGAAGCAGCTAGAACCATGCTTAATTTTGCAAATTTGCCCATGTACTTCTGGGTCGAAGCCATTTCTACCACCTGCTTTACTCAAAATAGATCCTATATTCACAAGAGATTTCATCTTACACCTTATGAAGTACTCAATCGAAGAAAACCAAATGTCAAATTTCTTCATATCTTCGGTTGTAGGTGTTTCATCTTGAATTTGAAAGATCATTTGACAAAGTTCAATGAAAAGTCAAAAGAAGGGATTTTCTTTGGATACTCTCAAGACTCAAAAGCTTACAGAGTCATGAAGAAGAGGACTCGAAAAATTGAAGAAACCTTCAACCTGAGGTTTGAGGATTACTACATCAAGAAGTCTTTGTATCCATTACCCATGTCATCCATCTTTCCAAAGCCTGTTGTGGATGCTGTACCAATCACTATATTTGATACAGACTTCTCTCTTTTGTTCGATCCACCTGTGAGGGTTGTGGACTCCGAAGCCAGGGCACCTGATAACCTTGTGTCCGAACTGTCCAAACTCACAGATAGACCTGATGACTCTTCCACAAGTAGTGTACAAAGACCATCATCTGTTGAGGGGGATCCATCAAACCGAAGTAAAGGGAATGCTAGTGTTGAGGGGGAGCCAAACAATAGTCCAACTTCGCCCCCACGGGAAATCTCTCATATCATGTCCCTGTATCAATCAAACCAGGGGGAGCCAAAGATTTCCACTCCTAACTCAGCAACACTAGTCGCTTCGGATAAAGCAACCACTTCCTCAACACCAACGGCTATCGAGGGGGAGCATACTCTAAACTCCTCTTCAAAATTGCACACACCACAAACAAATACAACTAACTCAAACAATCATTTAATAATGGGTGATTTTCCATCCACTTCGGGATATCCTTCAGATATCGAGGATATTGATTCTGAAGGACCACCTGATTTTGATCCAAACTATCCACCTTTCGACAAATGGACGAAAAATCATCCACCATCACTAGTCATCGGTAACGTTCAGGATAGAGTATTGACTCGTGCACAACTTCACCAAAGACAACTTGATTTAAACAAAACTTCGGAGTTGTGCATGTTCAATGTCTTTATCTCCAAGGTTGAACCTAAGAATGTTAAAGATGCTTTTGATCACCCTGACAGGATTGAAGCAATGCAGTTGGAATTAGAGAAATTTGAAAGAAACAAAGTTTGGAGGCTATTTCCAAAACCTGCTAATGTTTCAATTGTAGGTCTGAAATGGGTGTATAGAAATAAGCTAGACACCGAAGGCAATGTGGTTCGGAACAAAGCAAGGCTGGTTGTCAAGGGTTATTGCCAACAGGAGGGGATTGATTACGGAGAGACATTTGCTCCTGTTGCCAGACTCAAATCAGTTTGGATATTTTTTGCTTATGCTGCACATAAAAACTTTGATGTCTATCAAATGGATGTCAAATGTGCTTTTCTAAATGGTGATCTCGAGGAAACCGTTTTTTTTGAACAACCACCGGGTTTTGAAAGTAAAGAACATCCCAACCATTGCTATGTGTTAGACAAAGCTGTCTATGGTTTAAAACAAGCTCCAAGGGCTTGGTATGAGACCTTGACAAAATTTCTAAAAGAATCAAATTTCAAACAGGGATCAGTGGATCCAACACTTTTTAGAAAGAAAGTTGGATATCATTTGATGTTAGTCCAAATTTATGTGGATGACATAATCTTCAGATCCACTGACCCCAATCTCTCGAAAGACTTTGAAAAACTCATGAAAAGTAAATTTTAGATGAGTATGATGGGAAAGATTAACTTCTTTCTTGGATTACAAATTAAACAAACCAAGGAGGGGATCTTTATTAATCAACAAAAGTACACGAAGAGTTTGCTTGAACGCTTCAGAATGACTAATTGTTCCAAAGTAAAAGTTCGCTTGCCTGCAGGTACAAGGTTAAATCCTTCATTGGACAAACCAAAGACTGACATCCAGACATACCGAAGCATGATTGGATCATTGGTCTATCTCACAGCCAGTTGCCCTGATATCATGTTTGCAGTCTGCAATTGTGCAAGATACCAGGCTGACCTAAGATAACCTCATTTGGCTGCTGTTAAAACAATTTTTCGAAATCTTCATAGTATACCTGCTTATGGGCTGTGACATTCAAGCTTATTCAGACTCAGATGTTGGCGGATGCTCTATTTATCGCAAGATCACTTCGGGTGGTTGTCAATTCCTTGATGGAAAGCTAATCAGCTGGCAATCTAAGAAGCAAACTTGTGTCTCTATCTCCACAGCAGAAGCGAAGTATGTGGCTGCTGCGGCTTGTACCTCTCAAATCATCTGGATTCAAAGCCAACTAAAGGATTATGCCATCAACATGAGAAAAATACCATTGTTTTGTGACTCACAAAGTGCCATTCGTATATGCCACAATCCTGTTCAACATTCCAAAACGAAGCATATAGCTCTTCGCTATCACTTCATCAAAAGTCATCTTGAGTAGGGGAATATTGAGGTGCACTTTGTTCACACAACTGAACAATTTGCAGACATCTTCACAAAAGCTTTGAATGAAGAGGCATTTTCAAGAATCGTTCGTGGACTTGGAATGATTGATGGATCCGCTCTACAATAGATCTCAGATTTGCTCATTCTTTCATTAGGCTTTTCAATTTGAAAAACAAAATTAATAACACTCTGCATCACTCTGAAGACCTTTGTTTCTTCGGAGCCCATTGGAGTAAAACAAGTAAAACAACTTAAGGGTGCACCGCAGTACTCCGAAGCCTTCTGTCACTTCGGAGCACCTCGGATTAGACAATTTTATTTAATAAAATTGTCATGAATGTCAAAATCTCTTGAAACTTATTTTGATTTTATATCTCAAGGATAAATAATCTCATAATAAAAATTTCTTTCAAAGAAAAATCAAAAAAGACATTACTTGTAAACACTTTAAAGTTCAAAACACAATTTTTAGTGCATGAGTGACAAAGTTTAACCTTCTTTTCATGAATTAACTGATTTGAAACATTGGTAAGTAAACAGACTTCGAAGTGAGGTCAAGGCTATTTTACAATTCGAAGCGTTGTTTGATTCTAATATCCTTAACAAAATGTCTATTCCTAACCTCCCCACTCAACTTGACTCGCTTCAACATCAAATTAATCATGTAGCCTCAAAACTACACAGGATAACTCAAGTGTTCCGAAGTTTTCTTCAAAAATAGTACCAACATCGTCTGAAAAGGAAATTTAAAACTCTTTTCATTAATGTTTCAAAATTGAGCTAAATGAAGTTTCTCAAACTCAAGGATTGTACAATACAAAACAAAAAGCACCACAGGAAGAAACTAAATGGTGAAATTTTGACTCTTCGGATAAGCAAATCCAAAAAGGAAAAGATAACATTTCTAAATGAAAATGAAAAGAAACACTCAGAAAGACAAACAGAAAACAAATTGTCAAAAGACTCAAAGACAACAAACAAGTTAAAAAGATAAACAAGGAAGTGCAAAAGAAAGATAAATCAGCACTCAAAGGCTTATTCTTCTGTTTTGAATAACAATACAAGGAACTCCTATAACATAGTCGAGTACTTTGTAGAGAATATGAACATTTCAAGTAATCTATCTTAAATGGTAAAGTTGGAGTGGTGTACGAAGCTCAAAGGCTTGTCATCAGAGCTTAGTATCCAAACACTTCAATTGATGAAATGGAATAGGTTTTTCAAAAAGGGTTCTTCAAAGTCAATCCAAATTCTAAAACACTTCTGATGCCCAATTCAAGAATGAAAATGTTTTAAATTTTAAATGCAAAGGATGTTATCATTATTTGGTATGCAAAATTTGAAACACAAAAGACCAATCAAACCTTTAGTTTAAAATGCGAAATCATGCTAACAATGCGGTGGTTAGACTTATACATTCATGACCGATATTGAATCAAACCGACTTCAAAATGAAAAATGGACTTCCAATATGATTCGAATGATTCTGAACATTAACTTGTTAAATCTTCTTTTCATAATATTCAGGGAAGTCAAGGTTAAGTGTTATCATGCATCACTCAAAATTTAAAACAAGACTTACTCAAGAAAAACAAAAGGATAACAAATGGAGTTTGGTGTCTTGACAAACACTTCACAAACAAGTGTTGCTATCCGAAGCGCTATCAACATCCTTAGGAAATGATCATAATATTTACTCTACCATTCCACTCCGAAGAGTACCTATAACGGTCATAAATATCCTTGTTGATCCTAAGTCAATTAATGTTCAAGTGATTTTCACATTTATGATAATCTCAGAGACAAACATTCTTTTGAATTTAATAATCGTTGTTACACAGCTGTCAATGAGAAAATCGTGGCAAATTCTAACAATAAGATCGTGTGAAATTGGCAGTTCAATTTTAAATAATGATGACTGACAAACGAACGGTTCCGTTTTTGCAGGGATAGAGGAACGGAAAGGTGCTGAGGTGTCATATTATCAGTGGACCAATTCAAACACGCATTAAATGGCCTTGGGACCACGAATACTATATATACCTCACGGCCCATCAATTTACCTCTTTACGCGATCATAACTCTCTAAGTCTCTCTGCAATAAATCTCTAAAGAAACCCTAAAATACTTTCGTCTTCCTCGATCATTCAACAATGGTTGAAGCATCATCTCAGACAACTAAAGCAATCTCAATCCCTGTTCTCAAGAACCAGTCTGCAAACCTGGTTCTTCGTAACGATCTTAAACTCTATCCTCAACCAATCACTGCTTTGGTTGAGTGTTTGAAGAGGTCAGTTCTTGGTTACGCTTTAACCTATACACCTTCTATTCCTGCAACTCTAGTTCACAGAGCTCACTACACATCCAATGCTCTGTTTGACACCAACAACCATGTCAAATCGGTGTTCTACGAGACAATCGATTCCAAAGGAAAAACCAAGAAGGTCCAACTGACAAAGGAAAAGTTCTCTGAAGCTCTTCATCTCCCTACTTACAACTCAAAGGAAATGGTGGTTCCATCTTCTGATCAACTGGTCGCCATGTTCAACGAAATGGGATACGAACCCCTGCTTGAAAATATCAGCACCTTCAAGAAAAATCAACTTCCTGATCTATGGAGATACTTCTTCAGTATCTTCCTTAGATGTCTCTCTTGAAGAACTTCTAGCTTAGACTCTGCAAGCGTTGCCTTCCAAGCCCTCTTATACAGAATCTACTATGATGTCAAAGTGGATTTCGCATCTATTCTGTGGGCCGACTTCTGCTCTCATATCAACCATAGTCTGAAGGGGACTGAGATCTCCAATGCAAGATTTTGTGCAAATGTCATTCATGCCCACTATCAGTAGGCAGGGTATGTTTCTGACCCTTTTCTTCCAGAAATGAAATACACACCCATTGCCATTCCAGCCCTAGATGATGAACCTGTAGTGTTCTGTGCCCAAATTCCTCTAGATATGCTCTCAAAGGTATCTATGGATTGTGATGAGGTAAATACTTATCGCAATACGCTTATTATACCTTACCTTGTTCGTGATACAACTCAAGATGTGCCTGCCAAGGCACAAACGAAAGGAAAATCCAAGAAGAAAGTCACTGGTGGACCTAGTGGTCCGAAGAAGGTAGAGAAAAAGAGAAAGGTTTCGGAGCAAACCACTCCGAAGAGGAAACAACCGAAGCGGTCAAAGAAATTGACCATTGTGGATGAGTCTTCGGAGTCAAACAAGACTCCGTCCACAGTTCAAGAAGAAGAAGAACAACATGAAGACAGACCACCCTCACCTCTTCAGACCACTAGACCTCCCACTCCACCAGTTACCACAAAACCACCATTACCACCTAAAACAACTAGACCACCTACACCACCTCATACAACTCCACCTCCACCTTCTACGACAGCTCAACAAACAACAACAATACATACAACATCATCTGATGTGCCACATCCTCCACCACCAAACTCAACCTCCACCGAAATACCACCCATTTCATCCTCCTCTAAACCATTCTTAAACATCCCCTCTTTTGGTCGGGATACATCATTACCTGATTATCCACTCCAAGAAGACATCGATTTTGAGGCCAACATATCCTCAAAAACCCCATCAACTGAAGAGGCCCTGGCTGCCTTCCACATGGCACCAATTACGATAGAGGAGAATGAGGATGAAAGTCTTGATGACTCATACTTCATCCTTGGCAAACAATACAAAACCCTCAACCACAAACTGGATGCTCTTCTCCAGTCCAACACTGGCTTTGATCCCACAAAGAAGCCTGAGGCCAGTGTTGAGGACCAGATTGCTGAAGCACAGAAGGCCTTGACTAGCAAAGTGAAAGAATTAGTCAAGGCTTCGGAAAAACGAATTATCGATCAACAGATCGAAATTCAACGAACACTGGAGGGGAAGCTCAACACTGCGGTTGAGCAGATAGAAGAAAAACACCGGCTCCTTAAGGAACTTGTGGAGAGATTGGAGTTATCAAACTCTGAAGTGAAGAAGGAACTGAATGACCTTCGGGGTTCCACAGAATCCTTCAACTCTCAATACCAGACGGGCTTCGCTAAACACCTATCTGATGCCCACAAACGCATGGAAGAGCTAACTGCGTAACTGTCATCTTCCGCAGTCGCTACCTTTTCCGATGAACTCAGAACCACGAATCAAGCAATTCTGACGGACGTTGTTGGAAAGTTGAAGAACACTCTTCAACCCATGATCAATCTTTCTCTCAAGATGGAGCATTCTCAGGCTGTAAGAGGGAGACCCCAACAAATTGCTCAGGGTGAACGACCCGTTCATCCTTCACAAGGGGGAGAATTAGAATCCCAGGGTCTCAAGCCTTAGAAACCACAACCTCCGAAGTCCTGGTACCAACAACAGAACAACAAACTACCTATCAATCTACAGTCTTGGGTGGACCATCCTTCATCCCTCCAATCCTCTCCAAGGCCGCCCCTACCTTCGGAACCACAACAACAGCAGAAGCCAATGGTTCTGGTTCAAAAGCGGTGCAGAAAGAGATAAGGATTGCTCCTCACATGGAGCAAGTCCACAAAGAAAGTGAAGAGGAGTTCAATAAGATCCTCGAAATCAACAGGATTTCCATTGAAAACCAAACATGGACCGAGGAGTTAATCACGGTCATCGGTTTTAATGACTTTCATGTTAACAACAGGCTTCCACTCAAAAGCCTTGAAACAAAAACAAGCAAAAACCAGCAACTGGATCTCCCCTACAACCCGAAGACCTTCGCCTTTCTGCAATTTGAAAGGCAAGTGCCAAGAGAACAGTTGCCGGAATTGAAGGCAAGAAAAGTCGCATTCCATACAAAGTTCATCCAGGCTCCGGACTATGTATGGAGTGAGAAGAAAATAATAAAAATCATTTCGATCAAGAAAGGAGAGGAGTATGTAGGTTTTCTGAACCTAAATTTCTTCGTACTTCAGGGGATAAATGAAGAAGAGTCGAATTCACCATTGCTGACTTCCCAATTATGAATCCTTCGGAGTTCATATCTCTTCTTGATATCTTAAAATTCTCAGTTGGCAATGAGTCCGAAGATATGGGGGTCTTCGTACTGGCTAAAGCTCATATCTCCTCCTTCTTCAAAAACTATCTTCTAAGAGTAGCCAGGTTTGATATTGTTGTGGCTGGACTCTTCAACCAATCCCTTGCACCCCCACCTACCACCATTGAAAATTTTGATCATCTGAAGGCTGGGCAGATTGTTGACAAGCCCTGGGGTGTAGTGTTCAAGGGATTATCTAGTGACAAAGAAACTATTGTCACTAAATTCTTCGAAATTGACTTCATGGGTCACTTCCCTTAGGAGTCAATTACTCAGGTCCTGGCCCTTGTGAACAACTGTTTTGTTAACAACTGGCAGGAGAAGAAGAAAGTGAGAGAACACCTCAACTGGTGGGTGACAGTGAGGCATACCCTGAAGCAAGCATTTAAGAAGCACTACAGGCATCAAAGATAGGGTTCGGATGCACTTCACACAAAGGGGGAGATTGTTGAAACCTTTTGTGCTGAAGTGCTCAAACATCCGAAGACCCTCTGTCAAAGGCCCCGAAGCAAAAACAATAATAGAAGACTCCCAAGTCTGAAGACTCCGAAGGGTATATCCTGGAGGATCCGAAGACTTCTTAGTGTAGTACCTTTTTGTAGGCACGCGTAATAGTACATTACGTGTTGCATGAATCTAGTATCTTATTGGTTAGTACTCTGATAGGATATTCTCTGTAATAAAGTTGTACTATGTGTATCACTGATCAACTATAAATATCAGTGATACCATACCATGTTGTGTGTGAGTTGATCATCATCCCAATTGTAAAACCCTAATCGTGAAATACAAGCATTCAGCACATGTTATCCAATTCCTGTTAAGTTCTTTAATATTCATTCTTATGATCAATTGTGCGTGTTGCTTATCTTTTGATTCATATTGTTAAACACTTAGTCAATCCATCCCTTGATTGAATTCAACACCTAACATAACCAATAGAACAAAAACCATCATCCATAACAAATAGGCAACAAGGATTGGAATTAAACACAAAGCTATAACCCATTAGCCACATCCCATAATTGTTAGCCTTAAGAGTTAATCAAAATGCATAACGCTTTAGGTGTAAGCCTTAACACTTAACCATAATCGATAACCATAAGCCATAATTTGTAACGCCCGGTTTTTCCCGGTACGTTTATTTATTTTATTAATTTAATTATGTGATCTTATATTAATTTACTTAATTAAGATCTGATTAATTAAAAGATTTGGCTTATAATTATTGCCATCTTTTAATCATATAATTAAGTTCATGGGTTTTATAGGCAAACCCAATTAGAGCTTAAGTATTTTCTAGCCCAAAGGCTTAAGTGCTTAGCCCATTTAACCTAGTATATTAGGACTCAAAATCCTAATTTCCTTCATTTCACTCCCTCCCTCTCCCTCACGGCTCTCTCTCTCTCCCCCTTCCCCCTCAAAGCACTTTGAGAAGACAGCCGCAGTGTTTGGACGATTCCCGGAGATTGAAAGGTTGGATCGCCACGAAACTTTAACCGAAGTATCCCAAGACATATATGATGGTTCTGACCGGAGGGATTTTGATTTCAAGGTATAGATAATGAGTTATGAATTTCGCAGCATAACCTAGGGTTTCTGTCAGATTTCACTGCTGAGTCTCCCTTCTTGTAAAAATCATATCTGGAGTTCTAGGACTCATATGCACCCACAACCAGTTCCCAAAGTTCACAAATTAAGTTGGGTAACTTTCTTAAGAATACCACTCTCGCTGAAATGGAATTTATCTATGGGCAACAACAGCCTCTTTGCTGTTAGGTCTAATCCGGGTCTGCTGTGATATGTCATTTTGGTTTTATCATTTCTAGGGCTTGGGAAATGATCCAGAGTGATTCCAAGTTCCCACATGTACATTACATATTGACTTAAAGATATGGAGAAGATGGGATGTTAATTATCGTTATAAGTTTGTTAGAATGGATCCACACTCCAGATCAGTGGACAGTCACCATCTTATACTGGTTCAGTGATTGTCCACAATGTGAATTTTATATCCAGAGCTTGGGAAACCCTTTTTAATCGATTCCAACTCTGAGACTTGTATATATGTGTCTTTTGTTCCTCTAAGTTTTGGTTTGGGCTAATTCCACCCACAAGTTGGGTAGAGTTGGCCAACATCACCTGACTGTCCGTTTGAAGACAGCAGATATATTTCGTTTTGTAAATTTTATATCTCTTTCATCCTTTGGAGTTAGGGGGAGTTCTTTATAGTTCTAGAAACCTAAGTTATTGTAGTTCTTGTAAAAATTATTTAAGCCTATGCTTCTGTTTTATATTTTAGAGTACTTCAGTCTTGAGCAGCAGGTCTGTTTTTGAGACCTTGCTGTGATTACTCCTTTCTCATTCCTTAGCTTCACAATTTCATCCTTCTAACCTTTAGTCTTAATTAGGTGAAGTATTGAAGTTTGCACAAGCTTGGTAGCCATATATTGACTTCTATCTGTTATATCACTCACTCAAGGTGAGTTCTGTCACACCGTTGTATTGATGTTTGTGTTTGCTAGTTAGCTCGTGTGTGATTGTTTAGATTTATTATTTAAAGCATGCTATATTATTATTATAAATCATACATGTGCACTGTATGTAATTGATTATTACTATGAGGGGTAGTTAGGTAAGATCACCAATGTTATACTATTTATGAGGTGCGGGGATCTGGGCCAAAGGATACGGGATTTACCTTGTGCGCCTCAAACCTACAAGTCCGCCCTATTTTATATAACCATTGATTCGTTCTTTGCTTGATTGTTATAATTATAATTGGAATTGGATTAAGGCTGGTAAACGTGGATATTAATATGATGTTTGTGTTTGAATTCACTAAGATTTTGCTTACGGTTTCCCCTAAACATTTTTCAGGTGTTAAGATCAAGGAGGCTAAGGCGTGACTTGGAGCACCGGGATGCCACTACTAGAATAATTTCTATTTTGGGATATTGTTATTTTATGCTTCCGCACTTTACTATGTTTATTTATTCATAAGTTGGTTATGAGGTTTTTAACTATTGGAAACTTATATTACCTTTTTATAATAGTTGTTTTAAAATTTCAAATATTTTGCGAAAAATTTTGGGTGTTACAAGTTGGTATCAGAGCCTACGTTTGAGGAAACTAGGCATTCTTAAGGATGTTCTAGACTCAAATTTAAGGCTCTTAAAATTTTATTTTCTTTAAAATATTTTCTTTAAAAGATTTCTATAAAACTTTTGAAGACTAGTAGTGGAAGATCTCGCGGTGTGCCAGTCAACCAGTCTTGTAAGCTTTGTTTCATATGTTTCTTACTTTGTTGAATTGTTAATTTTGGATTCTTTCAACTGGCCTTATAATGTTAAGATTATATACTTTGTTAGTATTATCATGTGAGAGAGTTGTATAAATAAACGGCTAGAGCGAACTGGAACTTTTGAAACTAGACGCGAATGCGAGATTGGAACTTGTGTGGAAGGTAGTAGAAGGGCCCCTACTATTTGAAACACCGGTGCCGATTTTGGGTCGGGGCAAGGTTGAAAATTTTTCGGTGAGCTGAGTGTTCGTCTCCCTAGAAATATCTAGGCTGAATTGTCTCTAATATCTTTCTTTTTCCGTGGATGCGGATACCGTCTAAGTCTTCCTCTATTTCTGCTAGACATGTTTCTAATATATACCCCTTAGGTTTTCATGTTCATAAGTTGTTATAAATTGTTGAAGCAGACACATACTTGGTTAGTTCTAAACCCGCTGTTGTTATGTTCGATAGCGGTGCTACTCATTTGTTCGTTTCTCGCTGTTTTTCTAATCGTCTAGGACGAGATGTTGGTAGACTATCTCGTCTAATGGTTGTCCGGGTTGCAGACAATCGGACTCTTTATACCGAGGTATATAGCGGTTGTACTCCAAAGATCTCTGGCTTAGAGTTTTCTATTGATTTGATCCCCATTGCTATGAGGGAAGTATGTGTCACCGTGGACATGGACTGGCTGGATACTTTTGAAGCTGAGATTTCATGTCATCGTAAGCAGGTGCGGGTTCAAACCCAAGTTGGGGAGAACTAGTCATTAAGGGGGGATACACCTCGCCTATCCGTAGCTTCTTGTTCAGCGACCGTGGTGGTTAGTGACGTTGCGATTGTTCCCGAGTTAGTGACGTATTCATAGAGGAATTAACTAGAATGCCGCCAGTTCGGCAAGTAGGGTTTCGTATCAACTTGGTGTCATGCGCAGCTCTGGTAGCTAAGGCTCCTTATCATCTGACACCACCAGAGATGAAAGAACTTGATAGTCATCTTCAGGAACTGAATGATAAGGGTTCTATTAGACCGAGTACTTTTCTTTCCCTCTTACACTATAATTTTGTTCTATCTTGAATGGCATTCATGATTGTTATAAAAATTATATATGATTGAGAATCAGGCACGTATTGCTAGATTCTGAGCCAGCTGCTCTTATGTTCGATAGCGGTGCCACACATTCTTTCATATCCCGCACATTTATTAATCGTTTGGGGCGTAGTATCGGGAAGTTGGCTCGCCCAATGGTCGTCAAGGTTGCCGACAACTGCACTATTTATTTCACCGATGTTTATCGGGGTTGGACTCTCGAGTTTTCTAGGGTGGAATTCCCCATTGATCTTATTCCTATTGCGATACGGGAGCTTTGCGTTATTGTAGGCATGGATTGGCTTGACGCGTTTGATGCGGAAATCCCTTGCCGGAAGATACAGGTTCATGTTCAAAATCCTAGAGGTGGAGAACTTATTATTCCGGGGGATATTCCTCGTCTGGTCTTGGCTTCTTGCTCATCTGTAGTAGCACTTATCGATGTCTTTCCGGAAGAACTCCCTAGTTTGTCACCTATCCGACAAGTGGAGATTCGCCTTGATTTGGTACCAGTTGCGACTCTGGTAGCTAAATTTTCTTATCTTTTAACACAAAATTACAATAAACTTGACAAGGAATTAGAGGACGTGTTATGGACGAGTGGTTTTCAGATAACTCGTAGGTTCGATACGTGGTTAAACTGTTACGTGGATGTGTTATGAATCGATGATCAAGAGTTTGATGATGCTACGCGGAGCATTACTTTTGTTTCCTTAGAATTCTTTTTTCTAGTAGTAATACTTAATCGTTCGTTCCTTGTACTTTTAACGAGTTACTTGGGAGTACCTTTGGACACGTAGGTTACCCTATTGTGGTGAAAGTCGCATACGATAAGACGTAATGGATGCTCATGTGTACCGAGATCGTATTAGTGGTTAGTGGTGAGAAGCTACCGAATGATGTGATCACGAGAGTGATGTGTGGACTATGTATGATCATGAAGATAGAATAGTGAGTCGTGTTCGAAGTGAAGTTCTTTGTTGTTGCAAACTGATATGAGGTCAAAACCAAGCAGGAGAAAACTCTTGCTACAGAGTGAAGTTGTTATGCGGAGTGCGGTGTTGGGTTCAGCTATGAGTAATCAAAAAGATATGCTATAGTGTAGCGGTGTCGAGTGTTAAGCATACATGGCAGTATACGTGATGGCATGAGAGATGAAGATGGTTGAAGACATGTTCATTAACAGAGAGTTTGTTGATGTGTTTCAAGATGACCCAAGGATGGATGCTTTGTTGGAAACCTTCTGGGAACACCATGGTTCTCAAGGTTTGATCTGAAGTCAAGTTACCACAAGTAACGAACTAGGAGTATATACTCGAAGGATAGAACGTTGGCATGTGTTACAGTAACAGTGAGTTTGTGGTGATACCTTTTAGGCTCACTAATACACCAGCAGCATGCAAGAAGCAAGTGTACATGACGAGGTTGTACCGCTCGATGCAGAAGTCAATTGAAAATTTTCGTGCGGACTTGAAGACATTAGTTAGTACACTAATGGAGTGTGTCACTTGAAATAAAGAAACACGACTGAACAAGATACCCTTTCGCGGTATGTTTCAGTCTTAGCAACGTTTAAGAGTGGAGTTAGAAGGCGCGGCTGCGAGTTGTTGTCAAAACACAAAAGTACTATCTTAAGGTGTTAAGTGTATGTTATACACTGACCTCAAGAGTTGTAGATTTATGATAGATTAGTAGATTATGATCATGCGTGAAGAAGAGGTGGCGTGTTATGGTTAGAGACTATGACTATGAGATATTTTTCCATCCAGGTAAAGTAAACATAGTTGGTGATAATCTTAGCCAATGTTCGACTTGTGAGTCTTTGAGAGAGTTGTGCTTTTGGGAGGTTCTATTGATTTTGATACTGCATATCATAGTAAGTTGCAAGAAGTGGATGATATGTTTGATAAGGCCAAGTGTGAGTGTGTTATGAGTAAGATTTCGACTATTGCTGAAGCATCCAGGGTTTGTGTCACGTTACATTCGAGTGTTAGCTCCCTTTTCAATAGGTGACCAAGTTTATTTTGATACACATCCACAAATTTAAGGTATATTGGTGTGTTGGTAGGATTTACATTGATAGTGTGTGTGTACGGTTTTAGTACCAGATGGTGTGAAAAGGTACAGCTTTAGTACCAATTAGAGCGTATAGGTACGATTATAGTACTGAATTGTTGTATATTAGCAGTTCTAGTGCGGGGGATGGTATGACTATACGAGATCAGTACCGAATATTTGTATATAGGTGCGGTTTCAGCACCAGCCTTTACGAATATGAAATATAGAATGCCCATTTCTTGGGGCTGGATTACTTATCGGGTATTAGGGAGCACAAATATTGTGCTCATGACGACACTAATGATACAAACGGTGCGGATTTGTTATGTTACCACATGGGGTTATCGTGGTATTTACATAGTTATGAAGCGTTTGAACCTTGAGTTGCATATGAAAGATTTAAGGCTATTGTGTGTTTTGCCAGAAATATGAGTGATTTGGATTCATAAGAGGGAAAGTTGATGCCCATAGTAACAAACTTTGGACCGTTATTACGCGAGTGAGTAAAGTAGAGTATCGTTAGAGATACTAGACGAGTTTGGTGTTATCCATCACGTTTTTCCTTGTGTTTCAGTTATAGACATATTTGGGAGATGGGACATCGATGGCCTTTTCGAGTATCTTTGGGTAAACATACGGTTTAGTTAAATGAAACGAGGATTCCTATCAACGAGAACAAGACAGAGACCTTGTGTAACAAGGTAGTTGGGACGTTGAAAGTCCAGTGGCAGCATTGACAGAGATAGGAGTATACTTGGGAGCTAGATATGGAGATGCGAGCGCATTATTCCGAGTTGTTCACTAACGATGACTTCGAGGACGAAGTCTATTTCAAGCGGGGAAGAGTTGTAACATCCCGATGTTCGACATGTTATAATATTCTATATTGTAATTATTGGGTATAATTATTTTATAGAAAATTTGAGTAAATAATAATATTATTATTTAATTATTTATTAAAGGACTAGAAGTAAAAGATTAAAGGGGTTGGGGTGGAAAGTGTAAGAAATGGATTTAAATTGTGAAAAATTGGAATGAGAGAGGTTGTTTGGTCAAGCTAAACTTAATATGTGAGTTTTGTTTATTCAAGGAGCTATAAAAATTATTATGCGCATTGGGGAGGTGGCCTATCGTTTGGACTTACATGATGAGCTTAGCCTGATCCATGACACTTTCCACGTTTCTCAGTTACGGATATGTGTTGTTGATGATACCATGCTGGTACCATTGGAGGATATCCAGATTGATGAGCGTCTCAACTATGTTGAGCAACCAGTTGCGATTTTAGATCGGGAAACGAAGACCCTTCGGAACAAAACTATAAATTTGGTTAAGGTTCACTGGCGACATAGACGGGGTTCAGAATGGACGTGGGAACCGGAAGACGAGATGAGGACTCATTACCCGAATTTATTTGTGGGCGATGACTTCGAGGACGAAGTCTGTTCCTAGTGGGGGAAAGTTGTAACGCCCGGTTTTTCCCGGTACGTTTATTTATTTTATTAATTTAATTATGTGATATTATATTAATTTACTTAATTAAGATTTGATTAATTAAAAGATTTGGCTTATAATTATTGCCATCTTTTAATCATATAATTAAGTTCATGGGTTTTATAGCCAAACCCAATTAGAGCTTAAGTATTTTCTAGCCCAAAGGCTTAAGTGCTTAGCCCATTTAACGTAGTATATTAGGGCACAAAACCCTAATTTCCTTCATTTCACTCCCTCCCTCTCCCTCACGGCTCTCTCTCTCTCTCTCTCTCTCCCTTCCCCCTCAAAGCACACTCTCTCTCCCTCTGTATCTCTCTTTATTCCCGGATTTGAGAAGACAGCCGCAGTGTTTGGACGATTCCCGGAGATTGAAAGGTTGGATCGCCATGAAACTTTAACCGAAGTATCCCAAGACATATATGAAGGTTCTGACTGGAGGGATTTTGATTTCAAGGTATAGGTAATGAGTTATGAATTTCGCAACATAACCTAGGGTTTCTGTCAGATTTCACTGCTGAGTCTCCCTTCTTGTAAAAATCATATCTGGAGTTCTAGGACTCATATGCACCCACAACCAGTTCTCAAAGTTCAAAAATTAAGTTGAGTAACTTTCTTAAAAATACCACTCTCGCTGAAATGGAATTTATCTATGGGAAACAACAGCTTCTTTGCTGTTAGGTCTAATCCGGGTCTGCTGTGATATGTCATTTTGTTTTTATCATTTCTAGGGCTTGGGAAATGATCCAGAGTGATTCCAAGTTCCCACATGTACATTACATATTGACTTAAAGATCTGGAGAAGATGGGATGTTAATTATCATTATAAGTTTGTTAGAATGGATCCACACTCCAGATCAGTGAACAGTCACCAGCTTATACTGGTTCTGTGATTGTCCACAATGTCAATTTTATATCCAGAGCTTGGGAAACCCTTTTTAATCGATTCCAACTCTGAGACTTGTATTTATGTGTCTTTTGTTCCTCTAAGTTTTGGTTTGGGCTAATTTCACCCACAAGTTGGGTAGAGTTGGCCAACATCACCTGACTGTCCGTTTGAAGACAGCAGAGATATGTCGTTTTGTAAATTTTATATCTCTTTCATCCTTTGGAGTTAGGGGGAGTTCTTTATGGTTCTGGAAACCTAAGTCATTGTAGTTCTTGTAAAAATTATTTAAGCCTATGCTTCTGTTTTATATTTTGGAGTAATTCAGTCTTGAGCAGCAGGTCTGTTTTAGAGACCTTGCTGTGATTATTCCTTTCTCATTCCTTAGCTTCACAATTTCATCCTTCTAACCTTTAGTCTTAATTAGGTGAAGTATTGAAGTTTGCACAAGCTTGGTAGCCATATATTGACTTCTATCTGTTATATCACTCACTCAAGGTGAGTTCTCTCACACCGTTGTATTGATGTTTGTGTTTTAGCTAGTTAGCTCGTGTGTGATTGTTCAGATTTACTATTTAAAGCATGCTATATTATTATTATAAATCGTACATATGCACTGTATGTAATTGATTATTACTATGAAGGGTAGTTAGGAAAGATCACCAACGTTATACTCTTTATGAGGTGCGGGGATCGGGGCCAAAGGATACAAGATTTACCTGGTGCGGCTCAAACCTACAAGTCCGCCCTATTTTATATAACCATTGATTCGTTCTTTGTTTGATTTTTATAATTATAATTGGAATTGGATTAAGGCTGGTAAACGTGGATATTAATATGATGTTTGTGTTTGAATTCACTAAGCTTTTGCTTACGGTTTCCCCTAAACATTTTTCAGGTGTTAAGATCAAGGAGGCTAAGGCGTGACTTGGAGCACCGGGATGCCACTACTAGAATAATTTCTATTTTGGGACATTGTTATTTTATGCTTCCGCACTTTACTATGTTTATTTATTCACAAGTTGGTTTTGAGGTTTTTAACTATTGGAAACTTATATTACCTTTTTATAATAGTTGTTTTAAAAGTTCAAATATTTTGCAAAAATTTTTGGGTGTTACATAATTCTTAACACTTAACCATCTCCCATAAAGCTTAAATAAATCATACCTCATAACGCATTATACAGACCGTAACACTTAACCATAACCCATTAACCTTAAATGATCTCCCATAATCTTTAAGACTTAACCATAAAAAATAAAAACGTAATCCATATCCATTAAGTCATAAACCTTAACACATAACCATAAAACATAAACTAGAACCTATTTTTAATGGATAAGTCTTAACACTTAACCATAACCATAACCCATAGAACAAAAACCATCATCCATAACTAATAGGCAACAAGCCTTAGGAATTAAACACAAAGCTATAACCCAATAGTCACATCCCATAATTGTTAGCCTTAAGAGTTAATTAAAACGCATAACGCTTTAGGTGTAAGTCTTAACACTTAACCATAATCAATAACCTTAAGCATAAGTCTTAACACTTCACCATCACCCATAAAGCTTAAATAAATCATAACTCATAATGCATTATACAGACCTAACACTTAACCATAACCCTTAACCATAAATGATCTCCGATAAGCTTTAAGACTTAACCATAACACATAAAGACATAAACCATATACATTAAGCCATAATCCTTAACAGATAACCATAAAACATAAACTAGAACCTATTTTTAATGGATAAGTCTTAACACTTAACCATAACCATAACCCATAGAACAAAAACCATCATGCATAAGCAATAGACAACAAGCCTTAGGACTTAAACACAAAGCTATAAACCATCTAGTCACATCCGAAAATTGTTAGCCTTAAGAGTTAATCAAAACGCTTATCACTTTAGGTGTAAGCCTTAACAGTTAACCATAATCGATAACCTTAAGCCATAAGTCTTAACACTTAACCATCACCCATCAAGCTTAAATAAATCATAACTCATAACGCATTATACAGACCGTAACACTTAACCATAACCCCTTAACCATAAATGATCTCCCATAAGCTTTAAGACTTAACCATAACTCATAAAGACATAATCCATATACGTTAAGCCATAAACCATAACACATAACCATAAAACATAAACAAAAACCTATTTTTAATGGATAAGTCTTAACACTTAACCATAACCATAACCCATAGAACAAAAACCATCATCCATAAGCAATAGGCAACAAGCCTTAGGACATAAACACAAAGCTATAACCCATCTAGTCACATCCCATAATTGTTAGCCTTAAGAGTTAATCAAAACGCATAATGCTTTAGGTGTAAGCCTTAACACTTAACCATAATCGATAACCTTAAGCCATAAGTCTTAACACTTAACCATCAACCATAAAGTTTAAATAAATCATAACTCATAACGTATTATACACCGTAACACTTAACCATAACCCCTTAACCATAAATGATCTCCCATATGCTTTAAGACATAACCATAACAAATACAAATATAAGCCATATCCGTTAAGCCATAAACCTTAACACATAACCATAAAACATAAACTAGAACCTATTTTTTAATGGATAAGTCTTAACACTTAACGATAACCATAACCCATAGAACAAAAACCATCATCCATAACAATAGGCAACATGGCTTAGGACTTAAACACAAAGGTATAACCAATAGTCACATCCCATAATTGTTAGCCTTAAGAGTTAATCAAAATGTATCACGCTTTAGGTGTAAGCCTTAACACTTAACCATAATCGATAACCTTAAGCCATAAGTTTTAACACTTAACCATCTCCCAGAAAGCTTAAATAAATTATACCTCATAACTCATTATACAGACCGTAACACTTAACCATAAACCCTTAACCATAAATGATCTCCCATAAGCTTTAATACTTAACCATAACAAATAAAAATGTTAGCCATATACGTTAAGCCATAAACCTTAACACATAACCGTAAAACATAAACTAGAACCTATTTTTAATGGATAAGTCTTAACACTTAACCATAACGATAACCCATAAAACAAAAACCATCATCCATAACCAATAGGCAACAAGGCTTAGGACTTAAACACAAAGGTATAACCCATTAGTCACATCCCATAATTGTTAGCCGTAAGAGTTAATTAAAACGCATAACGCTTTAGGTGTAACCCTTAACACTTAACCATAATCAATAACCTTAACCCATAAGTCTTAACACTTCACCATCACCCATAAAGCTTAAATAAATCATAAGTCATAACGCATTATACAGACCGTAACACTTAGCCATAACCCCTTAACCATAAATGATCTTTGATAAGCTTTAAGACTTAAACATAACACATAAAGACATAAGCCATATACGTTAAGCCATAAACCTTAACACATAACCATAAAACATAAACTATAACGTATTTTTAATGGATAAGTCTTAACACTTAACCATAATCATAACCCATAGAACAAAAACCATCATCCACAAGCAATAGGCAATAAGTCTTAGGACTTAAACACAAAGCTATAACCCATCTAGTCACATTCGAAAATTGTTAGCCTTAAGAGTTAATCAAAACGCATAACACTTTAGGTGTAAGCCTTAACAGTTAACCATAATCAGCAACCTTAAGTCATAAGTCTTAACACTTAACCATCACCCATAAAGCTTATATAAATCATAACTCATAACGAATTATACTGACCGTAACACGTAACCATAACCCCTTAACCATAAATGATATCCCATAAGCTTTAAGACTTAACCATAACACATAAAGACATAAGCCATATACGTTATGCCATAAACCATAACACATAACCATAAAACATAAACAAGAACCTATTTTTAATGGATAAGTCTTAACACTTAACCATAACCATAACCCATAGAACAAAAACCATCATCCATAAGCAATAGGCAACAAGACTTAGGACTTAAACACAAAGCAATAACCCATCTAGTCACATCCCATAATTGTTAGCCTTAAGAGTTAATCAAAACGCATAACGCTTTAGGTGTAAGCCTTAACACTTAAGCATAATCGATAACCTTAAGCCATAAGTCTTAACACTTAACCATCACCCATAAAGCCTAAATAAATCATAACTCATAACGCATTTCACAGACCGTAACACTTAACACCATAAATGATCTCACGTAAGCTTTAAGACTTAACCATAACAAATAAAAACGTAAGCCATATCCGTTAAGCCATAAACCTTAACACATAACCATAAAACATAAACTAGAACCTATTTTTTAATAGATAAGTCTTAACACTTAACGATAACCATAACCCATAGAACAAAAACCATCATCCATAACAATAGGCAACATGGCTTAGGACTTAAACACAAAGGTATAACCAATAGTCACATCCCATAATTGTTAGCCTTAAGAGTTAATCAAAAAGTATCACGCTTTAGGTGTAAGCCTTAACACTTAACCATAATCGATAACCTTAAGCCATAAGTTTTAACACTTAACCATCTCCCAAAAAGCTTAAATAAATCATACCTCATAACCCATTATACAGACTGTTACACTTAACCATAACCCATAAACCTTAAATGATCTCCCATAAGCTTTACCAATTAACCATAACAAATAAAAACGTAAGCGATATCCGTTAACCCATAAACCTTAAAACATAACCATAAAACATAAAATAGAACCTATTTTTAATGGATAAGTCTTAACACTTAACCATAACTATAACCCATAGAACAAAAACCATCATCCATAACCAATAGGCAAGAAGCCTTGGGAATTAAACACAAAGTTATAACCCATTAGTCACATCCCATAATTAATAGCCTTAAGAGTTAATTAAAACGCATAACGCTTTATGTGTAAGCCTTAACACTTAACCATAATCGATAACCTTAAGCCATAAGTCTTAACACTTCACCATCACCCATAAAACTTAAATAAATCATAACTCATAACGCATTATACAAACCGTAACACTTAACAATAACCCCTTAACAATAAATGATCTCCCATATGCTTTAAGACTTAACCATAACACATAAAGACATAAGCCATATACGTTAAGCCATAAACCTTAACACATAACCATGAAATATAAACTAGAACCTATTTTTAATGGATAAGTCTTAACACTTAACCATAACTATAACATATAGAACAAAAACCATCATCCATAACCAACAGGCAACAAGCCTTAAGACTTAAACACAAAGCTATAACCCATCTAGTCACATCCCATAATTGTTAACTATAACACCCAAAATTTTTCGCAAAATATTTTAACTTTCAAAGATAACTTTTATAAAAATAGTTACATGTTTCCAAAATAAATAAGTAGCTCAAACCCAAAACATGGCAAAATACTAAAGTAAAGTACGGAAGCAAAAATGTTAGGGAAAACCGTAAGCACAACTCCTAGTAGTGGCATCCCTGTGCTCCAAGTCACGTCTTAGCCTCTTAGATCTTAACACTTGAAAAATGTTAGGGAAAACCGTAAGCACAAAGCTTAGTAAATTTAAACACATACATCATATTAATATTCGCATTTACGAGTCCCAATCCATTTCCAATTATAATTATAATGGTAAAAAAAGAACAAATCAATGCTTATATAAAATAGGGCTGACTTGTAGGTTTGAGCCGCACTGGGTAAATCCCGTATCCTTTGGCCCCGATCCCCGCACCTCATAAAGAGTATAATATTGGTCATCTTACCTAACTACCCCTCATAGTAATAATCAATTACATACAGTGCGCATGTACGATTTATAATAATAATATAGCATGCTTAAAATAATAAATTTATACAATCATACACGAGCTAATCTAGCAAACACAAACATCAATACAACGGTGTGAGAGAACTCACCTTGAGTGATTGAGTAACAGATAGGAGTCAATATAAGGCTACCAAGCTTGTGCAAACTTCAAAGCTTCACCTAAATAAAACTAAAGGTTAGAAGAATGAAGTTGTGAAACTAAGGAATGAGAAAGGAGTAATCACAGCAAGGTCTCTAAAACAGACCTGCTGTTCGGGACTGAATTAATCCAAAATATACAACTGAAACATAGGCTTAAATAATTTTTACAAGAAACTACAATGACTTAGGTTTCCAGAACCATAAAGAACTCCTCCTAACTCCAAAGGATGTAAGAGATATAAAAGTTACAAAATAACATGTCACTGCTGTCTTTGGACGGACAGTTAGGTGGTGTTGGTCAATTCTACCCAACTTGTGGGTGGAATTACCCCAACCAAAAATCAGAGGAACATTAGACACAAAAGTACAAGTCTCAGAGTTGGAATCGATTAAAAAGGGTTTTCCAAGGTCTGGATATAAAAATCACAATGTGGGCAATCACAGAATCAGCATAAGCTGGTGACTGTCCACTGATCTGGAGTGTGGATTCATTCTACCCAAGTTATAATGAGAATTAACGACCTATATTCTCCAGATATTAAATTAACTATGGAATGTACATGTCGGAATTTGGAATCACTCTAGATCATTTCCCAAACCCTAGTAATGATAAAAACAAAATGACATATCACAGCAGACCCGGTTTAGACCTAACAGCAAAGAAGCTGTTGTTGCCCATAGATGAAGTCCTTTTTCAGCGAGAGTTCCTTTTAAGAAGTTACCCAACTCGATTTGTGAACTTTGGGCACTGGTACTGGGTCCATTTGAGTTCTAGAACTCGATATATGATTTTTACAATAAGGTTACCGAATCTGATTGAAACAGAAACATCGCCCTTAACGATATTTCTTGGCCAATCCACCCTTTTCTCTTTGGGATACATTCTAGGGTGTACCATTATAAAGGGTTGTGATGGTTTATGGACCATTATGAAGGTTGTGATGGGTTATGGGCCATTATAAAGGGCTGTGATGGGTTATGGACCATTATGAAGGTTGTGATGGGTTATGGACCACTATAAATGGTTATGATGAGTTATGGAACATTATGAGGGGTTTTGATAGGTTATGGTCAATTATGAAGAGTTTTGATAGGTTATGGACCATGGAAAGGGTTGTGTTGGGTTATGGACCATTATGGAGGGTTGTGATGGGTTATGGACCATCAGGAAGGGTTGTGATAGGTTATAGACCATTATGAAGGTTTGTATGGGTTATGGACTATTATGAAGGGTTGTTATGGTTCTAGACCATTATGCATGGTTACGATGGGTTATGGACCATTACGAAGTGTTGTCATGGGTTATGGTTAATTATGAAGGGTTGTGATGGGTTATGCACCATAGAAAGGGTTGTTCTAGCTTATGGACCATAGGAAGGGTTATGATGGGTAATGGTCAATTATGAAGGGTTGTGATGGGTTATGTTCAATTATGAAAGGTTGTCATGGTTATGGCCTGTTATGAAGGTTTGTATGGGTTATGGACCATTATGAAGGGTTGTTATGGTTATGGACCATTATGCAGGGTTGCGATGGTTATGAACCCTAGAAAGGGTTGTGATTGGTTATGGACCATTAGAAAGGGTTGTGATGGGTTATGGACCGTTATGAAGGGTTGTATAGGTTATGTACTATTATGAATATTTTGATTGGTTATGAACCATTATCAAGGATTATGATGGGTTACTGACCATTATGAAGGGTTGTGATAAGTTATAGTCAATTATGATTTGTTGTTATGGGTTATGGACCATAAAAAGGGTTGTGTTGGGTTATGGACCATTATCAAGGGTTGTGATGGGTTATGCTGAATTATGAAAGGTTATGATGCGTTATGGACCGTTATAAGGGGTTCTGATGGGTTATGGACCATTATGAAGGTTGTGATGGGTTATGGACCATTATGAAGGTTGTGATGGGTTATGGACCATTATGAGGGGTTTTGATAGGTTATGGTCAATTATGAATAGTTGTGATGGGTTATGGACCATAGAAAGGGTTGTGTTGGGATATAGACCATTATGAAGGGTTGTGATGGGTTATGGACCATTATAAAGGGTTGTGATGGGTTATGGACACTTATGAAGGTATACGGGTTATGGACAATTATGAAGAGTTGTTATGGTTATGCACCATTATGTAGGGTTGCGATGGGTTATGGACCATTGTGAAGTGTTGTGCTTGGTTATGGTTAATTATGAAGGGTTGTGATGGGTTATATACCATAGAAAGGGTTGTGCTAGGTTATGGACAATAGGAAGGGTTGTGATGGGTTATGGTCAATTATGAATGTTTGTGATGGGTTATGGTCAATTATGAAGGGTTGTGATGGGTTATGGACTGTTATGAAGGTTTGTATGGGTTATGGACCATTATGAAGGGTTGTTATCGTTACGGACCATTATGCAGGGTTGCGATTTGTTATGGACCATAGAATGGGTTGTTATGGGTTATTGACCATTAGAAAGGGTTTTGATGGGTTATGGACCGTTATGAAGAGTTATGTGGGTTATGTACTATTATGAAGGGTTGTGATGAGTTATGCTCAATTATGAAGGGTTGTGATGGGTTATGGACCCTTATAAAGGGTTGTGATGCGTTATGGACCATTATGAAGGTTGTGATGGGTTATGGACCATTATAAAGGGTTGTGATGGGTTATAGACCATCATGAAGGTTGTGATGGGTTATTGACCACTATGAAGGGTTATGATGGGTTATGGACCATTATGAGAGGTTGTGATTGGTTATGGTAATTTATGTAGAGTTGTGATGGGTTATGGACCATAGAAAGGGTTGTGTTATGTTATGGACCATTATGAAGGGTTATGATGGGTTATGGACCATTATGAAGGTTAGTATGGGTTATAGACCATTATAAAGGGTTGTTATGGTTATGGACTATAATGTAGGGTTGCGATGTGTTATGGACCATTATGAAGTGTTGTGATTTGTTATGGTTAATTATAAAGGGCTGTGATGGGTTATGGACCATAGAAAGGGTTATCTAGGGTTATGGACCATATGAAGGGTTGTGATGGGTTACGATCAATTATGAAGGGTTGTGATGGGTTATTGACTATTATGAAGGTTTGTATGGGTTATAGACCATTGTGGAGGGTTGTTATGGTTATGGACCATTATATAGGGTTGCAATGGGTTATGGACCATAGTAAGGGTTGTGATGGGTTATGGACCACTACAAAGTGTTGTGATGGGTTATGGGTCGTTATGAAGGGTTGTATGGGTTATATTATGAAGGTTGTGATGGGTTATGAACCATTATGATGGGTTATTGACCATTATGAATGGTTGTGATAGGTTATGGTTAATTATGAACGGTTGTTATGGGTTATGGACCATAGAAAGGGTTGTTTTTGGTTAGGGACCATTGTGAAGGGTTGTGATGGGTTATTCTCAATTATGAAGGCTTGTGATGGGTTATGGACCATTATAAAGAGTTGTGATGGGTTATGGACCATTACGAAGGTTGTGATGGGTTATGGACCATTATAAAGGGTCGTGATGGGTTATGGACCATTATGAAGGTTATGATGGGTTATGGACCACTATAAATGGTTATGATGGGTTATGGACCATTGTGAGGGGTTTTGACAGGTTATGGTCAATTATGAAGAGTTGTGATAGGTTATGGACCATAGAAAGGGTTGTGTTGGGTTATGGACCATTATGAAGGGTTGTGATGGCTTATGGACCATTATGAAGGGTTGTGATGGGTTATGGACCATTATGAAGGTTTGTATGGGTTACGGACTATTATGAAGGGCTGTTATGGTTATAAACCATTACGCACGGTTGCGATGGGTTATGGATCATTATGAAGTGTTGTGATGGGTTATGGTTAGTTATGAAGGGTTGTGATGGGTTATGCACCATAGAAAGGGTTGTTCTAGGTTATGGACCATAGGAAGGCTTATGATGGGTAATGGTCAATTATGAAGGGTTGTGATGGGTTATGGTCAATTATAAAAGGTTGTAATGGTTATGGCCTGTTATGAAGGTTTGTATGGGTTATGGACCATTATGAAGGGTTGTTATTGTTATGGATCATTATGCAGGGTTGCGATGGTTATGGACCATAGTAAGGGTTGTGATTGGTTATGGACCATTAGAAAGGGTTGTGATTGGTTATGGACCGTTATGAAGGGTTGTATGGGTTATGTACTATTATAAAGGTTTTGATTGGTTATGAACCATTATCAAGGACTATGATGGGTTATTGACCATTATGAACGGTTGTGATAGGTTATGGTCAATTTTGTTGGGTTGTTATGGGTTATGGACCATTATGAAGGGTTGTGATGCGCTATGCTGAATTATGAAGGGGTTTGATGGGTTATGGACCGTTATAATGGGTTGTGATGGCTTATGGACCATTATGACGGTTGTGATGGTTATGGATGATTATAAGGGTTGTGATGGGTTATGGACCATTATGAAGGTTGTGATGGGTTATGGACCGTTATGAGGGGTTCTGCTAGGTTATGGTCAATTATGACGAGTTGTGATGGGTTATGGACCATAGAAAGAGTTGTGTTGGGATATAGACCATTTTAAAGGGTTGTGATGGGTTATGCACCATTATGAAGGTTGTGATGGTTATGGACGATTATAAAGGTTTGTGATGGGTTATGGACCATTATGAAGGTTGTGATGGGTTATGGACCACTATGAAGGGTTATGATGGGTTATGGACTACTATGAAGGGTTGTGTTGGGTTATGGACCATTATGAAGGTTGTGATGGGTTATGGACCTCTATGAAGGGTTATGATGGGTTATGGACCATTATGAGGGGTTCTGATAGGATTTGGTAATTTATGTAGAGTTGTGATGGGTTATGAACCATAGAAAGGGTTGTGTTAGGTTATGGACCATTATGAAGGGTTGTGATGGGTTATGGACCATTATGAAGGTTTTTATGGGTTATGGACCATTATAAAGGGTTGTTATGGTTATAGACCATAATGCAGTGTTGCGAAGTGTTATGGACCATTATAAAGTGTTGTGATTTGTTATGGTTAATTATAAAGTGCTGTGTTGGGTTATATAGACCATAGAAAGGGTTGTCTAGCGTTATGGACCATATGAATGGTTGTGATAGGTTATGATCAATTATGAAGGGTTGTAATGGTTTATTGACTATTATGAAAGTTTGTATGGGTTATGGCCCATTATGAAAGGATGTTATAGTTATCGACCATTATGTAGGGTTGTAATGGGTTATGGACCATAGAAAGGGTTGTGATGGGTTATGGACCATTACAAAGTGTTGTGATGGGGTGTAGGCCGTTATAAACGGTTGTATGGGTTATATTATGAAGGTTGTGATGGGTTATGAACCATTATGAAGGATAATGATGGGTTATTGACCATTATGAAAGGTTGTGATAGGTTATGGTTAATTATGAACGGTTGTTATGAGTTATGGACCATAGAAAGGGTTGTGTTGGGTTATGGACCATTGTGAAGGGTTGTGATGGGTTATGTTCAAGTATGAAGGGTTGTTATGGGTTATGGACCATTGTAAAGCGTTCTGATGGGTTATGGACCATTATGAAGGTTGTGATAGGTTATGGACTATTATAAAGGGTTGTGATGGGTTATGGACCATTATGAAGGTTGTGATGGCTTATGGACCACTATAAATGGTTATGATGGGTTATGGACCATTATGAGGGGTTTTGATAGGTTATGGTCAATTATGAAGAGTTGTGATAGGTTATAGACCATAGAAAGGGTTGTGTTGGGTTATGGACCATTATGAAGGGTTGTGATGGGTTATGGACCATTATGAAGGTTTGTATGGGATATGGAGTATTATGAAGGGTTGTTATGGTTATAGACCATTATGCAATGTTGTGATGGGTTATGGACCATTATGAAGTGTTGTGATGGGTTATGGTTAATTATGAAGGGTTGTGATGGGTTATGCACCATAGAAAGGGTTGTTCTAGGTTAAGGACCATCGGAAGGGTTATGATGGGTAATGGTCAATTATGAAGGGTTGTGATGGGTTATGGTCAATTATGAAAGGTTGTGACGGTTATGGCATGTTATGATGGTTTGTATGGGTTATGGACCATTATGAAGGGTTGTTATGGTTATGCTCCATTATGCAGGGTTGCGATGGTTATGGACCATAGAAAGGGTTGTGATTGGTTATGGACCATTAGAAAGGGTTGTGATGGGTTATGGACCGTTATGAAGGGTTGTATGGGTTATGTACTATTATGAAGGTTTTGATTGGTTATGAACCATTATCCAGGATTATGATGGGTTATTGACCATTATGAAGGATTGTGATAGGTTATGGTCAATTATGATGGGTTGTTATGGGTTATGGACCATAGAAAGGGTTGTGTTGGGTTATGGACCATTATGAAGGGTTGTGATGGGTTATGCTGAATTATGAAGGGTTGTGATGGGTTATGGACCGTTATAAAGGGTTGTGATGGGTTATGGACCATTATGAAGGTTGTGATGGGTTATGGACCATTATAAAGGGTTGTGATGTGTTATGGACCATTATGAAGGTTGTGATGGGTTATTGACCATTATGAAGGTTGTGATGGGTTATGGACCATTATGAGGGGTTTTGATAGGTTATGGTCAATTATAATGAGTTGTGATGGTTTATGGACCATAGAAAGGGTTGTGTTGAGATATATACCATTATGAAGGGTTGTGATGGGTTATGGACCATTATGAAGGGTTGTGATGGGTTATGGACCATTATGAAGGTATACGTGTTATGGACAATTATGAATGGTTGTTATGGTTACGGACCATTATGTAGGGTTGCGATAGGTTATGGACCACTATGAAGTGTTCTGGTGGGTTATGGTTAATTATGAAGGGATGTGATGGGTTATAGACCATAGAAAGGGTTGTGCTGGGTTATGGACCGTAGGATGGGTTGTGATGGGTTATGCTCAACTATGAAGGGTTGTGATGGGTTATGGTCAATTACAAAGGTTTGTGATAGGTTACGGACTGCTATGAAGGTTTGTATGGGTCATGGACCATTGTGAAGGGTTGTTATGGTTACGGACCATTATGCAGGGTTGCAATGGGTTATGGACCATAGAAAGAATTTTGATGGATTATTGACCATTAGAAAGGGTTTTGATGGGTTATGGACCGTTATGAAGGGTTGTGTGGGTTATGTACTATTATGAAGGGTTGTGATGAGTTATGTTCAATTATGAAGGGTTGTGATGGGTTATGGACCATTATAAAGGGTTGTGATGCGTTATGGACCGTTATGAAGGTTGTGATAGGTTATGGACCATTATAAAGGGTTGTGATGGGTTATGGACCATTATGAAGGTTGTGATGGGTTATGGACCACTATAAAGGGTTATGATGGATTATGGACCATTATGAGGGGTTCTGATAGGATATGGTAATTTATGTAGAGTTGTGATGGGTTATGGACCATAGAAAGGGTTATGTTAGGTTATGGACTATTATGAAGGGTTGTGATGGGTTATGGACCATTATGAAGGTTTTTATGGGTTATGGACCATTATAAAGGGTTGTTATTGTTATGGACCATAATACAGCGTTGCGATGTGTTATGGACCATTATGAAGTGTTGTGATTTGGTATGGTTAATTATAAAGGGCTGTGATGGGTTATAGACCATAGAAAGGGTTGTCTAGGGTTATGGACCATATGAAGGGTTGTGATGTGTTATGATCAATTATGAAGGGTTGTGATGGGTAATTGACTATTATGAAGGGTTTGTATGGGTTATGGACCATTATGGAGGGATGTTATGGTTATGGACCATTATGTAGGGTTGCAATGGGTTATGGACCATAGAAAGGGTTGTGATGGGTTATGGACCATTACAAAGTGTTGTGATGGGGTATGGGCCGTTATGAAGGGTTGTATGGGTTATATTATGAAGGTTGTGATAGGTTATGAACCATTATGATGGATTATGATGGGTTATTGACCATTATGAAAGGTTGTGATAGGTTATGGTTAATTATGAACGGTTGTTATGGGTTATGGACCATAGAAAGGGTTGTGTTGGGTTATGGACCATTGTGAAGGGTTGTGATGGGTTATGTTCAAGTATGAAGGGTTGTGATGGGTTATGGACCATTGTAAAGAGTTGTGATAGGTTATGGACCATTATGAAGGTTGTGATGGGTTATGGACCATTATAAAGGGTTGTGTTGGGTTATGGACCATTATGAAGGTTGTGATGGGTTATGGACCACTATAAATGGTTATGATGGGTTATGGACCATTATGAGGGGTTTTGATAGGTTATGGTCAATTATGAGGAGTTGTTATAGGTTATGGACCATAGAAAGGGTTGTGTTGGGTTATGGTCCATTATGAAGGGTTGTGATGGGTTATGGACCATTATGAAAGTTTGTATGGGATATGGAGTATTATGAAGGGTTGTTATGGTTATAGACCATTATGCACGGTTGCGATGGGTTATGGACCATTATGAAGTGTTGTGATGGGTTATGGTTAATTATGAAGGGTTGTGATGGGTTATGCACCATAGAAAGGGTTGTTCTGGGTTATGGACCATAGGAAGGGTTATGATGGGTAATGGTCAATTATGAAGGGTTGTGATGGGTTATGGTCAATTATGAAAGGTTGTGATGGTTATGGCCTGTTATGAAGGTTTGTATGGGTTATGGACCATTATGAAGGGTTGTTATGGTTATGGACCATTATGCAGGGTTGCGATGGTTATGAACCATAGAAAGGGTTGTGATTGGTTATCGACCATTAGAAAGGGTTGTGATGGGTTATGGACCGTTATGAAGGGTTGTATGCGTTATGTACTATTATGAAGGTTTTGATTGGTTATGAACCATTATCAAGGATTATGATGGGTTATTGACCATTATGAAGAGTTGTGATAGTTTATGGTCAATTATGATGGGTTGTTATGGGTTATGGACCATAGAAAGGGTTGTGTTGGGTTATGGACCATTATGAAGGGTTGTGATGGGTTATGCTGAATTATGAAGGGTTGTGATAGGTTATGGACCGTTATAAAGGGTTGTGATGGGTTATGGACCATTATGAAGGTTGTGATGGGTTATGGACCATTATAAGGGGTTGTGATGTGTTATGGACCATTATGAAGGTTGTCATGGATTATTGACAATTATGAAGGTTGTGATGGGTTATGGACCATTATGAGGGGTTTTGATAGGTTATGGTCAATTATAAAGAGTTGTGATGGTTTATGGACCATAGAAAGGGTTGTGTTGAGATATATACCATTATGTAAGGTTGTGATGGGTTATGGACCATTATGAAGGGTTGTGATGGGTTATGCACCATTATGAAGGTATACGGGTTATGGACAATTATGAATGGTTGTTATAGTTACGGACCATTATGTAGGTTTGCGATGGGTTATGGACCACTATGAAGAGTTCTGATGGGTTATGGTTAATTATGAAGGGTTGTGATGGGTTATAGACCACAGAAAGGGTTGTGTTGGGTTATGTAACCATAGGATGGGTTTTGATAGGTTATGGTCAATTGTGAAGGGTTGTGATAGGTTACGGTCAATTATGAAGGGTTGTGATAGGTTATGGACTGTTATGAAGGTTTGTATGGGTTATGGACCATTATGAAGGGTTGTTATGGTTACGGACCATTATGCAGGGTTGCGCTGGGTTATGGACCATAGAAAGAGTTATGATGGGTTATTGACCATTAGAAAGGGTTTTGTTGGGTTATGGACCGTTATGAAGGGTTATGTACTATTATAAAGGGTTGTGATGAGTTATGCTCAATTATGAAGAGTTGTAATGGGTTATGGACCATTATAAAGGGTTGTGATCCGTTATGGACCATTATGAAGGTTGTGATGGGTTATGGACCATTATAAAGGGTTATGATGGGTTATGGACCATTATGAAGGTTGTGATGGGTTATGGACCACTATTAAGGGGTATGATGGGTTACGGACCATTATGAGGGGTTCTGATAGGATATGGTAATTTATGTAGAGTTGTGATGGGTTATGGACCATAGAAAGGGTTGTGTTAGGTTATGGACCATTATGAAGGGTTGTGATGGGTTATGGACCATTATGAAGGTTTTTATGGGTTATGGACCATTATAAAGGGTTGTTATGGGTATGGACCATAATGCAGCGTTGCGATGTGTTATGGACCATTATGAAGTGTTGTGATTTGTTATGGCTAATTATAAAGGGCTGTGATGGGTTATAGATGTCACACCCCGCTAAAGCGGAAACACGAGGAATGACAGCGAAACGGTTTCATAGCAAAGCAACACAGAATCATCTTAAAACAAAAGTATTAGAGTTTTACAAACCACAAATTCAACATTGTTTAAACATGTTTTTCATCAAATTAAGTTTTTCAAAAGATCAAGTTTCAAATGACAACATTCCCAATGTAGCATGCTTAATATGACCAACCGAGAGTGAGCTCACTAATTGTTTCCTGAAAAAGCATGAAAAACGAGGGTCAACTATGAAAATAGTTGGTGAGTTCACAGGTTTGCAAAAACAAACAGTTTATAAGCAATATCAAATTTCTGGTAAAGTTTCCATGATTTGAAAGTTTAGTGCTAAATAAGAACAATTGGTGTATGTATGTAATTGAACAATGAGTCCACAACCAAACCTATGACTGAACATGCCCTATCAAGACTTATGCTTATCGCGACATAAGTAAATGGTAATATGCACTCCGCAGAACGGGCGAGTGAGGAATTGTCAGTCCCTAATAGCGTGCTATCCAAAATGACCATCGGCTCAAAGAGTTAAATAGTTGTGTACAGGGACTTAGTACGATAAGTTCTCAAAGTTCATATGAACATATTACATACCTCAACATAAAAGAAACATATTGAATGAACAATTTAGAACAACGAACAATTTAGAACAACGAACATAAAATAGTACGATCATGCTTTTCCACCCCAAAATAATAAAACAGTAAAATAGGGGCTGTGAAAACTCACGGCGATAAGAAATGGCACAATAGATGCTCGCGAACCGTCCACGTATGTCTTATCGGGAACCTATGATAAGGGAAATACGCTAGTGAGGTTCTAGATTAGCAATCTATCACTAATATGCTTAATTCTATATAGAAAATGCCATTATTTGTTCCAATAGTTAAATTCATATAAAAATTAATCTCATTCAGAAATATTAGTTTATATATATATATATATATATATATATATATATATATATATATATATATATATATATATATATATATATATATATATATATATATATATATATATATATATATTACTTTACTTATGAACAATTCAATTGACAAAATTTTCAATTCGAGTCCTTTTATTCGCGTATTGTCATTTAAACATGTCCGGTGATCTGAAGTATTTACAAAGAACATTATATATGAATATTAATAGTCACCGACTTTATTTTTCATTTCTTATTATTCTATAAGACTTATTTAGATTTTTCATAATTTTTACACATTTTAAATTTATTTATATTCCACTAAATTCATTGAAAAATACTTCAAAATTCATGGATAATAGAAAAAAAATTTATAAATTTGCCCTTATATTTGAGCTTCTGTTATACAACTTATCTCATTTTTAAAAATCATCAAAGTGTGTTTTGGAAATTAAAATAGCCTAATTCTTGTGATTTTGCAATCTCCGGTTTTATACGTTTAATGTCTTAATTCAATTAAAAATCAAGAACAATTAGTAAACGATTTAGTTAAGGGTTCAAAATTTTAATTCTAGAGGAATACATTTTATTAAATGTCCAGATCCATTTTTAGAATTTTTAGAACGTTTTTCCTCTGTTTTCTCTATTTTTATTCATTATTTGGCCAAAAACATATAAATTCGTGCAAATAATATTAATTGGTTCTGAAAAATTTAAATAACAATTATACAGACTTATTACAGTATATAGAAGGCTTTAAAATTTGATTTGGTAACTTTTACAGAGAAATTTCTATTTTATTGATTTATTTGTGGAAACCAACAATAAATCATAAAGGGTATCTAAAATACTCCAAAAGCTCTGAAACTCTTTGGAACCTGTACACGACCCACATAGAACCTGATGTAATGTTTGCAGATTTTATTCCTTGAGAGAAGTAATTTATTTGAATTATGGTCATGATTTCTTGTCACATTTTTATAAAATCAATATATTCGAATTAGACCTTGAAAATCTCCAGTTAATTATTTCATGTTAATACATTCTCACAATAAATCGGACCAGAATAAAAAGGTTGTCTAAGTTATTTTTATAGATTTATGTATTGTTTATGCATTTTTGAAGGTTTTTAGCATCAAACTTTGATTTTAATGACTTAATCCATTAAGATGAGCACATGCATGAAGGTTTAAGCACCATGCATGTGTCTTAAAGGTTTCAAAACAGATTCATACACGAATTATACCATGCATGTCACGATTTTTGAAAAGAACACTTGAAAACTCGAACATATCTTGGTTCTTGACATAGATTGGTCATGGAAATTCACATGCATGTACATCCTTGATGTTTATGTGAATTTCTACCATCATCATCATCAAAATTTTCGTGGGTTTAACATACCCCATGATATGTTCCAAAAGAAATGAGTAGAAGTGTAGATATGTGCTTGAAATGGTAAGATATTTGCTAGAAATGAAGAGTGCCTTGTGTAGTCCGATTTTTAGGCTCAAAAATGGGTTCTTGGCTGCTGAATTTTCGTGAGAAATAGAGAGGAGAAGAGAGAGTTTTGAGAGAAGTGATGGTTGTGTGTTTGGGAGAAAGTGTAAGAGAGTTGGAATGTGTATATGACTAAAATGATGGAAAGAATATCACATGCATGGGGGAGAGGATTAAGTGGCCGGATCCATGGGCTCCCTCACCCATTCTTTAATTTTTTTTTTATTTGTTATAGTTTATAAAAACCCAAACATTTTTATAAAGGTTTTAGTTAAAAATGTGCATTATTTAGACTTATTTGACTCATAATTATTAAATAAATTCTAGGAATCAAAATTTTGCATTCCTAATTACATTTAGTAATTTAATTAATTAAATTGATAATATAATTCTTATAATACAATTTATAGATTTTTAAACGTCAAATTTATAAAATTTGGGTTTTTAAGACTTTTTAAGGTTTTTATGACCAATTTAAAACCTTAAAATTATTATAAGGTGAACTTTAATTATTTCACCTTACTTTAAATTGTTCAAAATCATTTTTAACTGTAAAAGATATTTTCAGTTATTTAGAACAGTTTATTGGCATTTTCCGTAGAATTCGGACAATTCATTTGAATTGCACTAGTCAAGCATACTAGTTCTAGATTCTAATTGGGTTTGAGCATCTATGTGATTTTGGCCTATTTCTATAATAAATTCAAAGTCAAAGTCTAAGTCAACCAAGTTAAGTGAAAGTTTGACCTGAATTTGACAGTTGTCACAATAGACCATAGAAAGGGTTGTCTAGGGTTATGGACCATATGAAGGGTTGTGACGGGTTATGATCAATTATGAAGGGTTGTGACGGGTTATTGACTATTGTGAAGGTTTGTATGGGTTATGGACCATTATGGAGGGATGTTATGGTTATGGACCATTATATAGGGTTGCATTGGGTTATGGACCATAGAAAGGGTTGTGATGGGTTATGGACCATTACAAAGTGTTGTGATGGGTTATGGCCGTTATGAAGGGTTGTATGGATTATATTATGAAGGTTGTGATGGGTTATGAACCATTATGAAGGATTATGATGGGTTATTGACCATTATGAAAGGTTATGAGAGGTTATGGTTAATTATGAACGGTTGTTATGGGTTATGGACCATAGAAAGGGTTGTGTTGGGTTATCGACCATTGTGAAGGGTTGTGATGGGTTATGCTCAAGTATGAAGGGTTGTGATGGGTTATGGACCATTATAAAGAGTTGTGATGGGTTATGGACCATTATGAAGGTTGTGATGGGTTATGGACCATTATAAAGGGTTATGATGGGTTATGGACCATTATGAAGGGTTGTGATGGCTTATGGACCACTATAAATTGTTATGATGGGTTATGGACCATTATGAGGGGTTTTGATAGGTTATGGTCAATTATGAAGAGTTGTGATAGGTTATGGTCCATAGAAAGGGTTGTGTTGGGTTATGGACCATTATGAAGGGTTGTGATGGGTTATGGACCATTATGAAGGGTTGTGTTGGGTTATGGACCATTATGAAGGTTTGTATGCGATATGGACTATTATGAAGGGTAGTTATGGTTATAGACCATTATGCACGGTTGCGATGGGTTATGGACCATTATGAAGTGTTGTGACGGGTTATGGTTAATTATGAAGGGTTCTGATGGGTTATTTACCATAGAAAGGGTTCTTCTGGGTAATGGACCATAGGAAGGGTTATGATAGGTAATGGTCAATTATGAAGGGTTGTGATGGGTTATGGTCAATTATGAAAGGTTGTGATGGTTATGGCCTGTTATGATGGTTTGTATGGGTTATGGACCATTATGAAGGGTTGTTATGGTTATGGACCATTATGCAAGGTTACAATGGTTATGGACCATAGAAAGGATTGTGATGGTTATGGACCATTAGAAAGGGTTGTGATGGGTTATGGACCGTTATCAAGGGTTGTATGGGTTGGGTACTATTATGAAGGTTTTGATTGGTTATGAACCATTATCAAGGATTATGATGGGTTATTGACCATTATGAAGGATTGTGATAGGTTATGGTCAATTATGATGGCTTGTTATGGGTTATGGACCATAGAAAGGGTTGTGTTGGGTTATGGACCATTATGAAAGGTTGTGATGGGTTATGCTGAATTATGAAGAGTTGTGATGGGTTATGGACCGTTATAAAGGGATGTGATGGGTTATGGACCATTATGAAGGGTTGTGATGGGTTATGGACCATTATGAAGGTTTGTATGGGATATGGAGTATTATGAAGGGTTGTTATGGTTATAGACCATTATGCACGGTTGCGATGGGTTATGGACCATTATGAAGAGTTGTGATGGGTTATGGTTAATTATGAAGGCTTGTGATGGGTTATGCACCATAGAAAGGGTTGTTCTGGGTTATGGACCATAGGAAGGGTTATGATGGGTAATGGTCAATTATGAAGGGTTGTGATGGGTTATGGTCAATTATGAAAGGTTGTGATGGTTATGGCCTGTTATGATGGTTTGTATGGGTTATGGACCATTATGAAAAGTTGTTATGGTTATGGACCATTATACAGGGTTGCGATGGTTATGGACCATAGAAAGGGTTGTGATTGGTTCTGGACCATTAGAAAGGGTTGTGATGGGTTATGGACCGTTATGAAGGGTTGTATGGGTTATGTACTATTATGAAGGTTTTGATTGGTTATGAACCATTATCAAGGATTATGATGGGTTATTGACCATTATGAAGAGTTGTGATAGGTTATGGTCAATTATGATGGGTTGTGATGGGTTATGGACCATAGAAAGGGTTGTGTTGGGTTATGGACCATTATGAAGGGTTGTGATAGGTTATGCTAAATTATGAAGGGTTGTGATGGGTTATGGACCGTTATAAAGGGTTGTGATGGGTTATGGACCATTATGAAGGTTGTGATGGGTTATGGACCATTATAAAGGGTTGTGATGTGTTATGGACCATTATGAAGGTTGTGATGGATTATTGACCATTATGAAGGTTTTGATGGGTTATGGACGATTATGAGGGGTTTTGATAGGTTATGGTCAATTATAAAGAGTTGTGATGGTTTATGGACCATAGAAAGGGTTGTGTTTGTTAGTTCTATATGCCCAAGGATGATCATAAAATGATATTACTAATAATACATGATCCTATAAGGTCACACCAACAACAAGTTTGACACCAATTGATCATTTGGAATGTTAAATTTGATTTAACATCAAATGATACTAAACTTGCAATTTAATCTTGTAAGTTATTATTATTTGAGGTAAATAATAATAATTACAAAATTAAAGGTTGATTAATAATTCATATGTGATGAATTAATTAAGTATAACAATTAAATTGTTTAATTTGTTAAATGATTTAATTGATTAATATGTAAACCTTTTATTTAATTTAATTGATAAATTAAATGAAACATGTACATTATATATATATATATATATATATATATATATATATATATATATATATATATATATATATATATATATATATACATATATATATATGTATATATGTATATATTTATATATTTTATAATGCATGATTAATTGGTTTATGTATGTGATTAAATGGTTAAGTGTTATTCCATTTAAACACAAGAATGAATGGTTATTATTTATAAACTTTATGTTACAAGTTTATAAATAATAAAGATGGAACAAATATATTTATTTTATTGCCTTTATGGCCGGCCACATGTGGAAGAAAAAGATGCATATGGAAAGTTAAGTAAAGCATGGGATATTCTCTCATTGTCCAAGACTTGACCATGTAAAAGTTGCATGCTTCATTTGTTTATTCAACCCACCTTTCTCTTGGTTTTTAAGCACCATATGGCCAGCCATTTTGAGGGTAATTGGAACCATTCTATCATGCAAAAATATCAGCCAAAACACTCTCTAAAACTCCCTTGAAGTCTAGCAAAAAATCGTTTTTGGTTTCAAGTTGAAAGGAGGTTTATCTTGCAAGTTGTGGAACTAGCATTCAAGTGTGTTCAAGCTTGTGGTGGATCAACTATAGAGGGGATCTTCCTTGATTTCTAGCCATCAAATTCGTCCATATAAAGACCAAGAAGAAAGGTTATGATCTTGAACTTCATCTATGCTTCTTCTTCATCTTATCTCTACATGCATGTAGCATGATCCTCTTGGAAGTGAAATTCGTGTTCATGATTTTATGCTTCCGTTGCAACTTCAAGGTTTTGAAACTCATAACATGAACATGGATTTCCTGTTAGTTCTATATGCCCAAGGATGATAATAAAATGATATTGCTAATAACACATGATCCTATAGGGTCACACCAATAACAAGTCTGACACCAATTATTTCATTTTGATGTTGGATTATGATTCATGATCAAATGATAATATACTTGCAATTGAATTGGAGGAATTATTATTTAGTGAAATAATAATTGTTTCAAGGTTTAATTCATATGAGATGAATTAATTAGAGAGTTCAATATATTTATATCATTTACTTAGTAAATGACACAAATAATATACATAGTCATGGATTTATATTTATATACATATATTTCGTTTTATTCTAAATGTTAGAATAAAATAGGATGAAATGATAAATACATATATGTATGTGTTTATATAATTATGGAATTGTATGTATGTATGTATATATGAATATGATGGTATATGTATATATATTTATATGGGTAATGTGGATAAGTAATTGTTTATAAGATGGAAGTTTATATTTTATAAACTTTAAAGAATAAATCTTATAAAATATGAGTGGGAGACAATCTTTTCTTGTTTTCCTCTACATGTCTCACGCCCAACACACTCCTAGGTGAGTGTATGGCATGCTTTAACATCTTGGAGACATATTCCATTGGTTTACCAACCTTGACCATGGGAATTGTGATGTGTGTGGGTTAAAATAAAGAGTTAAATGCATTTTTGACTAACTTCTTTCTATGGCCGGTTCTTGCAACTAAAACATACATATTCAAGTTGTTCTTGATGCTAAAAACTCTCTCAAACTTTCTTCCAACACTTGCCAAAATCGGATTTTGCATAAAGGCTTAGAAGAGGTTGTTTTGCAAGCTAGAAGACTAGCATCTTGTGTGTCACTACACTTGTTGGTGGATCAACTTTAGAGGGAACCTTTCTTGATTCCTTGCCTCATCAAAATCGTCCAAACCAAGAACAAAAGAAAGGGTATGATCTTGAACTCTATCTATGCTTGTTCTTCATCTTATCTCTACATGCATGTAGCATGATCCTCTTGGAATGAAATTCGTGTTCATGATTTTTGCTTTCGTTGCAACTTCAAGTTTTGAAACTAATTACATGAACACATCATTTCCAACAATTGGTATCAGAGCCATGGCTATATTGCATGTTCAGATAATAAGTTTATTTGGATAAACTTGGTTTTTGGAAGCCATGAATGTTCATCTTCTTGAATGAAAGTTTCGTGCATGGCTTCTTTGGCAACATGCAAGTGTTTAATCTATGATTTTATGTAACCAACTATATTTTATGATTGCATGCATTTGGTTACATAATTGTTGCCTTAGAAAAACAAAGTGTTGATTTACTTATGATTTTATGTGATAAAATGGTGCATAAACAAGCCAAGGACCATGTGTTGCATGTTTTGTGTTTAAATTCGATTTGGTTGTAATCTATTATTTTATTCAAATGGTTTGTAATAATAATTAATTATTTCCTTCTTTTATTCATTTTGTAAGTATTAGGATAGTAGTATTTTATATCTTTCACAAAATGTAACAAGAGAATGAGCAATAGCAAGAACCAAGAGAAGCAACACAAGAATTTTTGCAACAAACTTCCTGTTTTTTCCTGCTGTCCAATTTCGGCCCAAAAAATGATCACAAAATAAATTCATATCTTGATGTTTTGATGCTATACTTGTTGGTAACTTTAATATCTAGTATATACATTAAGTATGGACAAGTATAAGCATCAATATGACCAAGAATGAAGTCAAGAAGGTCATCAAAACAACAAAAACCCACTGTTAAGGGCTGTTGCTGTTCGGGCATGTTTTGGGGCACAAGAAATAATCATAGTTCATGCCATGGTGTCTACAAAGGGTGGTTCAAGTGTCATTTGATGGCATAAGAAGATTGGCAAAGTTGTAGCTCAATTGAAGATCATTTGGTTGAGTTTTTGGTCACCTTTTGTCCCTAGGTTTGGACTTGATATTTCATGTATGGCTCACATGAAATATCAAACTAGTTGGCTTTTGTTTATGCACCCATGCATGCATGTGATGATTGAATGTTTTGTTATTTTATGTTGTGGATGAAAATAAGATTTTGCATGCTAGACAACCTAAATAATTAAACATAATCATCAAGGAGTTTGTAATTTTCAAATTTACATTTAAAAACATAAGATGTAATACAAATGGTTTTATTAAAATAGGTTTTGTTAAAAAACCTATAAAGTCAAGTTTTGAAAATGAATGAAACAAGAAATAAAATGGAGATTTTATGAACTCTTACAAACTCCAACCCTAAATAATAATGGTAATTATTTAGGATTAAAATTGGTTCTCATGTATGTGATCAAACTCAAACTTAATATTGGATATTAATTGTAATCTTGACCACAAACAAAGAATTAATAAAATGGAGATTTTATGATTAAAGAACCAATTAACAAAATAAGATTTAATGGTACCATGTTCATTGGATGCATGCAATCTACATGATACCATATGTTTTTCAAAATTAGAATTGTAAAAACAAACAAATCCCTTTCGAAATACGAATCAATGCCGTCCCTCTTAAAGACACTCATGTATCACTTGTATTTCCTTGTGGGATAAAGGATACCTAACCACTTGGAGTCTTCTTGTGATACAAGAAGTAGTTTTGCAATATTGATGGGATAAAGGACACCTAACCATTAATAGTTGTCAAAACTACACGTCCGTTTAAGTGGGATGATTCGTTTGGAAATCTTTTGTGATAAAGGTCACCTAAGCATTAGAAATCCAAGGCATAGATGGGATCAAACATGCCAAACTTATAAATGTTATAATGGGATCCCATAACTCTAGAAATTATATTTGGATATAATTGGTAAACCGTTACCTACCTTGTTGATTCGAATAAGGCGGGATAAAGGATACCAAACCGCTTGTTTGTATTGCAACTTGGATTCTAGACCTTAATCAATTAAAGTTTATGAAACAAGAAAGGGTATTAATTATTAAGGACTTAATATCATAAATTACTAAATTGAACCTTGTTAAAATTTTGTAGATGGCACCAAACACAACAAACCCGGCTCCAAACAAAACTTCACTACGGTCTCTCCTTGAGGGAGAAAAACTCAACCATACCAACTTCTTGGATTGGTACCGTAGTGTGAGAATAGTTCTCAAACAAGAAAAGAAAGAATATGTTCTTAATGAACCACTTCCAGAAGAGCCCCCTGCCATTCCTAAGCCTGCACACGATGCATGTCTTAAAAAGATGGATGATTCCATTGATGCATCATGCCTCATGTTGGCAACCATGATTCCCGACCTTCAGAAGGATTTGGAGAATCATTCAGCCTATGACATGATTAATCAATTAAAAGAAATGTTCCAACAACTTGCAAGAACGGAAAGGTTCGAAACTGTTCGGGCTTTCCATGCTTGCAAGATGGAGGATGGACAGTCGGTTAGCTCCTATGTGCTTAAAATGAAGAGTCACATAGATCATTTGGCACGTCTTGGAGTTGTGATGCCCGGAGAGCTAGCAACGGATATGATCCTTAACTCCTTGACAAAGTCTTTTGATCCCTTCGTCATGAATTATAACATGAATGGTTTGAACAAAACTATCCCGAAATTGCATGGGATGCTAATTACCGCGGAAAAGAATTTGCCTAAGAAAACCACTCAAGTTCTCATGATTAAGGAAGGTGGCACAAAGAGAACTAGACCCGAACACCCCACCAACTCCAAGGACAAGGGGAAGGCAAAGGTTTTCAAAGGAAAGGGCAAGAAAGTTGTCCAAACATCCCGTCCGCCCAAGAAGAAGGCAAAAGTTGCCAAAGAAGACGCGTGCTTCGAATGTGGCAAAGTTGGGCATTGGAAGAGAAATTGCCCTACCTATCTTGCGGAGTTGAGGAAGAAGAAGGCCGGTGAGGGCACTTCAGGTATCTATGTGATAGACCTAGAACTTTATAATTTATCTCCTAACACATGGGTATTTGATACTGGTTGTGGAACTCACATTTGTAATATGTTGCAGGGGTTCAAAAGGAGTAGGCGACTAAGGCAAACGAGGTAGTACTCCGGGTTGGAAACAGTGCAAGGGTTGCAGTGGATTCAACTGGAAGTTTTGATTTATTACTACCTAGTGGCTTGTATTTGACATTGTTGAATGTTTATTATGTTCCTAGCTTGACTAGGAATATTATTTCGGTTGCTAAGTTAAGACAATGTGGATTTGATCTTTCCTTTATGAATGATGACATTTGTGTTTACAAAAACAATGTGTTCTATTTTGAGGCTAGGCCTTTAAATAGAATTTACGAAGTAAACCTTGATGAAAAGACTAACCATGGCTCTTTATACCACACTTTCACCAAGAGACCCAAATGTGATTTGAGTCAAACCTATCTATGGCATTGTCGCCTTGGGCATATAAACAAGAAATGCATATCCCAACTTCAAAAGAGTGGACTTTTGAAGGCAAATGAGAATGACTCATTTGATATATGTGAATCTTGTTTACATGGCAAGATGACTAAAGCCCCTTTCTCGGGAACCAACGAGAGGGCAAAGGACTTGTTAGGAATCATACATACGGATGTATGTGGCCCTTTCAAGCCAATGACTAGATATGGTGAAAGATATTTCATCACCTTCACTGATGACTTTAGTCATTTTGGTTATGTTTATTTAATTAAACATAAACATGAGGCGTTTGAAATGTTCAAAACGTTTCAAAGTGAAGTGGAAAATCAACTCAACAAAACAATTAAAGTTCTTCGTTCTGATAGAGGAGGTGAGTACTTAAGTACAAACTTTATGGATCATCTTAAGACTTGTGGAATTGTTTCACAACTTACTCCACCTGGAACACCACAACATAATGGTGTATCTGAGAGGCGGAACCGAACACTATTGGATATGGTTCGATGCATGATGAGTAGAAGTACTCTACCTTTATCATTTTGGGGTTATGCTTTACAAACAGCTGCTCGTCTCCTAAACATGGCACCTACTAAGAAGGTAGATAAAACGCATTATCAGATATGGCATGGAAGGGTTCCATCTTTATCCTATCTCAAGGTATGGGGTTGTGAAGCTTATGTTAGACAAGAAGCTTCAAACAAATTAGAACCCCGTTCAACTAAATGTATCTTTGTAGGGTATCCGAAAGATTGTCTTGGATACTATTTCTACAATCCCATCGAGAATAAGACATTTATTTCTCGAAAAGCTGAATTCCTAGAAAACAAGTTTCTGACGGAAGAGGCTAGTGGGAGGTTTGTGGAACTTGAGGAACTTCAGGAACCACAACCTGATACACAAGAAGTTGGATCTAGCATTCAACAAGAAATTGTTGAACCTGAACAAACGGTTGATCAGGAACAAATTGTAACACAAGGTGTTCGCAGATCTGGTAGGGTTCGATTTGAACCTGAAAGGTATGGTTACCTTATGATGGAAGAGGAATGTTATATGATAGATTCTGATGAACCCGTCAACTACCAGAGTGCAATGTCAGATCCTGAATCTGATAAATGGCTTGAAGCCATGAACACTGAGATGCAATCCATGCACGATAACCAAGTATGGGACTTGGTTAATCTTCCCACCAATTGTAAGACTGTTGGGAACAAATGGGTTTTCAAGAAGAAAACCGACGTGGATGGAAATGTTCACACTTTTAAGGCTAGACTTGTCGCTAAAGGATACTCACAAACTCATGGTATTGACTATGATGAGACCTTTTCACCAGTGGCAATGATCAAGTCGATTAGGATACTCTTTGCCATAGCCGCATACTATGATTATGAAATATGGCAGATGGATGTCAAGACCGCTTTCCTTAATGGACACTTATTGGAAGATGTCTATATGGATCAACCTGAAGGTTTTGTCGATCCTAAGCATCCAAACAAAGTGTGCAAGCTTAAAAGATCTATTTATGGATTGAAGTAAGCGTTTCAAACATGGAACATCCGCTTTGATGAAAAGATTACGAATTTTGTATTCATTAAAAATGAGGATGACTCCTGTGTTTACAAGAAAGCTAGTGGGAGCATAGTCGTATTCCTAGTATTGTATGTAGATGACATACTTTTATTTGGAACTGACATCCCAACCTTAAAAGGTGTCAAAGCGTTCCTTGAGAATTGTTTCTCAATGAAGGACTTAAGGGAAGCTGCTTATGTATTAGGCATAAAGATCTACAGAGATAGATCTAAGAGACTTATTGGTCTAAGCCAAAGTGCATATATTGATAAAATCTTGAAAAGGTTCAAGATGCAAGACTCCAAAAGAGGGTTCCTGCCAATACCACTTGGCACCATCCTAAGTAAGTCTCAGTGTCCAACCACTAAGGCTGAACTTGAAAGGATGAAACATGTCCCATATGCTTCGGCAATTGGGTCTATCATGTATGCCATGTTATGCACTAGGCCTGACGTCTCATGTGCCTTAAGCATGACTAGTAGGTATCAACAGAACCCAGGTGAAGCCCACTGGACTGCTGTAAAGAACATTCTTATGTACTTGAGAAGGACTAAAGACATGTTCTTAGTTTACGGTGGTTTGGAAGAAAGCTTAAAGGTAAGGGGTTACACTGACGCAAGCTTCCAAACAGATAGGGACGATTCGAGATCTCAATCTGGGTATGTCTTTATTTTAAATGGAGGAGCCGTGTCTTGGAAGAGTTCCAAACAAGAAGTGATTGCACAATCCACTACAGAATCAGAATATGTTGCTGCTTCGGAAGCTGCTCAAGAAGCTGTCTGGATGAGAAAGTTCATTGAAGATCTAGGGGTAGTTCCTTCCATTCGGGACCCTATAGAAATCTTCTGTGATAATCTAGGTGCTATAGCTCAAGCAAAGGAACCTAGATCGCATCGAAAGACCAAACACATTCACCGAAGGTATAACTACATAAGACATAAAGTTAAGAATGGTGAAATAAGTATTCACAAGGTTCATACAGATCAGAATTTGGCAGACCCATTCACGAAGCCTTTACCCCAAGCTAAGCATGAAAGTCACGCTAAGGGTATAGGACTTCGTTTTTCTAATGAATGGATTTGATTTGTGTTTAGTGTTTTATGAATATGAAACTATGTAAACAAGAATTATGTAATATATGTCATTTGATGTCTCATTCATAATTTTGTGTTTTAATATTAGCATGTTTAATCCTTGAATAATTTAGTTATTCTAAACATCCATAGTCGATCATAGTTGTGGGAGCGATTATGAAGTAAGACTAATATGAATTGGATTGGTTGACTTTTATGGGTAAAAGTAGCAAAAGGTTGCAACCAAATTCATAGATACTTGTTAGTGAACAAGTATTGGACTTGACCCGTTTCAAGATCACTCCATGGATCATGATCATAAGTGATTCTTGAATAAAGGTATTATCATTGTATCCTTAGACCTGAGATACATATTTGGGACTCAAGTATACGGAGTGCTATGCTTTGATATGGTTCATCGTTGTTCTTGAAAAATAGACAACCATACAGACCATACTCATGTATAGTACTAACTATATGAGGGGCATATGTAGTCAAGATGGGATTTGTTCCTCTTATGTGTTGAGAGTTAGACATCTAAGGCGCCTGATTGAAAGTTGAACATAAAATGAGAATGATTAAGATCCATGTCTCATGTTCAACATGATGTCTGTGACAAAGGGATAATTGATAGATAACCTTGTACATCAATTAGAGCCTCGTGCTTTTGAAGAATTGGATGATGATGAATGGCATTATGTCATGTATTATTGGGGGCAGTGAAATGTTGCTAGACGTTTATCACTGTCGGTCTCATTCTATGATACAACCTTGTGTAAGTGGGAGATTGTTAGTTCTATATGCCCAAGGATGATAATAAAATGATATTGCTAATAACACATGATCCTATAGGGTCACACCAATAACAAGTCTGACACCAATTATTTCATTTTGATGTTGGATTATGATTCATGATCAAATGATAATATACTTGCAATTGAATTGGAGGAATTATTATTTAGTGAAATAATAATTGTTTCAAGGTTTAATTCATATGAGATGAATTAATTAGAGAGTTCAATGTATTTATATCATTTACTTAGTAAATGACACAAATAATATACATAGTCATGGATTTATATTTATATACATATATTTCGTTTTATTCTAAATGTTAGAATAAAATAGGATGAAATGATAAATACATATATGTATGTGTTTATATAATTATGGAATTATATGTATGTATGTATATATGAATATGATGGTATATGTATATATATTTATATGGGTAATGTGGATAAGTAATTGTTTATAAGATGGAAGTTTATATTTTATAAACTTTAAAGAATAAATCTTATAAAATATGAGTTGGAGACAATCTTTTCTTGTTTTCCTCTACATGTCTCACGCCCAACACACTCCTAGGTGAGTGTGTGGCATGCTTTAACATCTTGGAGACATATTCCATTGGTTTACCAACCTTGACCATGGGAATTGTGATGTGTGTGGGTTAAAATAAAGAGTTAAATGCATTTTTTGACTAACTTCTTTCTATGGCCGGTTCTTGCAACTAAAACATACATATTCAAGTTGTTCTTGATGCTAAAAACTCTCTCAAACTTTCTTCCAACACTTGCCAAAATCGGATTTTGCATAAAGGCTCAGAAGAGGTTGTTTTGCAAGCTAGAAGACTAGCATCTTGGGTGTCACTACACTTGTTGGTGGATCAACTTTAGAGGGAACCTTTCTTGATTCCTTGCCTCATCAAAATCGTCCAAACCAAGAACAAAAGAAAGGGTATGATCTTGAACTCTATCTATGCTTGTTCTTCATCTTATCTCTACATGCACGTAGCATGATCCTCTTGGAATGAAATTCGTGTTCATGATTTTTGCTTCCGTTGCAACTTCAAGTTTTGAAACTAATTACATGAACACATCATTTCCAACAATTCCAACAATTGGTATCAGAGCCATGGCTATATTGCATGTTTAGATAATAAGTTTATTTGGATAAACTTGGTTTTTGGAAGCCATGAATGTTCATCTTCTTGAATGAAAGTTTCATGCATGGCTTCTTTGGCAACATGCAAGTATATAATCTATGATTTTATGTAACCAACTATATTTTTTGTTTGCATGCATTTGGTTACATAATTGTTGCCTTAGAAAAAGAAAGTGTTGATTTTCTTATGATTTTATGTGATAAAATGGTGCATAAACAAGCCAAGGACCATATGATGCATGTTTTGTGTTTATATTCGATATGGTTGTAATCTATTCTTTTATTCAAATGGTTTATAATAATAATTAGTTATTTCCTTCTTATATTCATTTTGTAAGTATTAGAATAGTTGTATTTTATATTCTTCACAAAATGTAACAATAGAAGGAGATAAAGGCATGAGAAGACTACAACCAACAGCAACGATTTTTCCTGCCAAGTCTGCCACATTTCGGACCTGTTAAGGAGGAGAAATAAAATTCATATCTTGGTATTTTGATGTTATTCTTGTTAGTAACTTAAATATCTAGTATATACATTAAGTTTTCTCAAGAATAAGCATCAATATGACCAAGAATGAAGTGAAGGAAGCCACAAAAAACACAACATTTCTTCCTGCTGCCACTGTTCTGTCGAGATTTTTGAGGAGCCCAAAGAAAAATCACAACTCATTACATGGTGTCACGAAATGGTGGTTCAAGTATCATTTGATGTTATAAAAGGCTTGGCAAAATTGTAGCCAAATCGAAGATCATTTGGTTGTGTTTTTGTCACCTTTTTGTCCCTAGGTTTGGACTTGATATTTCATGTATGGCTCACATGAAATATCAAATTAGTTGGCTTGTGTTTATGCACCCATGCATGCATGTGATGATTGAATGTTTTGTTATTTTATGTTGTGGATGAAAATAAGATTTTTGCATGCTAGACAACCTAGATAATTAAACATAATCATCAAGGAGTTTGTAATTTTCAAATTGACATATTTAAAACATAAGATGTAATAAAATTGGTTTTATTAAAATAGGTTTTGTTATAAAACCATAAAAGTCAAGTTTTGAAAATTAATGAAACAATAAATAAAATGGAGATTTTATGAACTTTTACAAACTCCAACCCTAAATAATAATGGTAATTATTTAGGATTAAAATTGGTTCTCATGTATGTGATCAAACTCAAACTTAATATTGGATATTAATTGTAATCTTGACCACAAACAAAGAATCAATAAAATGGATATTTTATGATTAAGGAACCAATTAACAAAATAAGTTTTTAATGGTACCATGTTCATTGGATGCATGCAATCTACATGATACCATATGTTTTCAAAAATTAGAATTGTAAAACATACAAATCCCTTTCGAAATACGAATCAATGCCGTCCCTCTTAAAGACACTCATGTATCACTTGTATTTCCTTGTGGGATAAAGGATACCTAACCACTTGGAGTCTTATTGTGATACAAGAAGTAGTTTTGCAATATTGATGGGATAAAGGACACCTAACCATTAATAATTGTCAAAACTACACGTCCGTTTAAGTGGGATGATTCGTTTGGAAATCTCTTGTGATAAAGGTCACCTAAGCATTAGAAATCCAAGGCATATATGGGATCAAACATGCCAAACTTATAAATGTTATAATGGGATCCCATAACTCTAGAAATTATATTTGGATATAATTGGTAAATGGTTACCTACCTTGTTGATTCGAATAGGCTGGATAAAGGACACCTAACCGCTTGCTATATTGCAACTTGGATTCTAGACCTTAATCAATTAAAGTTTATGAAACAAGAAAGGGTATTAATTATTAAGGACTTAATATCATAAATTACTAAATTGAACCTTGTTAAAATTTTGTAGATGGCACCAAACACAACAAACCCAGCTCCAAACAAAACCTCACTACGGTCTCTCCTTGAGGGAGAGAAACTCAACCGTACCAACTTCGTGGATTGGTACCGTAGTGTGAGAATAGTTCTCAAACAAGAAAAGAAAGAATATGTTCTCAATGAACCACTTCCTGAAGAGCCCCCTGCCATTCCTAAGCCCGCACACGATGCATGGCCTAAAAAGATGGATGACTCCATTGATGCATCGTGTCTAATGTTGGCAACCATGATTCCTGACCTTCAGAAGGATTTGGAGAATCATTCAGCCTATGACATGATTAATCAATTGAAGGAAATGTTCCAACAACTTGCGAGAACGGAAAGGTTCGAAACTGTTCGGGCTTTCCATGCTTGCAAGATGGAGGATGGGGAGTCGGTTAGCTCTTATGTGCTCAAGATGAAGAGTCACATTGATTATTTGGCACGTCTTGGAGTTGTGATGCCCGAAGAGCTAGCAACGGATATGATCCTTAACTCCTTGACAAAGTCTTTTGATCCCTTCGTCATGAATTATAACATGAATGGTTTGAACAAGACTATCCCGGAATTGCATGGGATGCTAATTACCGCGGAAAAGAATCTGCCTAAGAAAACCACTCAAGTTCTCATGATCAAGGAAGGTGGCACAAAGAGAACTAGACCCGAACACCCCAACAACTCCAAGGGCAAGGGGAAGGCAAAAGTTGTCAAAGGAAAGGGCAAGAAAGTTGTCCAACCATCCCGTCCGCCCAAGAAGAAGGCAAAGGTTGCCAAGGAAGACGCGTGCTTCGAATGTGGCAAAGTTGGGCATTGGAAGAGAAATTGCCCTACCTATCTTGCGGAGTTGAAGAAGAAGAAGGCCGGTGAGGGCACTTCAGGTATCTATGTGATAGACCTAGAACTTTATAATTTATCTCCTAACACATGGGTATTTGATACTGGTTGTGGAACTCACATTTGTAATATGTTGCAGGGGTTCAAAAGGAGTAGGCGACTGAAGGCAAACGAGGTAGTACTTCGGGTTGGAAACAGTGCAAGGGTTGCGGTGGATTCAATTGGAAGTTTTGATTTATTACTACCTAGTGGCTTGTATTTGACATTGATGAATGTTTATTATGTTCCTAGCTTGACTAGGAATATTATTTCGGTTGCTAAGTTAAGACAATGTGGATTTGATCTTTCCTTTATGAATGATGATATTTGTGTTTACAAAAACAATGTGTTCTATTTTGAGGCTAGGCCTTTAAATGGAATTTTTGAAGTAAACCTTGATGAAAAGACTAACCATGGCTCTTTATACCACACTTTCACCAAGAGACCCAAATGTGATTTGAGTCAAATTTATCTATGGCATTGTCGACTTGGGCATATAAAAAAGAAACGTATATCCCAACTTCAAAAGAGTGGACTTTTGAAGGCAAATGAGAATGACTCATTTGATATATGTGAATCTTGTTTACATGGCAAGATGACTAAAGCTCCTTTCTCCGGAACCAATGAGAGAGCAAAGGACTTGTTAGGAATCATACATACGGATGTATGTGGTCCTTTCAAGCCAATGACTAGATATGGTGAAAGATATTTCATCACTTTCACTGACGACTTTAGTCGTTTTGGATATGTTTATTTGATTAAACATAAACATGAGGCATTTGAAATGTTCAAAACGTTTCAAAGTGAGGTGGAAAATCAACTCAACAAAACAATTAAAGTTCTACGTTCTGATAGAGGAGGTGAGTACTTAACTACAAACTTTATGGATCATCTTAAGACTTGTGGAATTGTTTCACAACTTACTCCACCTGGAACACCACAACATAATGGAGTATCTGAAAGGCGGAACCGAACACTATTGCATATGGTTCGATCCATGATGAGTAGAAGTACTCTACCTTTATCATTTTGGGGTTATGCTTTACAAACAGCTGCTCGTCTCCTAAACATGGCACCTACTAAGAAGGTAGAAAAAACGCCTTATGAGATATGGCATGGAAGGGTTCCATCTTTATCCTATCTCAAGGTATGGGGTTGTGAAGCTTATGTTAGACAAGAAGCTTCAACAAACTAGAACCCCGTTCAATCAAGTGTATCTTTGTAGGGTATCCGAAAGATTGTCTTGGATACTACTTCTACAATCCCGTAGAGAATAAGATATTTATTTCTCGAAAAGCTGAATTCCTAGAAAACAAGTTTCTGACGGAAGAGGCTAGTGGGAGGTTTGTGGAACTTGAAGAACTTCAGGAACCACAGCCTGATACATAAGAAATTGGATCTAGCATTCAACAAGAAATTGTTGAACCTGAACAAACAGTTGATCAGGAACAAATTGTAACACAAGATGTTCGCAGATCTGGTAGGGTTCGATTTGAACCTGAAAGGTATGGTTACCTTATGATGGAAGAGGAATGTTATACGATAGATTCTGATGAACCCGTCAACTACCAGAGTGCAATGTCAGATCCTGAATCTGATAAATGGCTTGAAGCCATGAACACAGAGATGCAATCCATGCACGATAACCAAGTTTGGGACTTGGTTAATCTTCCCACCAATTGTAAGACTGTTGGGAACAAATGGGTTTTCAAGAAGAAAACCGACGTGGATGGAAATGTTCACACTTTTAAGGCACGACTTGTCGCTAAAGGATACTCACAAACTCATGGTATTGACTATGATGAGACATTTTCACCAGTGGCAATGATTAAGTCAATTAGGATACTTTTTGCCATAGCCGCATACTATGATTATGAGATATGGCAAATGGATGTCAAGACCGCTTTCCTTAATGGACACTTATTGGAAGATGTCTATATGGATCAACCTGAAGGTTTTGTCGATCCCAAGCATCCAAACAAAGTGTGCAAGCTTAAGAGATCCATCTATGGATTGAATTAAGCGTCTCGAACGTGGAACATCCGTTTTGATGAAAAGATTACAAATTTTGGATTCATCAAAAATGAGGATGACTCCTGTGTTTACAAGAAAGCTAGTGGGAGCATAGTCATATTCCTAGTATTGTATGTAGATGACATACTTTTATTTGGAAATGACATCCCAACCTTAAAAGGTGTCAAAGCGTTCCTTGAGAACTGTTTCTCAATGAAGGACTTAGGAGAAGCTGCTTATGTATTAGGCATAAAGATCTATAGAGATAGATCTAAGAGACTTATTGGTCTAAGCCAAAGTGCGTATATTGATAAAATCTTGAAAAGGTTCAAGATGCAAGACTCTAAAAGAGGATTCTTGCCAATACCGCATGGCACCATCCTAAGCAAGTCTCAGTGCCCAACCACTAGGACTGAACTTGAAAGGATGAAACATGTCCCATATGCTTCGGCAATTGGGTCTATCATGTATGCCATGTTATGCACAAGGCTCGACATCTCATGTGCCTTAAGTATGACTAGTAGGTATCAACAGAACCCAGGTGAAGCCCACTGGACTGCTGTAAAGAACATTCTTAAGTACTTGAGAAGAAGCAAAGACATGTTCTTAGTTTACGGTGGTTTGGAAGAAATCTTGAAGGTAAAGGGTTACACTGACGCAAGCTTCCAAACAGATAGGGATGATTCGAGATCTCAATCCGGGTATGTCTTTATTTTAAATGGAGGAGCCGTGTCTTGGAAAAGTTCCAAACAAGAAGTGATTGCACAATCCAGTACAAAATCAGAATATGTTGCTGCTTCGGAAGCTGCTCAAGAAGCTTTCTGGATGAGAAAGTTCATTGAAGATCTAGGGGTTGTTCCTTCCATTCGGGACCCCATAGAAATCTTCTGTGATAATCTAGGTGCTATAGCTCAAGCAAAGGAACCTAGATCGCATCAAAAGACCAAACACATTCACCGAAGGTATAACTACATACGACATGAAGTTAAGAATGGTGAAATAAGTATTCACAAGGTTCATACAGATCAGAATTTGGTAGACCCATTCACGAAGCCTTTACCCCAAGCTAAGCATGAATGTCACGCTAAGGGTATAGGACTTCGTTTTTCTAATGAATGGATTTGATTTGTGTTTAGTGTTTTATGAATATGTAATTATGTAAACAACAAGAATTATGTAATATATGTGACGTGATGTTTTATTCATAATTTTGTGTTTTAATATTAGCATGTTTAATCCTCGAATAATTTGATTATTGTAAATGTCCATAGTCGATCATAGTTGTGGGAGCAATTATGAAGTAAGACTAATATGAATTGGATTGGTTGACTTTTATGGGTAAAAGTAGCAAAAGGTTGCAACCAAATTCATAGGTACTTGTCAGTGAACGAGTACTGGACTTGACCCGTTTCAAGATCACTTCATGGATCATTATCATAAGTGATTCTTGAACAAAGGTATTATCATTGTATCCTTAGACCTGAGATGCATATTTGGGACTCTAGTGTAGAGAGTGCTGTGCTTTGATATGGTTCACCGTTGTTCTTGAAATATAGACAACCATACAGACCATACTCAAGTATAGTACTGACTACATGAGGGGCATATGTAGTCAAGAAGGGATTTGTTCCTCTTATGTGTTGAGAGTTAGACATCTAAGGTGCCTGATTGAAAGTTGAACATAAAATGAGAATGATTAAGATCCATGTCTCATGTTCAACATGATGTCTGTGACAAAGGGATAATTGATGATAATCTTGTACATCAATTAGAGCCTCGTGCTTTTGAGGAATTGGATGTTGTTGAATGGCATTGTGTCATGTGTTATTCGGGGCAGTGAAATGTTGCTAGACGTTTACCACTGTCGATATCATTCTATGATGCAACCTTGTGCAAGTGGGAGATTGTTAGTTCTATATGCCCAAGGATGATCATAAAATGATATTACTAATAATACATGATCCTATAGGGTCACACCAACAACAAGTTTGACACCAATTGATCATTTGGAATGTTAAATTTGATTTAACATCAAATGATACTAAACTTGCAATTTAATCTTGTAAGTTATTATTATTTGAGGTAAATAATAATAATTACAAAATTAAAGGTTGATTAATAATTCATATGTGATGAATTAATTAAGTATAACAATTAAATTGTTTAATTTGTTAAATGATTTAATTGATTAATATGTAAACCTTTTATTTAATTTAATTGATAAATTAAATGAAACATGTACATTATAGATATATATGTATATATATATATATATATATATATATATATATATATATATATATATATATATATATATATATATATATATACATATATATGTATATATGTATATATTTATATATTTTATAATGCATGATTAATTGGTTTATGTATGTGATTAAATGGTTAAGTGTTATTCCATTTAAACACAAGAATGAAAGGTTATTATTTATAAACTTTATGTTACAAGTTTATAAATAATAAAGATGGAACAAATATATTTATTTTATTGCCTTTATGGCCGGCCACATGTGGAAGAAAAAGATGCATATGGAAAGTTGAGTAAAGCATGGGATATTCTCTCATTGTCCAAGACTTGACCATGTAAAAGTTGCATGCTTCATTTTTTTAATCAACCCACCTTTCTCTTGGTTTTAAAGCACTATATGGCCGGCCATTTTGAGGGTAATTGGAACCATTCTTTCATGCAAAAATATCATCCAAAACACTCTCTAAAACTCCCTTGAAGTCTAGCAAAAAATCGTTTTTGGTTTCAAGTTGAAAGGAGGTTTATCTTGCAAGTTGTGGAACTAGCATTCAAGTGTGTTCAAGCTTGTGGTGGATCAACTATAGAGGGGATCTTCCTTGATTTCTAGCCATCAAATTCGTCCACATAAAGACCAAGAAGAAAGTTATGATCTTGAACTTCATCTATGCTTCTTCTTCATCTTATCTCTACTTGCATGTAGCATGATCCTCTTGGAAGTGAAATTCGTGTTCATGATTTTATGCTTCCGTTGCAACTTCAAGGTTTTGAAACTCATAACATGAACATCGATTTCCAACAGTGTTGAGATATATACCATTATGAAGGGTTGTGATGGGTTATGGACCATTATGAAGGGTTGTGATGAGTTATGGACCATTATGAAGGTATACGGGTTATGGACAATTATGAATGGTTGTTATAGTTACGGACCATTATATAGGGTTGCGATGGGTTATAGACCACTATGAAGTGTTCTGATGGGTTATGGTTAATTATGAAGGGTTGTGATGGGTTATAGACCACAGAAAAGGTTGTGTTGGGTTATGTAACCATAGGATGGGTTTTGATAGGTTATGTCAATTATGAAGGGTTGTGATGTGTTATGGTCAATTATGAAGGGTTGTGATAGGTTATGGACTGTTTTGAAGGTTTGTATGGGTTATGGACCATTATGAAGGGTTGTTATGGTTACGGACCATTATGCAGGGTTGCGCTGGGTTATGGACCATAGAAAGAGTTGTGATGGGTTATTGACCATTAGAAAGGGTTTTTATGGGTTATGGACCTTATGAAGGGTTATGTACTATTATAAAGGGTTGTGATGAGTTATGCTCAATTACGAAGGGTTATGATGGGTTATGGACCATTATAAAGGGTTGTGATACGTTATGGACCATTATGAAGGTTGTGATGGGTTATGGACCATTATAAAGGGTTGTGATAGGTTATGGACCATTATGAAGGTTTTGATGGGTTATGGACCACTATTAAGGGTTATGATGGGTTATGGACTAAAATGAGGGGTTCTGATAGGATATGGTAATTTATGTAGAGTTGTGATGGGTTATGGACCGTAGAAAGGGTTGTGTTAGGTTATGGACCATTATGAAGGGTTGTGATGGGTTATGGACCATTATGAAGGTTTTTATGGGTTATGGACCATCATAAAGGGTTGTTATGGTTATAGACCATAATGCAGGGTTGCGATGTGTTATGGACCATTATAAAGTCTTGTGATTTGTTATGGTTAATTATAAAGGGCTGTGATGGGTTATAGACCATAGAAAGGGTTGTCTAGGGTTATGGACCATATGAAGGGTTGTGATGGGTTATGATCAATTATGAAGGGTTGTGATGGGTTATTGACTATTATGAAGGTTTGTATGGGTTATGGACCATTATGGAGGGATGTTATGGTTATGGACCATAGAAAATGTTGTGATGCATTATGGACCATTACAAAGTGTTGTGATGGGGTATGGGCTGTTATGAAGGGTTGTATGGGTTATATTATGAAAGTTGTGACGGGTTATGAACCATTATGAAGGATTATGATGGGTTATTGACCATTATGAAAGGTTATGATAGGTTATGGTTAATTATGAACGGTTGTTATGGGTTATGGACCATAGAAAGGGTTGTGTTGGGTTATCGACCATTGTGAAGGGTTGTGATGGGTTATGCTCAAGTATGAAGGGTTCTGATGGGTTATGGACCATTATAAAGAGTTGTGATGGGTTATGGACCATTATGAAGGTTGTGATGGGTTATGGACCATTATAAAGGGTTGTGATGGGTTATGGACCATTATGAAGGGTTGTGATGGGTTATGGACCATTATAAATGGTTATGATGGGTTATGGACCATTATGAGGGGTTTTGATAGGTTATGGTCAATTATGAAGAGTTGTGATAGGTTATGGACCATAGAAAGGGTTGTGTTGTGTTATGGACCATTATGAAGGGTTGTGATGGGTTATGGACCATTATGAAAGGTTGTGATGGGTTATGGACCATTATGAAGGTTTGTATGGGATATGGACTATTATGAAGGGTTGTTATGGTTATAGACCATTATGCACGGTTGCGATGGCTTATGGACCATTATGAAGTGTTGTGACGGGTTATGGTTAATTATGAAGGGTTGTGATGGGTAATGCACCATAGAAAGGGTTGTTCTGGGTTATGGACCATAGGTAGGGTTATGATAGGTAATGGTCAATTATGAAGGGTTGTGATGGGTTATGGTCAATTATGAAAGGTTGTGATGGTTATGGCCTGTTATGATGGTTTGTATGGGTTATGGACCATTATGAAGGGTTGTTATGGTTATGGACCATTATGCAGGGTTGCAATGGTTATGGACCATAGAAAGGATTGTGATTGGTTATGGACAATTAGAAAGGGTTGTGATGGGTTATGGACCGTTATGAAGGGTTGTATAGGTTGTGTACTATTATGAAGGTTTTGATTGGTTATGAACCATTATCAAGGATTATGATGGGTTATTGACCATTATGAAGGATTCTGATAGGTTATGGTCAATTATGATGGGTTGTTATGGGTTATGGACCATATAAAGGGATGTGTTGGGTTATGGACCATTACGAAGGGTTGTGATGGGTTATGCTGAATTATGAAGGGTTTTGATGGGTTATGGACCGTTATAAAGGGTTGTGATGGGTTATGGACCCTTATGAAGGGTTGTGATGGGTTATGGACCATTATGAAGGTTTGTATGGGATATGGAGTATTATAAAGGGTTGTTATGGTTATAGACCATTATGTACGGTTGCGATGGGTTATGGACCGTTATGAAGTGTTGTGATGGTTTATGATTAATTATGAAGGGTTGTGATTTATGCACCATAGAAAGGGTTGTTCTGGGTTATGGACCATAGGAAGGGTTATGATGGGTAATGGTCAATTATGAGGGGTTGTGATGGGTTATGGTCAATTATGAAAGGTTGGGATGGTTATGGCCTGTTATGATGGTTTGTATGGGTTATGGACCATTTTGAAGGGTTGTTATGGTTATGGACCATTATGCAGGGTTGCGATGGTTATTGACCATAGAAAGGGTTGTGATTGGTTATGGACCATTAGAAAGGGTTGTGATGGGTTATGGACCGTTATGAAGGGTTGTATGGGTTATGCACTATTATGAAGGTTTTGATTGGTTATGAACCATTATCAACGATTATGATGGGTTATTGACCATTATGAAGAGTTGTGATAGGTTATGGTCAATTATGATGGGTTGTTATGGGTTATGGACCATAGAAAGGGTTGTGTTGGGTTATGGACCATTATGAAGTTTTGTGATGGGTTATGCTGAATTATGAAGGGTTGTGATGGGTTATGGACCGTTATAAAGGGTTGTGATGGGTTATGGACCATTATGAAGGTTGTGATGGGTTATGGACCATTATGAGGGGTTCTGATAGGTTATGGTCAATTATAAAGAGTTGTGATGGTTTATGGACCATAGAAAGGGTTGTGTTGAGATATATACCATTATGAAGGGTTGTGTTGGGTTATGGACCATTATGAAGGGTTGTGATGGGTTATGGACCATTCTGAAGGTATACGTGTTATGGACAATTATGAATGGTTGTTATAGTTACGGACCATCATGTAGGGTTGCGATGTGTTATAGACCACTATGAAGTGTTCTGATGGGTTATGGTTAATTATGAAGGGTTGTGATGGGTTATAGACCACAGAAAGGGTTGTGCTGGGTTATGTAACCATAGGATGGGTTTGGATAGGTTATGGTCAATTATGAAGGGTTGTGATGGGTTATGGTCAATTATGAAGGGTTGTGATAGGTTATGGACTGTTATGAAGGTTTGTATGGGTTATGGACCATTATGAAGGATTGTTATGGTTACGGACCATTATGAAGGGTTGCGCTGGGTTATGGACCATAAAAAGAGTTGTGATGTGTTATTGACCATTAGAAATAGTTTTGATGGGTTATGGGCCGTTATGAAGGGTAATCTACTATTATAAAGGGTTGTGATGAGTTATGCTCAATTATGAAGGGTTGTGATGGGTTATGGACCATTATAAAGAGTTGTGATGCGTTATGGACCATTATGAAGGTTGTGATGGGTTATGGACCATTATAAAGGGTTGAGATGGGTTATGGACCATTATGAAGGTTGTGATGGGTTATGGACCACTATTAAGGGTTATGATGGGTTATGGACCATTATGAGGGGTTCTGATAGGATATGGTAATTTATGTAGAGTTGTGATGGGTTATGGACCATAGAAAGGGTTGTGTTAGGTTATGGACCATTATGAAGGGTTGTGATGGGTTATGGACCATTATGAAGGTTTTTATGGGTTATGGAGCATTATAAAGGGTTGTTATGGTTATGGACCATAATCCAGGGTTGCGATGGGTTATGGACCATTATAAAGTCTTGTGATTTGTTATGGTTAATTATAAAGGGCTGTGATGAGTTATAGACCATAGAAAGGATTGTCTAGGGTTTTGGACCATATGAAGGGTTGTGATGGGTTATGATCAATTATGAAGGGTTGTGATGGGTTATTCACTATTATGAAGGTTTGTATGGGTTATGGACCATTATGGAGGGATGTTATGGTTATGGACCATTATGTCGGGTTGCAATAGGTTATCGACCATAGAAAGGGTTGTGATGGGTTATAGACCATTACAAAGTGTTGTGATGGGGTATGGGCTGTTATGAAGGGTTTTATGGGTTATATTATGACGGTTGTGATGGGTTATGAACCATTATGAAGGATTATAATGGGTTATTGACTATTATGAAAGGTTATGATAGGTTATGGTTAATTATGAACGGTTGTTATGGGTTATGAACCATAGAAAGGGTTGTGCTGGGTTATGGACCATTATGAAGGGTTGTGATGGGTTATGCTGAATTATGAAGGGTTGTGATGGGTTATGGACCGTTATAAAGGGTTGTGATGGGTTATGGACCATTATGAAGGTTGTGATGGGTTATGGACCATTATAAAGGGTTGTGATGTGTTATGGACCATTATGAAGGTTGTGATGGATTATTGACCATTATGAAGGTTGTGATGGGTTATGGACCATTATGAGGGGTTTTGATAGGTTATGGTCAATTATAAAGAGTTGTGATGGTTTATGGACCATAGAAAGGGTTGTGTTGAGATATATACCATTATGAAGGGTTGTGATGGGTTATGGACCATTATGAAGGGTTGTGATGGGTTATGGACCATTATGAAGGTATACGGGTTACGGACAATTATGAATGGTTGTTATAGTTACGGACCATTATGTAGGGTTACGATGGGTTATAGACCACTATGAAGTGTTCTGATGGGTTATGGTCAATTATGAAGGGTTGTGATGGGTTATGGTCAATTATGAAGGGTTGTGATAGGTTATGGATTGTTATGAAGGTTTGTATGGGTTATGGACCATTATGAAGGGTTGCTATGGTTACGGACCATTATGCAGGGTTGCGCTGGGTTATGGACCATAGAAAGAGTTGTGATGGGTTATTGACCATTAGAAATAGTTTTGATGGGTTGTGGACCGTTATGAAGGGTTATGTACTATTATAAAGGGTTGTGATGAGTTATGCTCAATTATGAAGGGTTGTGATGGTTATGGACCATTATAAAGAGTTGTGATGCGTTATTGACCATTATGATGGTTGTGATGGGTTATGGACCATTATAAAGGGTTGTGATAGGTTATGGACCATTATGAAGGTTGTGATGGGTTATGGACCACTATTAAGGGTTATGATAGGTTATCGGCCATTATGAGGGGTTCAGACAGGATATGGTAATTTATGTAGAGTTGTGATGGGTTATGGACCATAGAAAGGGTTGTGTTAGGTTATGGACCATTATGACGGGTGTGATGGGTTATGTACAATTATGAAGGTTTTTATGGGTTATGGACCATTATAAAGGGTTGTTATGGTTATGGACCATAATGCAGGGTTACGATGTGTTATGGACCCATTATAAAGTCTTGTGATTTGTTATGGTTAATTATAAAGGGTTGTGATGGGTTATATAGACCATAGAAAGGGTTGTCTAGGGTTATAGACCATATGAAGGGTTGTGATGGGTTATGATCAATTAAGAAGGGTTGTGATGGGTTATTGACTATTATGAAGGTTTGTATGGGTTATGGATCATTATGGAGGGATGTTATGGTTATGGAACATTATGTAGGGTTGCAATGGGTTGTGGACCATAGAAAGCGTTGTGATGGGTTATGGACCATTACAAAGTGTTGTGATGGGGTATGGGCCGTTATGAAGGGTTTTATGGGTTATATTATGAAGGTTGTGATGGGTTATGAACCATTATGAAGTATTATGATGGGTTATTGACCATTATGAAAGGTTATGATAGGTTATGGTTAATTATGAACGGTTGTTATGGGTTATGGACCATAGAAGGGGTTGTGTTGGGTTATCGACCATTGTGAAGGGTTGTGATGGGTTATGCTCAAGTATGAAGGGTTGTGATGGGTTATGGACCATTATAAAGAGTTGTGATGGGTTATGGACCATTATGAAGGTTGTGATGGGTTATGGTCCATTACAAAGGGTTGTGATGGGTTATGGACCATTATGAAGGGTTGTGATGGGTTATGGACCACTATAAATGGTTATGATGGGTTATGGACCATTATTAGGGGTTTTGATATGTTATGGTCAATTATGAAGAGTTGTAATAGGTTATGGACCATAGAAAGGGTTGTGTTGGGTTATGGCCCATTATGAAGGGTTGCGATGGGTTATGCTGAATTATGAAGGGTTGTGATGGGTTATGGACCGTTATAAAGGGTTTTGATGGGTTATGGACCACTATGAAGGTTGTGATGGGTTATGGACCATTACAAAGGGTTGTGATGTGTTATAGACCATTATGAACGTTGTGATGGATTATTGACCATTATGAAGGTTGTGATGGGTTATGGACCATTATGAGGGGGTTTGATAGGTTATGGTCAATTATAAAGGTTGTGATGGTTTATGGACCATAGAAAGGGTTGTGTTGAGATATATACCATTATGAAGGGTTGTGATGGGTTATGGACCATTATGAAGGGTTGTGATGGGTTATGGACCATTATGAAGGTATACGGGTTACGGATAATTATGAATGGTTGTTATAGTTACGGACCATTATGTATGGTTGCGATGGGTTATAGACCACTATGAAGTGTTCTGATGGGTTATGGTTAATTATGAAGGGTTGTGATGGGTTATAGACCACAGAAAGGGTTGTGCTGGGTTATGTAACCATAGGATGGGTTTTGATAGGTTATGGTCAATTATGAAGGGTTGTGATGGGTTATGGTCAATTATGAAGGGTTGTGATAGGTTATGAACTGTTATAAAGGTTTGTTTGGGTTATGGACCATTATGAAGGGTTGTTATGGTTACGGACCATTATGCAGGGTTGCGCTGGGTTATCGACCATAGAAAGAGTTGTGATGGTTTATTGACCATTAGAAATAGTTTTGATGGGTTATGGACCGTTATGAAGGGTTATGTACTATTATAAAGGGTTTTGATGAGTTATGCTCAATTATGAAGGGTTGTGATGGGTTATGGACCATTATAAAGAGTTATGATGCGTTATGGACCATTATGAAGGTTGTGATGGGTTATGGACCATTATAAAGGGTTGAGAGAGGTTATGGACCATTATGAAGGTTGTGAAGGGTTATGGACCACTATTAAGGGTTATGATGGGTTATGGACCATTATGAGGGGTTCTTAAAGGATATGGTAATTTATGTAGAGTTGTGATGGGTTATGGACCATAGAAAGGGTTGTGTTTGGTTATGGACCATTATGAAGGGTTGTGATGGGTTATGGACCATTATGAAGGTTTTTATGGGTTATGGACCATTATAAAGGGTTGTTATGGTTATGGACCATAATGCAGGGTTGCGATGTTTTATGGACCATTATAAAGGGCTGTGATGGGTTATAGACCATAGAAAGGGTTGTCTAGGGTTATGGATCATATGAAGGGTTGTGATGGGTTATGATCAATTATGAAGGGTTGTGATGGGTTATTGACTATTATGAAGGTTTGTATGGGTTATGGACCATTATGGAGGGATGTTATGGTTATAGACCATTATGTAGGGTTGCAATGGGTTATGTTCCATAGAAAGGGTTGTGATGGGTTATGGACCATTACAAAATGTTGTGATGGGGTATGGGCCGTTATGAAGGGTTTTATGGGTTATATTATGAAGGTTGTGATGGGTTATGAACCATTATGAAGGATTATGATGGGCTATTGACCATTATGAAAGGTTATGATAGGTTATGGTTAATTATGAACGGTTGTTATGGGTTGGGGACCATAGAAAGGGTTGTGTTTGGTTAGGGACCATTGTGAAGGGTTGTGATGGGTCATGCTCAAGTATGAAGGGTTGTGATGGGTTATGGACCATTATAAAGAGTTGTGATGGGTTATGGACCATTATGAAGGTTGAGATGGGTTATGGACCATTATAAAGGGTTGTGATGGGTTATGGACCATTATGAAGGGTTGTGATGGGTTATGGACCACTATAAATGGTTATGATGGGTTATGGACCATTATGAGGGGTTTTGATAGGTTATGGTCAACTATGAAGAGTTGTGATAGGTTATGGACCATAGAAAGGGTTGTGTTGGGTTATGGACCATTATGAAGGGTTGTGATGGGTTATGGACCATTATGAAGGGTTGTGATGGGTTATGGACCATTATAAAGGTTTGTATGGGATATGGACTATTATGAAGGGTTGTTATGGTTATAGACCATTATGCACGGTTGCGCTGGGTTATGGACCATTATGAAGTGTTGTGACGGGTTATGGTTAATTATGAAGGGTTGTGATGGTTTATGCACCATAGAAAGGGTTGTTCTGGGTTATGGACCCTAGGAAGGGTTATGATAGGTAATGGTCGATTATGAAGGGTTGTGATGGGTTATGGTCAACTATGAAAGGTTGTGATGGTTATGGCCTGTTATGATGGTTTGTATGAGTTATGGACCATTATGAAGGGTTGTTATGGTTATGGACCATTATGCAGGGTTGCAATGGTTATGGACCATAAAAAGGGTTGTGATGGGTTATGGACCATTACAAAGTGTTGTGATGGGGTATGGGCCGTTATGAAGGGTTGTATGGGTTATATTATGAAGGTTGTGATGGGTTATGAACCATTATGAAGGATTATGATGGGTTATTGACCATTATGAAAGGTTGTGATAGGTTATGGTTAATTATGAACAGTTGTTATGGGTTATGGACCATAGAAAGGCTTGTGTTGGGTTATGGACCTTTGTGAAGGGTTGTTATGGGTTATGCTTAAGTATGAAAGGTTGTGATGGGTTATGGACCATTATAAAGAGTTGTGATGGGTTATGGACCATTATGAAGGTTGTGATGGGTTATGGACCATTATAAAGGGTTGTGATGGGTTGTGGACCACTATAAATAGTTATGATGGGTTTTGGACCATTATGAGGGGTTTTGATAGGTTATGGTCAATTATGAAGAGTTGTGATAGGTTATTTACCATAGAAAGGGTTGTGTTGGGTTATGGACCATTATGAAGGGTTGTGATGTGTTATAGACCATTATGTAGGGTTGTGATGGGTTATGGACCATTATGAAGGTTTGTATGGGATATGCACTATTATGAAGGGTTGTTATGTTTATAGACCATTATGCACGGTTGCGATGGGTTATGGACCATTATGAAGGGTTGTGATAGGTTATTGGCAATTATAATGGGTTGTTATGGGTTATGGACCATAGAAAGGGTTGTGTTGGGTTATGGACCATTATGAAGGGTTGTGATGGGTTATGCTAAATTATGAAGGGTTGTGATGGGTTATAGACTGTTATAAAGGGTTGCGATGGGTTATGGACCATTATGAAGGTTGTGATGGGTTATGGACCATTATTAGGGGTTTTGATAGGTTATGGTAAATTATAAAGAGTTGTGATGGGTTATGGACCATAGAAAGGGTTGTGTTGGGATATAGACCATTATGAAGGGTTGTGATGCGTTATGGACCATTATGAAGGGTTTTGATGGGTTATGGACCATTATGAAGGTTTGTGATGGGTTATGGACCATTATGAAGGTTTTTATGGGTTATGGACCATTATAAAGGGTTGTTATGGTTGTGGACCATAATGCAGTGTTGCGATGTGTTATGGACCATTATAAAGTGTTGTGATTTGTTATGGTTAATTATAAAGGGCTGTGATGGGTTATAGACCATAGAAAGGGTTGTCTAGGGTTATGGACCATATGAAGGGTTGTGATGGGTTATGATCAATTATGAAGGATTGTGATGGGTTATTGAATATTATGATGGTTTGTATGTGTTATGGACCATTATGGAGGGATGTTATGGTTATGGACTATTATGTAGGGTTGCAATAGGTTATGGACCATAGAAAGGGTTGTGATGGGTTATGGACCATTACAAAGTGTTGTGATGGGGTATGGGCCGTTATGAAGGGTTGTATGGGTTATATTATGAAGGTTGTGATGGGTTATGAACCATTATGAAGGATTATGATGGGTTATTGACCATTATGAAAGGTTGTGATAGGTTATGGTTAATTATGAACAGTTGTTATGGGTTATGGACCATAGAAAGGGTTGTGTTGGGTTATGGACCTTTGTGAAGGGTTGTTATGGGTTATGCTTACGTATGAAAGGTTGTGATGGGTTATGGACCATTATAAAGAGTTGTGATGGGTTATGGACCATTATGAAGGTTGTGATGGGTTATGGACCATTATAAAGGGCTGTGATGGGTTATGGATCATTATGAAGGTTGTGAAGGGTTGTGGACCACTATAAATAGTTATGATGGGTTATGGACCATTATGAGGGGTTTTGATAGGTTATGGTCAATTATGAAGAGTTGTGATAGGTTATTGACCATAGAAAGGGTTGTGTTGGGTTATGGACCATTATGAAAGGTTGTGATGTGTTATAGACCATTATGTAGGGTTGTGATGGGTTATGGACCATTATGAAGGTTTGTATGGGATATGCACTATTATGAAGGGTTGTTATGTTTATAGACCATTATGCACGGTTGCGATGGGTTATGGACCATTATGAAGGGTTGTGATAGGTTATGGGAAATTATAATGGGTTGTTATGGGTTATGGACCATAGAAAGGGTTGTGTTGGGTTATGGACCATTATGAAGGGTTGTGATGGGTTATGCTGAATTATGAAGGGTTGTGATGGGTTATAGACTGTTATAAAGGGTTGTGATGGGTTATGGACCATTATGAAGGTTGTGATGGGTTATGGACCATTATAAGGGGTTTTGATAGGTTATGGTAAATTATAAAGAGTTGTGATGGGTTATGGACCATAGAAAGGGTTGTGTTGGGATATAGACCATTATGAAGGGTTGTGATGGGTTATGGACCATTATGAAGTGTTGTGATGGGTTATGGTTAATTATGAAGGGTTGTGATGGGTTATGCACCATAGAAAGGGTTGTTCTGGGTTATGGACCATAGGAAGGGTTATGATGGGTAATGGTCAATTATGAAGGGTTGTGATGAGTTATGGTCAATTATGAAAGGTTGTGATGGTTATGTCCTGTTATGAAGGTTTGTATGGGTTATGGACCATTATGAAGGGTTGTCATGGTTATGGACCATTATGCAGGGTTGCGATGGTTATGGACCATAGAAAGGGTTGTGATTGGTTATGGACCGTTAGAAAGGGTTGTGATGGGTTATGGACCGTCATGAAGGGTTGTATAGGTTATGTACTATTATGAAGGTTTTGATTGGTTATGAACCATTATCAAGGATTATAATGGGTTATTGACCATTATGAAGGGTTGTGATAGGTTATGGTCAATTATGATTGGTTGTTATGGGTTATGGACCATAGAAAGGGTTGTGTTGGGTTATGGACCATTATGAAGGGTTGTGATGGGTTATGCTGAATTATGAAGGTTGTGATGGGTTATGGACCATTATAAAGGGTTGTGATGGGTTATGGACCATTATGAAGATTGTGATGGGTTATGGACCATTATGAAGGTTGTGATGGGTTATGGACCATTATGAGGGGTTTTGATAGGTTATGGTCAATTATAAAGAGTTGTGATGGGTTATGTACCATAGAAAGGGTTGTGTTGGGATATAGACCATTATGAAGGGTTGTGATGCGTTATGGACCATTATGAAGGGTTGTGATGGGTTATGGACGATTATGAAAGGTTGTGATGGGTTATGGACCATTATGAAGGTTTGTGTGGGATATGGACTATTATGAAGGGTTGTTATGGTTATAGACCATTATGCACGGTTGCGATGGGTTATGGACTATTATAAAGTGTTGTGATGGGTTATGGTTAATTATGAAGGGTTGTGATGGGTTATGCACCATAGAAAGGGTTGTTTTGGGTTATGGACTATAGGAAGGGTTATGATGGGTAATGGTCAATTATGAAGGGTTATGATGGGTTATGGTCAATTATGAAAGGTTGTGATGGTTATGGCCTGTTATGAAGGTTTGTATGGGTTATGGACCATTATGAAGGGTTGTTATGGTTATGGACCATTATACAGGGTTGCGATGGTTATGGACTATAGAATGGGTTGTGATTGGTTATGGACCATTAGAAAGGGTTGTGATGGGTTATGGACCGTTATGAAGGGTTGTATGGGTTATGTACTATTATGAAGGTTTTGATTGGTTATGAACCATTATCAAGGATTATGATGGGTTAATGACCATTATGAAGGGTTGTGATAGGTTATGGTCAATTATGATGGGTTGTTATGGGTTATGGACCATAGAAAGAGTTGTGTTGGGTTGTGGACCATTATGAAGGGTTGTGATGGGTTATGCTGAATTATGAAGGATTGTGATGGGTTATAGACCGTTTTAAAGGGTTGTGATGGGTTATGGACCATTATAAAGGTTGTGATGGGTTATGGACCATTATAAAGGGTTGTGACGGGTTATGGACCATTATGAAGGTTGTGATGGGTTATGGACCATTATGAAGGTTGTCATGGGTTATGGACCATTATGAAGGTATACGGGTTATGGAAAATTATGAATGGTTGTTATGGTTCAGACCGTTATCTAGGGTTGCGATGGGTTATGGACCACTATGAAGTGTTGTGATGGGTTTTGGTTAATTATGAAGGGTTGTGATGGGTTATAGACCACAGAAAGGGTTGTGCTGGATTATGGACCATATGATGGGTTGTGATGGGTTATGGTCAATTATGAAGGGTTGTGATGGGTTATGGTCAATTATAAAGGGTTGTGATAGGTTATGGACTGTTATGAAGGTTTGTATGGGTTATGGACCATTATGAAGGGTTGTTATTATTACGGACCATTATGCAGGGTTGCGATGGGTTATGGACCATAGAAAGGGTTATGATGGGTTATTGACCATTAGAAAGGGTTTTGATGGGTTATGGACCGTTATGAAGGGTTATGTGGGTTATGTACTATTATGAAGGGTTGTGATGAGTTATGCTCAATTATGAAGGGTTGTGATCGATTATGGACCATTATAAAGGGTTGTGATGCGTTATGGACCATTATGAAGGTTGTGGACCATTATAAAGGGTTGTGATGGGTTATGGACCATTATAAGGGGTTGTGATGCGTTATGGACCTTGTGATGGGTTATGGACCATTATAAAGGGTTGTGATGGGTTATGGACCATTATGAAGGTTGTGATGGGTATGGACCACTATCAAGGGTTATGATGGGTTATGGACCATTATGAGGGGTTCTGATAGGATATGGTAATTTACGTAGAGTTGTGATGGGTTATGGACCATAGAAAGGATTGTGTTAGGTTATGGACCATTATGAAGGTTTGTGATGGGTTATGGACCATTATGAAGGTTTTATGGGTTATGGACCATTATAAAGGGTTGTTATGGTTATGGACCATAATACAGGGTTGCGATGTGTTATTGACCATTATAAAGTGTTGTGATTTGTTATGGTTAATTATAAAGGGCTGTGATGGGTTATAGACCATAGAAAGGGTTGTCTAGGGTTATGGACCATAAGAAGGGTTGTGATGGGTTATGATCAATTATGAAGGGTTGTGAAGGTTTGTTGACTATTATGAAGGTTTGTATGGGTTATGGACCATTATAGATGGATGTTATGGTTATGGACCATTATGTAGGGTTGGAATGGGTTATGGACCATAGAAAGGGTTGTGATGGGTTATCGACCATTACAAAGTGTTGTGATGGGTTATGGTCCGTTATGAAGGGTAGTATGGGTTATATTATTAAGGTTGTGATGGGTTATGAACCATTATGAAGGAATATGATGGGTTATTAACCATTATGAAAGGTTGTGAAAGGTTATGGTTAATTATGAACGGTTGTTATAAGTTATGGACCATAGAAAGGGTTGTGTTAGGTTATGGACCATTGTGAAGGGTTGTGATGGGTTATGCTCAATTATGAAGGGTTGTGATGGGTTATGGACCATTATAAAGAGTTGTGATGGGTTATGGACCATTATGAAGGTTGTGATGGGTTATGGACCATTATAAAGGGTTGTGATGGGTTATGGACCATTATGAAGGGTTATGGACCACTATAAATGGTTATGATGGGTTATGGACCATTATGAGGGGTTTTGATAGTTTATGGTCAATTATGAAGAGTTGTGATAGGTTATGGACAATAGAAAGGGTTGTGTTGGCTTATGGACCATTATGAACGGTTGTGATCGGTTATGGACCATTATGAAGGGTTGTGATGGGTTATGGACCATTATGAAGGTTTGTATAGGATATGGACTATTATGAAGGGTTGTTATGGTTATAGACCATTATGCACGGTTGCGATGGGTTATGGACCATTATGAAGTGTTGTGATGGGTTATGGTTAATTATGAAGGGTTGTGATGGGTTATGCACCATAGAAAGGGTTGTTCTGGGTTATGGACCATAGGAAGGGTTATGATGGGTAATGGTCAATTATGAAGGGTTGTGATGGGTTGAGGTCAATTATGAAAGGTTGTGATGGTTATGGCCTGTTATGATGGTTTGTATGGGTTATGGACCATTATGAAGGGTTGTCATGGTTATGGACCATTATGCAGGGTTGCGATGGTTATGGACCATAGAAAGGGTTGTGATTGGTTATGGACCATTAAAAAGTGTTGTGATGGGTTATGGACCGTTATGAAGGGTTGTATAGGTTATGTACTATTATGAAGGTTTTGATTGGTTATGAACCATTATCAAGGATTATGATGGGTTATTGACCATTATGAAGGGTTGTGATAGGTTATGGTCAATTATGATGGGTTGTTATGGGTTATGGACCATAGAAAGGGTTGTTTTGGGTTATGGACCATTATGAAGGGTTGTGATGGGTTATGCTGAATTATGAAGGTTGTGATGGGTTATGGACCATTATAAAGGGTTGTGATGGGTTATGGACCATTATGAAGGTTGTGATGGGTTATGGACCATTATGAAGGTTGTGATGGGTTATGGACCATTATGAGGGGTTTTGATAGGTTATGGTCAATTATAAAGAGTTGTGATGGGTTATAGACCATAGAAAGGGTTGTGTTGGGATATAGACCATTATGAAGGGTTGTGATGCGTTATGGACCATTATGAACGGTTGTGATGGGTTATGGACCATTATGAAGGTATACGGGTTATGGACAATTATGAATGGTTGTTATGGTTACGAACCATTATGTAGGGTTGCGATGGGTTATGGACCACTATGAAGTGTTGTGATGGATTATGGTTAATTATGAAGGGTTGTGATGAGTTATAGACCCCAGAAAGGGTTGTGCTGGGATATGGACCATAGGATAGGTTGTGATGGGTTACGGTCAATTATTAAGGGTTGTGATGGGTTATGGTCAATTGTCAAGGGTTGTGATAGGTTATGGACTGTTATGAAGGTTTGTATGGGTTATGGACCATTATGAAGGGTTGTTATTGTTACGGACCATTATGCAGGGTTGTGATGGGTTATGGACCATAGAAAGGGTTATGATGGGTTATTGACCATTAGAAAGGGTTTTGATGGGTTATGGACCGTTATGAAGGGTTATGTGGGTTATGTACTATTATGAAGGGTTGTGATGAGTTATGCTCAATTATGAAGGGTTGTGATCGATTATGGACCATTATAAAAGGTTGTGATGCGTTATGGACCATTATGAAGGTTGTGGACCATTATAAAGGGTTGTGATGGGTTATGGACCATTATAAGGGGTTGTGATGCGTTATGGACCTTGTGATGGGTTATGGACCATTATAAAGGGTTGTGATGGGTTATGGACCATTATGAAGGTTGTGATGGGTATGGACCACTATCAAGGGTTATGATGGGTTATGGACCATTATGAGGGGTTCTGATAGGATATGGTAATTTACGTAGAGTTGTGATGGGTTATGGACCATAGAAAGGATTGTGTTAGGTTATGGACCATTATGAAGGTTTGTGATGGGTTATGGACCATTATGAAGGTTTTATGGGTTATGGACCATTATAAAGGGTTGTTATGGTTATGGACCATAATACAGGGTTGCGATGTCTTATTGACCATTATAAAGTGTTGTGATTTGTTATGGTTAATTATAAAGGGCTGTGATGGGTTATAGACCATAGAAAGGGTTGTCTAGGGTTATGGACCATAAGAAGGGTTGTGATGGGTTATGATCAATTATGAAGGGTTGTGAAGGTTTGTTGACTATTATGAAGGTTTGTATGGGTTATGGACCATTATGGATGGATGTTATGGTTATGGACCATTATGTAGGGTTGCAATGGGTTATGGACCTTAGAAAGGGTTGTGATGGGTTATCGACCATTACAAAGTGTTGTGATGGGTTATGGTCCGTTATGAAGGGTAGTATGGGTTATATTATGAAGGTTGTGATGGGTTATGAACCATTATGAAGGAATATGATGGGTTATTAACCATTATGAAAGGTTGTGAAAGGTTATGGTTAATTATGAACGGTTGTTATAAGTTATGGACCATAGAAAGGGTTGTGTTAGGTTATGGACCATTGTGAAGGGTTGTGATGGGTTATGCTCAATTATGAAGGGTTGTGATGGGTTATGGACCATTATAAAGAGTTGTGATGGGTTATGGACCATTATGAAGGTTGTGATGGGTTATGGACCATTATAAAGGGTTGTGATGGGTTATGGACCATTATGAAGGGTTATGGACCACTATAAATGGTTATGATGGGTTATGGACCATTATGAGGGGTTTTGATAGTTTATGGTCAATTATGAAGAGTTGTGATAGGTTATGGACAATAGAAAGGGTTGTGTTGGCTTATGGACCATTATGAAGGGTTGTGATCGGTTATGGACCATTATGAAGGGTTGTGATGGGTTATGGACCATTATGAAGGTTTGTATAGGATATGGACTATTATGAAGGGTTGTTATGGTTATAGACCATTATGCACGGTTGCGATGGGTTATGGACCATTATGAAGTGTTGTGATGGGTTATGGTTAATTATGAAGGGTTGTGATGGGTTATGCACCATAGAAAGGGTTGTTCTGGGTTATGGACCATAGGAAGGGTTATGATGGGTAATGGTCAATTATGAAGGGTTGTGATGGGTTGAGGTCAATTATGAAAGGTTGTGATGGTTATGGCCTGTTATGAAGGTTTGTATGGGTTATGGACCATTATGAAGGGTTGTCATGGTTATGGACCATTATGCACGGTTGCGATGGTTATGGACCATAGAAAGGGTTGTGATTGGTTATGGACCATTAAAAAGTGTTGTGATGGGTTATGGACCGTTATGAAGGGTTGTATAGGTTATGTACTATTATGAAGGTTTTGATTGGTTATGAACCATTATCAAGGATTATGATGGGTTATTGACCATTATGAAGGGTTGTGATAGGTTATGGTCAATTATGATGGGTTGTTATGGGTTATGGACCATAGAAAGGGTTGTTTTGGGTTATGGACCATTATGAAGGGTTGTGATGGGTTATGCTGAATTATGAAGGTTGTGATGGGTTATGGACCATTATAAAGGGTTGTGATGGGTTATGGACCATTATGAAGGTTGTGATGGGTTATGGACCATTATGAAGGTTGTGATGGGTTATGGACCATTATGAGGGGTTTTGATAGGTTATGGTCAATTATAAAGAGTTGTGATTGGTTATAGACCATAGAAAGGGTTGTGTTGGGATATAGACCATTATGAAGGGTTGTGATGCGTTATGGACCATTATGAACGGTTGTGATGGGTTATGGACCATTATAAAGGTATACGGGTTATGGACAATTATGAATGGTTGTTATGGTTACGAACCATTATGTAGGGTTGCGATGGGTTATGGACCACTATGAAGTGTTGTGATGGGTTATGGTTAATTATGAAGGGTTGTGATGAGTTATAGACCCCAGAAAGGGTTGTGCTGGGATATGGACCATAGGATAGGTTGTGATGGGTTATGGTCAATTATTAAGGGTTGTGATGGGTTATGGTCAATTGTCAAGGGTTGTGATAGGTTATGGACAGTTATGAAGGTTTGTATGGGTTATGGACCATTATGAAGGGTTGTTATTGTTACGGACCATTATGCAGGGTTGCGATGGGTTATGGACCATAGAAAGGGTTATGATGGGTTATTGACCATTAGAAAGGGTTTTGATGGGTTATGGACCGTTATGAAGGGTTATGTGGGTTATGTACTATTATGAAGGGTTGTGATGAGTTATGCTCAATTATGAAGGGTTGTGATCGATTATGGACCATTATAAAGGGTTGTGATGCGTTATGGACCATTATGAAGGTTGTGGACCATTATAAAGGGTTGTGATGGGTTATGGACCATTATAAGGGGTTGTGATGCGTTATGGACCTTGTGATGGGTTATGGACCATTATAAAGGGTTGTGATGGGTTGTGGACCATTATGAAGGTTGTGATGGGTATGGACCACTATCAAGGGTTATGATGGGTTATGGACCATAGAAAGGATTGTGTTAGGTTATGGACCATTGTGATGGGTTATGGACCATAGAAAGGATTGTGTTAGGTTATGGACCATTATGAAGGTTTGTGATGGGTTATGGACCATTATGAAGGTTTTATGGGTTATGGACCATTATAAAGGGTTGTTATGGTTATGGACCATAATACAGGGTTGCGATGTGTTATTGACCATTATAAAGTGTTGTGATTTGTTATGGTTAATTATAAAGGGCTGTGATGGGTTATAGACCATAGAAAGGGTTGTCTAGGGTTATGGACCATAAGAAGGGTTGTGATGGGTTATGATCAATTATGAAGGGTTGTGAAGGTTTGTTGACTATTATGAAGGTTTGTATGGGTTATGGACCATTATGGATGGATGTTATGGTTATGGACCATTATGTAGGGTTGCAATGGGTTATGGACCATAGAAAGGGTTGTGATGGGTTATCGACCATTACAAAGTGTTGTGATGGGTTATGGTCCGTTATGAAGGGTAGTATGGGTTATATTATGAAGGTTGTGATGGGTTATGAACCATTATGAAGGAATATGATGGGTTATTAACCATTATGAAAGGTTGTGAAAGGTTATGGTTAATTATGAACGGTTGTTATAAGTTATGGACCATAGAAAGGGTTGTGTTAGGTTATGGACCATTGTGAAGGGTTGTGATGGGTTATGCTCAATTATGAAGGGTTGTGATGGGTTATGGACCATTATAAAGAGTTGTGATGGGTTATGGACCATTATGAAGGTTGTGATGGGTTATGGACCATTATAAAGGGTTGTGATGGGTTATGGACCATTATGAAGGGTTATGGACCACTATAAATGGTTATGATGGGTTATGGACCATTATGAGGGGTTTTGATAGTTTATGGTCAATTATGAAGAGTTGTGATAGGTTATGGACAATAGAAAGGGTTGTGTTGGCTTATGGACCATTATGAACGGTTGTGATCGGTTATGGACCATTATGAAGGGTTGTGATGGGTTATGGACCATTATGAAGGTTTGTATAGGATATGGACTATTATGAAGGGTTGTTATGGTTATAGACCATTATGCACGGTTGCGATGGGTTATGGACCATTATGAAGTGTTGTGATGGGTTATGGTTAATTATGAAGGGTTGTGATGGGTTATGCACCATAGAAAGGGTTGTTCTGGGTTATGGCCATAGGAAGGGTTATGATGGGTAATGGTCAATTATGAAGGGTTGTGATGGGTTGAGGTCAATTATGAAAGGTTGTGATGGTTATGGCCTGTTATGAAGGTTTGTATGGGTTATGGACCATTATGAAGGGTTGTCATGGTTATGGACCATTATGCAGGGTTGCGATGGTTATGGACCATAGAAAGGGTTGTGATTGGTTATGGACCATTAAAAAGTGTTGTGATGGGTTATGGACCGTTATGAAGGGTTGTATAGGTTATGTACTATTATGAAGGTTTTGATTGGTTATGAACCATTATCAAGGATTATGATGGGTTATTGACCATTATGAAGGGTTGTGATAGGTTATGGTCAATTATGATGGGTTGTTATGGGTTATGGACCATAGAAAGGGTTGTTTTGGGTTATGGACCATTATGAAGGGTTGTGATGGGTTATGCTGAATTATGAAGGTTGTGATGGGTTATGGACCATTATAAAGGGTTGTGATGGGTTATGGACCATTATGAAGGTTGTGATGGGTTATGGACCATTATGAAGGTTGTGATGGGTTATGGACCATTATGAGGGGTTTTGATAGGTTATGGTCAATTATAAAGAGTTGTGATGGGTTATAGACCATAGAAAGGGTTGTGTTGGGATATAGACCATTATGAAGGGTTGTGATGCGTTATGGACCATTATGAACGGTTGTGATGGGTTATGGACCATCATGAAGGTATACGGGTTATGGACAATTATGAATGGTTGTTATGGTTACGAACCATTATGTAGGGTTGCGATGGGTTATGGACCACTATGAAGTGTTGTGATGGGTTATGGTTAATTATGAAGGGCTGTGATGAGTTATAGACCCCAGAAAGGGTTGTGCTGGGATATGGACCACAGGATAGGTTGTGATGGGTTATGGTCAATTATTAAGGGTTGTGATGGGTTATGGTCAATTGTCAAGGGTTGTGATAGGTTATGGACTGTTATGAAGGTTTGTATGGGTTATGGACCATTATGAAGGGTTGTTATGGTTATGGACCATTATGCAGGGTTGCCATGGGTTATGGACCATAGAAAGGATTGTGATGGGTTATTGACCATTAGAAAGGGTTTTGATGGATTATGGACCGTTATGAAGGGTTATGTGGGTTATGTACTATTATGAAGGGTTCTGATGAGTTATGCTCAATTATGAAGGGTTGTGATGGGTTATGGAGCATTATAAAGGGTTGTGATGCGTTATGGACCATTATGAAAGTTGTGATGGGTTATGGACCATTATAAAGGGTTGTGACGGGTTATGGACCATTATGAAAGTTGTGATGGGTTATTGACCATTATGTAGGGTTATGATGGGTTATGTACCATTATGAGGGGTTCTGATAGTGTGACATCCCGAAAATTTATACCTAGAACTATAAACAGTTAATTCACCGCAAACCTCTTTATAACCAAACCTTTTGAGCTTCAATGCATACTTTGGAAAATATAGTGTCATTACGATTAAAATAAGATACGAGATAAAATCTTACTTCCTATAATGGAATATCTCAAGCACAAACTGAAACCCTAGTTAATACGTCTGAAAAACTGAAAATAAGTATTAACCATTTGTGAAAGAAAACAAGCAATCTAACCTCAGAGTACATGTTTCCCTGATTCCGGAAATATAAATAACATTCAAAACGGAGCTCATATGCAAAAGTTACGACTGTTATAAGAAAACAAGCCAAAACAAACCAGTGTAACACTGATTTTCTTTAACTACATAAATCGTTTCGATCCGTTGAGGCACTTGCGCACCTTATATGGAAATTCCGAGAACATTATTGGACTCAGACTATGGTCTATTATTGGATTCCATACTCGAAATATTTTTAGTAAAAATAGTTATAAAAGTCAACTAATCGGATACTACGGATAAATGAACGCAATATTTAAATGCGATTTCCCGATGTTCTGCAACTCGAAAAAATTATCTGTTTAGGTTTCTAGAATCAGTGCACTCGGCTCGACAATTCTCCGGTCTCGAAAAAAAATTATTAGACATCGGGATCTTGCGCACGAATTATGTCATCCATGGCATCACATTCACCAACCATTCACCAACCATTCACCAACAATTCACCAACCCCAACTACTCCATGAGACTATAAATAAGAGGCTTTGCATCTCATTTTTCTTCACCAATTCACCAAAGCTTCTAGCTTTTTCTTTCTTTCTCCAATTGCTCTTCTTTTGGCCAAGAACACCACCACCATTGGCCATCGCTCCACTACCGTCGCACCATCACTTCGCCGCACAAAACCTTGTTGTTTTGTGGTGTTATTTCGCGGTGCTTCTCAAACACGATCGTTCTTATATCTAAACTGAATTCACGCTTCAAATGTGAGTGTTACGGTCCCTTTGTCTATGTTTTTATATCTTATGGGGGAGAATACATGTGCAATATAAACATTTACCAATTTCATATCAAGTTTTATAAATGTTATTATAGCTTTATAAAATGTTTTCAATAAGTGAGTGTTACGGCCCCTTTGTCTATGTTTTTATATATTATGGGGGAGAATACATGTGCAATATAAACATTTACCAATTTCATATCAAGTTTTATAAATGTTATTATAGCTTTATAAAATGTTTTCAATAAGCGAGTACTGTACACTATTACGTATATACTTATCAACATACTTGGCTTTTATAACAAAAACCATTTTGGGATGAGACTTGTCTATCCTACATTTATCAATGGCTTAGATAGTGAGACACTATTCATAACTAAGTAGAAATACCTAGACCCCACACTACTATAACCGTTAATCAAGCAGAGCGAGATACATATGTATAGATCTATACGGGTTGACACCCCCACCTATGGTTGTTAGCTACAACTTCGACTTGCAAATCGATGTAGGTGATACATATCTTTTTCATTACTACGACGTCCATGAAGCGTTGTAGGGGGTACATTTCAGTCGAATAGCTCGGTTATAGGACTCAACTATACGCATTGATGGTTTTCTCATAAACGTACATATCATTTATAAGTATGGTATTACTTATGGTTTTCAAAAACTCTATACAATTCATTTATAAGTATGGTATTACTTACGATTTTCAGCAACTCTTTACAAACTCATTTACAAGTATGATTATACTTACAAAAGGAATACTTTTAGTTATTTTAAAAGTATCAGTGCTGTGTTCAGCATAAAACTTGTAACTCTCACCAACCTTGTGTTGACCCTCAAAACTACATGTATTCTCAGGAAATCAATGACACTTTTAGAAGATGGAAATCTTCACGGATTTCAGGCAACCTAGTTTTATTATATCTGTTAAGGCATTTCATGTACTCTACTATTATTATTTGTAAGAACCATATATTCAAACTTCAAGATGAAATACAACTATCCTTTGGTTTATTGTTGTACTTGTACTGTATATTCAATTGCCTGTGATCCAAGAACTTAGTCGCACAGCCCGGCATGTTCCGCCGCCTTGGTCGGGGGTGTGACAGATAGGTTATGGTAATTTATGTAGAGTTGTGATGGGTTATGGACCATAGAAAGGGTTGTGTTAGGTTATGGACCATTATAAAGGGTTGTGATGGGTTATGGACCATTATGAAGGTTTGTATGGGTTATGGACCATTATAAAGGGTTGTTATGGTTCTTGTCACACCCCCAAACCACGATGGCGGAAACGTCTAAGGGTGGAACGGAACATAGCATCACAACCATTGGATACATTGAAACATAAGTAAATAAACAACCATCATACATTGAAATGGGAAAGTTACATTATTTAAATGATATTGTTTCATCCCGATTACAAAAAATAACGAAACAGATAAAAGAGACGTCATCGCGTCCCATCCCAAAAGAGGTAGTCAGACCTGTCTAATTGTTACCTGAGAATACAAGTAATTTTGCAAGTGTCAACATTACGTTGGTGAGTTCATAAGTTTTTTTGTAGTGAAAAATTTAATAATTCCTTTGTGAAAATCAATAGTATATGTACCAAGAAAAACGGTATTTTCTTTAACGTTATTGTAGTTTTAAAACCCAAAGACTAAAATGTGTACGCAGTTTGTAGTACAAAGCCAGTAAAAGTGTATATTTCCACGTAAACAATTTATATAGTTGATTTTTCCATGTGAGACACCATATAACCATACTGAGACCATGTATGCCTTCTTCGACGTTCTTCAGGCGTCGAACTGTTAGACATTTATCACCTCAGACCTGCCGGTCTAGCTGTAGCTAACAGCTCAGGTGCGGGGTTGTCAATCCCGTATAGATCTATAGACAAATATCACGTTCTCTTACCGAGACTCTGGTTATAAATTTCAGGACTTATAGTATGTACTTAAATAAGTACTGTGATGACCCGTCTCACAAAAATGTATGTATATCAACTCGTTCACGTATAATTGTTAAGAAATTTATACACTTATAGTATGTACTTTATCATTTTTCCCATGATAAAATAGTAATGTATAATAATTATACATTTTTATATAATTATTTGTCTTGTTCTAAACGTTATAGTAACCTTTGTATCCACAAACTATTCCTATAATTGTTTACTTTTAGTATTCTGTCGTGAAAACCATATATTTACGAATATATGTGAAATAACTTATTTAAATGGTTATGAACAACATCTTTTAAGATATTTTCCATAATATTGGTATAACAACTTGGTTATACTCTTTATTAATTCCAATATAATATTTCATGACTATCAAATAAAGGACGGCCAGGTAGAAGATCAAATGAGGAGGCATGACTCTTTCAGCGTATAAGCCTTTCGGAAATCCAGCAACCTAGCCCAAATGATCGGCCTAGACACCGCTCTCGTAAGTAGATCATTCGATATTATATTTTGGAACTATAATTGACTTGTTGTCATAATGATGTTTACAAAATTCACATTTTTTTACTATTGTTACAAATGAGTATAAATAGCTATTTTTACAGTATAACTTGTATTGTCCCCCTTAAAAACTTGAATAAAGATAAAAAGAAGGGGTATGAACTCACCTTAATGTCGATGATGATCTTATCACCAATTGTTGTTAGATCACCCGACTCTTCCTGCTTCTAACTCGAACCCTCTTTTTCTATCTTTCTAGTATATTTTCAAGCTATATATCTACAACTCTCTCTATATGTGTATATGGCTTGTATTGGTGTGATTTGATTATGAGAATTTGAGTCCTATTTATAGTAGATTTATTTTCGTATAACGGCCCTCAAGATACAGATATTTGACTTTTATAGCTTTTAGAAATTGTTTATGACAAAACATACCCTTAAAATACTCTTTAAATAGATTAATAGTTTTTATATAAAAAGAATGATTCTTTGTTTATAAAACTATAATCTACAAAAATCGTAGTTTAATAATATCAACTTTTTAACTAAAAAACTTTAACAAATTAACGAAAGGGTATTAATTGTATGTTTAATAAAAATATAGGGTTTAAATGTAAATATAATTTTATTTTAAAGAAAAAGAAAATATTAAATATAAAACTGATATCAATAATATTAAATTTTGACGTCAGGTTGTTCGTATCGATGATACGGTTTTGACGGTAAATTTTTCGTTTTATAAAAAAATCATAATAATTTTTGATAAACTTAACAATACGTATTGAATACGTAATGGTCGAAATGAAAATACGAGTTCTTTGGGGTAAATTATGTAAAATTGAATAAAAAATGAAGTGGGGCCCTCTTTAATATAAAAATAAAAATAAAAATAAAAAAAATTAAAAAAAGAAATCTTAATTTCAAATACCGTGTTTATTATTGTCAAGCCACCTTTTGACAAAAGTGATCTCTCTTTTTGTTTTTATTATATTTTTTTGTATTATATATAAATATTTTTATATCTTTAAATCCATAAAATTTTGTAAATATATAATTGAGATCGTCGTATTTTTGCCTACATTTTGACATAAGCCTCGTCACATCCCGATAAGTTGCGAATTTCGACGTCATAATCAATGTTTATAAAAATTTATAAAAGTAAATTAATTTTAAATAGCAAAGTTACTAAATAATAAACAAGTTATAATTAATAATATTTTTAACTTAATACTAACATTTGATTTAAAAATCTAACTTAGCAGGGTTTGTGCGTATAGTTGATTTGAATTAGCTTACGTGGTATTATAATATCCAAGAATACATCGTAGCGGTTATGAAATTTATATTTTAACATGTTGCCCTAACGTATGATTCGGTTGACTTGCGTTGACTTTCATTGACCAATTTGACAGTTGTCACATCATCTACCCGTTAGAAGAAATTTCGTCCCGAAATTTTGCATTTTGAGTAAATTCTCAAGGGTTTGGGAAAAGATGTGGGTATTTTCGTTTCATCTGGTCCGCACGTTTCCAGGTAAATTCAGGTCCACGCTTGGCGCTCCAGCAGACCTTCACTATCGGTATGCGGCTTTGTTTCGTTCTTTTGATTTCTCTGTCCATGATTTCCAAGGGTTCTTCAACGAAATGGAGGTTCTTGTCCACCTCAATCTCGTCAAGTGGAATGACAAGAGTCTCATCAGACAGACACTTCTTTAGGTTGGACACGTGGAAAGTGGGGTGCACGTTGCTGAGTTCCTGTGGTAACCGAAGTTTATAAGTTATCGGGCTGATCCTGGCAAGGATCTCAAAGGGCCCAATGTACCTTGGATTTAGTTTCCCACGTTTTCCAAAACGTATCATTCCCTTCCATGGTGAGACCTTCAACAATACGTGGTCGCCAACCTGAAATTCCAAGGGCTTGCGTTTATCTGCATAGCTCTTTTGTCGGTCTCGAGATGCTTTTAGTCGTTCACGAATCTGAACGATTTTCTCTGTCGTTTCCTATATGATCTCAGGACCGGTGAGAGTGCTGCTAGGCACTTGTCCTCTCGCTAACTCAGTATCACCCACCTAAGCCCAACATAAAGGGGATCTGCAGTTACGCCCATAGAGGGCTTCAAATGGAGCAGCTTTAATGCTCTTGTGATAACTATTGTTGTATGAAAATTCAACAAGTGGTAAGTGGGTGTCCCACGCCCTACCAAAGTCTATCACACAAGCCCTCAACATGTCTTCCAGCGTCTGAATAATTCTTTCACTTTGCCCGTCCGTCTGTGGATGGTACGCTGTACTCATGTCAAGTCTGGTTCCCAAGGCTTCTTGCAATGATTGCCAAAATCGTGACGTAAACCGACTATCCCTGAGATAATAGAAACTGGCGCACCATGCAATTGTACTATTTCTTTGATGTATGACCTTGTAAGTTTTGTCATATCGTCGGTTTCCTTGATTGGTAGGAAGTGAGCGGACTTAGTTAACCTATCAACGATTACCCATATGGTGTCTAGTCCACCGGTTGTCTTTGGTAACTTGGTTATGAAGTCCATAGTTATCCGCTCCCACTTCCACTCGGGTATCTTTGGTTGTTGTAATAAACCTGAGGGCTTTTGATAGTCCACCTTGACCTTGGCGCAAGTCAAACACTTGCTCACATAAGTAGCAATTTCTGCTTTCATATTTGGCCACCAATATAATTTCTTGAGATCCAGATACATCTTATCAGACCCAGGATGAACGGAGTACCTGCTTTTGTGAGCCTCGTTCATGATAAGGTCTCTATATCCACCGAATCTTGGTGTCCAGATTCGATTCATGAGATAACGTGCTCCGTCATCCTTGACTTCCAGGTTTTTATCCATACCTCGCAAGGCTTCACTTGCGATGTTCTCAGGTTTTAAGGCGTCTAGCTGCGCCTCCTTGATCTGAGTGGATAAATGGGAATGGATTGTTATTGTCATTGACTTTACTCGACGACCCGAGTACTCTTTTCGACTAAGGGAATCTGCCACTACGTTGGCCTTTCCTGGGTGATAACGAATTTCACATTCGTAATCACTTAGCAGTTCTACCCGCCGTCGCTGTCTCATGTTGAGCTCTTTTTGGTTGAGAATATGCTGAAGACTCTTATGGTCAGTGAAGATCGTACATTTTGTACCGTAAAGGTAATGTCTCCAGATATTTAATGCAAATACTACTACCCCCAACTCGAGGTCATGCGTGGTGTAGTTGACCTCGTGGGTTTTAAGTTGTCTTGAAGCGTAGGAAATGACTTTTCCTCTTTGCATGAGCACGCAACCCAGACCCTGATTCGATGCATCACAGTAGACCACAAAATCTTCTGTTCCTTCTGGAAGGGACAGAATAGGAGCGTTGCATAAAGCTTTCTTTAGAGTATGGAAGGCGGCGTCTTGTTCATCTTCCCAATTGAATGTTACGCCTATCTGTGTTAGGGCAGTAAGTGGCTTTGCGATGTTAGAAAAGTTCTGTATGAATCTTCGATAATAGCCAGCAAGGCCCAAAAATTGGCGGATTTCTGTCGGTGTTCTTGGTGCTTCCCAGTTTTCAATGGCTTTGATTTTGGAGGGATCCACATGTATTCCTTCCTTGCTGACTACGTGGCCTAGAAAGTCCACCTTCCGAATCCAAAATTCGCATTTTGAAAACTTTGCATACAACTTCTCCGCCCTTAGCGTCTCAAAAACTTGTCGTAGATGTTGACTATGTTCCTCCTTACTTCGTGAATGGATTAGTATGTCGTCGATGAATACTATCACGAATTTATCTAAGTATGGTCGGCATACTCGGTTCATTAAGTCCATGAATACAGCGGGCGCATTAGTTAATCCGAAGGGCATCACAACAAACTCGTAATGGCCGTAACGAGTTCTGAACGCCGTCTTAGGAACATCTTTTTCTTGAACTCTCAGTTGGTGATACCCCGACCTTAGATCAATTTTAGAGAAGTAACTCGATCCTTGAAGTTGGTCAAAAAGGTCGTCAATTCGGGGTAACGGATATCGGTTCCTGATAGTGAGCTTGTTCAACTCCGGATAATCAATGCACATACGAAATGACCCATCCTTCTTCTTTACGAACAAGACCGGTGCTCCCCAAGGTGAGAAACTCGGCCTGATGAACCCTTTACTTAGGAGTTTGTTTAGTTGGCTGGATAATTCTTGCATTTCTGACGGGGCTAACCGATATGGTGCTTTTGCTACCGGGGTGGCTCCAGGAATCAAATCGATTCTGAATTCGACTTATCGTGCGGGCGGCACTCCTGGGAGGTCTTCTGGGAATACGTCGGAAAAGTCGCAGACTTTAGGAATCTCTTTGATGCTCTTTACTTCTTTCTTCTTGTCAACAACGTGGGCCAGGAAGGCATCATATATCTTTTATGTAGGTATTTTCGGGCTTTGATGCAAGACACGATTCGGAGATTGGTGCTGCGTTTATCGCCGTAGACGACAAGGGTCTTGTCATCTCGTAAGTGAAGTCGGATTCCTCGTTCATAGCACATGATGTCGGCATGATGGGGAATTAGCCAATCCATACCAACAATCACGTCAAAGTTTCTGATTCTAACAGGCATTAAGTTGATTTGGAAGGAGTGATTGTTTAGATTAAGTGTGCAACCTATGTATATGTCGTTGGTGCTTTCTGTTTTGCCATTGGCCATTTCTACAGTAAATGTTTCATTGAGTGGTTGTGATTTTTGTTTTAGTAAGTATTTAAACTCGTGGCTTACGAAACTCCTCTCCGCACCGCTATCGAATATTATACAAGCATATGAATTATTGACGAGGAACGTACCGGTAACTACGGTGGGATCCTCCACTGCTTCCGCGCGTCCCATAGCCAGGACCCTTCCATTTCTTCCAACAGTCTTTGTTTTTGGGCAATCCCGCTTGAAATGCCCCGTTTCTCCACAACCGTAACAAGCTTGACTCATCCCAGCATTAGAGGCTTGGGTGGTTTGTGGAGCTGGCCTTCTGCAGTATCGTGACGTGTGCCCTTTCTTGCCACAGCTTGTACATTGCATTTCCCAACAAGCCCCATGATGATGGAAGTTGCACTTGTTACATTTGGGTAAGGTCCCAACATATTGCTTTGTTGATGCTGGGGCAGCAGGGATAGGGGCGGCATGGACCGCCCCAATATGTTGTCTTTTGGCACTTTCTTGGTTTAGTTGGCTTCTTCCCCTGTTCCAGGGCTTTCTTTTGTGGTCTCCACCCCTCGGTTGCTCTGTTTTAAGCGTCATAGTACCCTGGCGGACACCATTATCGACCAATCTCTGTGCCAACCGCTTGGCTCTGTCATACGTAGTGGGCTCTGCAGCTTCGACATGCCCCTGATAGTCCCCAAATGTATCGTTCCACTTTCTTGTACTCCGGTGTGACCATCGACGGACATAGAACTGCCAGGTCGTTAAACCTGTCGGTGTAGGCGATATATCTGAATCTTTCATTGTGAGATTCCATAGTTCCTGCTCCAGCTTTTGAACCTCACTCCTAGGACAATACTCCTTTAGCAGCATTGTCTTCAACTCTTCCTAACTCATGGAGTTGGCTACAGTGAGCGTCTTTGTTTTTTCGTGGTCTGTCCACCATGATAAGGCCCTGTTTGAGAAAGTACAGGTAGCGTACTTAACTTTAAATTCTTCGGGACAAGCAGAGATGTCGAACACCGATTCTGTCTTTTCGAACCACCTAGTCAGGGCGATAACCCCGCCGTCCCCACTGAAAGCTATGGGTTTACAGTCTTAGAAATCCTTGTAAGTACATATTCGTTGGTGGTTTGGTGTTTCTCCGTTTGTTGATCATTTGTACCGTTCCTGCTTCCGCTTCCATTGGTACCGTTTGGATTTATTTGAGCAACGGCAGCTGCTACGACTGCAGTCACAACGGCCTGGAAGGTGGCGGAATCTATTAATGGTGCTTCTGGAGTTTCTGTCCCGGTGCGTCTACTGTTTCTTGTTCTGGGTGGCATATTTCTGCCATAGAGATTCAATATTGAATGAGAGTAGGTTTTCGATAATAGTTATTGGTCAGGTTTTATCAAAATGTCAGGTCGACTGGGCAAGGATAGGGGTCTAAGAGGTACATAAAGTGTCTAGTTGTAAAAAAAGACTCCTATAGTATTTTTAGCTTTATATTCTGTTTTAGAGTCTCTTTGTATAGGGTTCTTGGTAAGTTTTAGACTTGTTGTTCACTACGACCATCCCTAAGTACCTGTTAGTCACACCTTGGACCAATACAGTTGATCAGGCTCTATCTATCCTAGGTATGATTAAATAACTACCTAGGTATACCCGTAGTGTTCAACTCATCTTCTTACTCTTATTTGGTTCTGGTTATGACACTATTCTATTATGTATGTACTCGCACTTATACTTTATAAAAATATCATTGTATTTTAAAAGTATCCTTTATACGAAATGTTTTAGAGAGTTTTAGTCCCATTGTATTTATAGTTGTATATCTTCAATGGATTGATATACTTAGTTTGCTATAAACAATGCTCTAATACCAATCTGTCACACCCCCAAACCACGATGGCGGAAACGTCTGAGGGTGGAACGGAACATAGCATCACAACCATTGCATACATTGAAACATAAGTAAATAAACAACCATCTTACATTGAAATTGGAAAGTTACATTATTCAAATGATATTGTTTCATCCCGATTACAAAAAATAACGAAATAGATAAAAGAGACGTCATCGCGTCCCATCCCAAAAGAGGTAGTGAGACCTGTCTAATTGTTACCTGAGAATACAAGTAATTTTGCAAGTGTCAACATTACGTTGGTGAGTTCATAAGATTTTTGTAGTGAAAAATTTAATAATTCCTTTGTGAAAATCAATAGTATATGTACCAAGAAAAACGGTATTTTCTTTAACGTTATTGTTGTTTTAAAACCCAAAGACTAAAATGTCTACGCAGTTTGTAGTATAAAGCCAGTAAAAGTGTATATTTCCACGTAAACAATTTATATAGTTGATTTCTCATGTGAGACACCATATAACCATACGGAGACCATGTATGCCTGCTTCGACGTTCTTCAGGCGTCGGCTTGTTAGACATTTGTCACCTCAGACCTGCCGGTCTAGCAGTAGCTAACAGCTCAGGTGCGGGGTTGTCAATCCCGTATAGATCTATACACAAATATCACGTTCTCTTACCGAGGTTCTGGTTATAAATTTCAGGACTTATAGTATGTACTTAAATAAGTACTGTGAAGACCCGTCTCACAAAAATGTATGTATATCAACTCGTTCACGTATAATTGTTAAGAAAGCCTTTGTTTTCATCTTTATCATTTTTCCCATGATAAAATAGTAATGTATAATAATTATATATTTTTATATAATCATTTGTATTGTTCTAAACGTTATAGTAACCTTTGTATCCACAAACTATTCCTATAATAGTTTACTTTTAGTATTCTGTCGTGAAAACCATATATTTACGAATATATGTGAAATAACTTATTTAAATGGTTATGAATAACATCTTTTAAGATATTTTCCATAATATTGGTATAATAACTTGGTTATACTCTTTATTAATTCCAATATAATATTTCATGACTATCAAATAAAGGACGGCCAGGTAGAAGATCAAATGAGGAGGCATGACCCTTTCAGCGTATAAGCATTTCGGAAATCCAGCAACCTAGCCCAAATGATCGGCCTAGACACCGCTCTCGTAAGTAGATAATTCGATATTATATTTTGGAACTATAATTGAATTGTTGTCATAATGATGTTTACAAAATTCACATTTTGTTTACTATTGTTACAAATGAGTATAAATAGCTATTTTTACAGTATAACTTGTATTGTCACCCTTAAAAACTTGAATAAAGATAAAAAGAAGGGGTATGAACTCACCTTAATGTCGATGATGATCTTATCACCAATTGTTGTTAGATCACCCGACTCTTCCTGCTTCTAACTCGAACCCTCTTTTTCTATCTTTCTAGTATATTTTCAAGCTATATATCTACAACTCTCTCGATATGTCTATATAGCTTGTATTGGTGTGGTTTGATTATGAGAATTTGAGTCCTATTTATAGTAGATTTATTTTCGTATAGCGGGCCTCAAGATACAGATATTTGACTTTTATAGCTTTTAGAAATTGTTTATGACAAAACATACCCTTAAAATACTCTTTAAATAGATTAATAGTTTTTATATAAAAAGAATGATTCTTTGTTTATAAAACTATAATCTACAAAAATCGTAGTTTAATAATATCAACTTTTTAACTAAAAAGCTTTAACGAATTAACGAAAGGTTATTAATTGTATGTTTAATGAAAATATAGGGTTTAAATGTAAATATAATTTTATTTTAAATAAAAAGAAAATATTAAATATAAAATTGATATCAATAATATTAAATTTTGACGTCAGGTTGTTCGTATCGACGATATGGTTTTGACGGTAAATTTTTCGTTTTATAAAAAAATCATAGTATTTTTTGATAAACTTAACAATACGTATTGAATACATAAGGGTTGAAATGAAAATGCGAGTTCTTTGGGGTAAAATATACAAAATTGAATAAAAAATGAAGTGGTGCCCACTTTAATATAAAAATAAAAATAAAAATAAAAAAATTATAAAAAGAAATCTTAATTTCAAATACCGTGTTTATTATTGTCAAGCCACCTTTTGACAAAAGTGATATCTTTTTTTATTATATTTTTTTGTATTATATATAAATATTTTTATATCTTTAAATCCATAAAATTTTGTAAATATATATTTGAGATCGTCGTATTTTTGCCTACATTTTGCATAGGCCTCGTCACATCCCGATAAGTTGCGAATTTCGACGTCATAATCAATGTTTATAAAGATTTATAAAAGAAAATTAATTTTAAATAGCAAAGTTACTAAATAATAAACAAGTTATAATTAATAATATTTTTAACTTAATACTAACATTTGATTTAAAACTCTAACTTAGCAGGGTTTGTGCGTATAGTTGATTTGAATTAGCGTACGTGGTATTATAATATCCAAGAATACATTGTAGCGGTTATGAAATTTATATTTTAACATGTTGCCCTAACGTATGATTCGGTTGACTTGCGTTGACTTTCATTGACCAATTTGACAGTTGTCACAGTTATGGACCATAATGCAGGGTTGCGATGTGTTATTGACCATTATGAAGTGTTGTGATTTGTTATGGTTAATTATAAATGCCAGTGATGGGTTTTGGACCATAGAAAGGGTTGTCTAGGGTTATGGACCATATGACGGGTTGTGATGGGTTATGCTTAATTATGAAGGGTTGTGATGGGTTATGGACCATTATAAAGAGTTGTGATATGTTATGGACCATTATGAAGGTTGTGATGGGTTATGGACCAATATAAAGGGTTGTGATGGGTTATGGACCATTATGAAGGTTGTGATGGGTTATGGACCGGTATAAATGGTTATGATGGGTTATGGACCATTATAAGGGGTTTTGATAGGTTATGGTCAATTATGAGAGTTGTGATAGGTTATGGACCATAGAAAGGGTTGTGTTGGGTTATAGACCATTATGAATGGTTATGATGGGTTATGGACCATTATGGAGGGTTGTGATGGGTTATGGACCATTATGAAGTTTTGTATGGGATATGGACTATTATGAAGGGATGTTATGGTTATAGACTATTATGCAAGGTTGTGATGGGTTATCCACCATTATGAAGTGTTGTGATGGGTTATGGTTAATTATGAAGGGTTGTGATGGGTTATGCACCATAGAAAGGGTTGTTCTGGGTTATGGACCATTATGCAGGGTTGCGATGGTTATGGACCATAGAAAGGGTTGTGATTGGTTATGGACCATTAGAAAGGGTTGTGATGGCTTATGGACTGTTATGAAGGGTTGTATGGGTTATGTACTATTATCAAGGTTTTGATTGGTTATGAACCATTATCAAGGATTATGATGGGTTATTGACCATTATGAAGGGTTGTGATAGGTTATGGTCAATTATGATGGGTTGTTATGGGTTATGGACCATTAGGAAGGTTGTGATGGGTTGTAGACCATTATAAAGGGTTGTGATGGGTTATGGACCATTATGAAGGTTGTGATGGGTTTTGGACCATTATGAAGGTTGTGATGGGTTATGGACCAATATGAGGAGTTTTGAAAGGTTATGGTCAATTATAAAGAGATGTGATGGGTTATGGACCATAAAAATGGTTGTGTTGGGATATTGACCATTATGAAGGGTTGTGATGGGTTAAGGACCATTATAAAGGGTTGTGATGGGTTACGGACCATTATGAAGGGTTGTGATGGGTTATGGACCATTATGAAGGTATATAGGTTATGGAAAATTATGAATGGTTGTTATGATTATGGACCATTATGTAAGGTTGCGATGGGTTATGGACCATTATGAAGTGGTATGATGGGTTATAGTTAATTATGAAGGGTTGTGATGGATTATAGACCACAGAAAGGGTTGTGCTAGGTTGTGGACCACAGGATGGGTTGTTATGGGTTATGGTCAATTATGAAGGGGTGTGATGGGTTATGGTCAATTATGAAGGGTTGTGATAAGTTATGGACTGTTATGAAGGTTTGTATGCGTTATGGACCATTATGAAGGGTTGTTATGGTTACGGATCATTATGCAGGGTTGCGATGGGTTATGGACCGTAAAAAGGATTGTGATGGGTTATTGACCATTAGAAAGGGTTTTGATGGGTTATGGACCGTTATGAAGGGTTATGTGGGTTATGTACTATTATGAAGGGTTGTGATGAGTTATGCTCAATTATGAAGGGATATGATGGGTTATGGACCATTATAAAAGTTTGTGATGCGTTATGGACCATTATGAAAGTTGTGATGGGTTATGGACCATTATAAAGGGTTGTGATAGGTTATGGACCATTATGAAGGTTGTGATGGTTTATGGACCACTAAGTAGGGTTATGATGTGTTATGGACCATTATGAGGGGTTTTGATAGGTTATGGTAATATATGTAAAGTTGTGATGGGTTATGGACCATAGAAAGGGTTGTGTTAGGTTATGGACCATTATGAAGGGTTGTGATGGGTTATGTACCATTATGAAGGTTTGTATGGGTTATGGACCAATATAATGGGTTGTTATGGTTATGGACCATTGTGAAGTGTTGCGATGTGTTATGGACCATTATGAAGTGTTGTGATTTGTTATGGTTAATTATAAAGGGCTATGATGGGTTATGGACCACAGAAAGGGTTGTTCTGGGTTATGGACCACAGGAAGGGTTATGATGGGTAATGGTCAATTATGAACGGTTGTGATGGGTTATGGTCAATTATGAAAGGTTGTGATGGTTATGGACTGTTATGAAGGTTTGTATGGGTTATGGACCATTATGAAGGGTTGTTATAATTTTGGACCATTATGCAAGGTTGCGATGGTTATGGACCATAGAAAGGGTTGTGATTGGTTATGGACCGTTAGAAAGGGTTGTGATGGCTTATGGACCGTTATGAAGGTTTGTATGGGTTATGTACTATTATCAAGGTTTTGATTGGTTATGAACCATTATCAAGGATTATGATGGGTTATTGACCATTATGAAGGGTTGTGATAGGTTATGGTCAATTATGATGGGTTGTTATGGGTTATGGACCATAGAAAGTGTTGTGTTGGGTTCTGGACCATTATGAAGGGTTGTGATGGGTTATGCTGAATTATAAAGGGTTATGATCGGTTATGGACCGTTATAAAGGGTTGTGATGGGTTATGGACCATTATGAAGGTTGTGATGGGTTATAGACCATTATAAAGGGTTGTGATGGGTTATGGACCATTATGAAGGTTGTGATGGGTTATGGACCATTATGAAGGTTGTGATGGGTTATGGCCCAATATGAGGGGTTTTGATAGGTTATGGTCAATTATAAAGAGTTGTGATTGGTTATGGACCATAGAAATGGTTGTGTTGGGATATTGACCATTATGAAGGGTTGTGATGGGTTAGGGACCATTATGAAGGGTTGTGATGGGTTACGGACCATTATGAAGGGTTGTGATGGGTTATGGACCATTATGAAGATATATACAGGTTATGGACAATTATGAATGGTTGTTATGGTTATTGACCATTATGTAGGGTTGCGATGGGTTATGGACCATTATGAAGTGTTGTGATGGGTTATGGTTAATTATGAAGGGTTGTGATGGGTTATAGACCACAGAAAGGATTGTGCTGTGTTATGGACCATAGGATGGGTTGTGATGGCTTATGGTCAATTATGAAGGGTTGTGATGGGTTATGGTCAACTATGAAGGGTTGTGATAGGTGATGGATTGTTACCATTATGAAGGGTTCTTATGTTTACGGACCATTATGCAGGGTTGCGATGGGTTATGGACCATAGAAAGGATTGTGATGGGTTATTGACCATTAGAAAGGGTTTTGATGGGTTATGGACCGTTATGAAGGGTTATGTGGGTTATGTACTATTATGAAGGGTTGTGATGAGTTATGCTCAATTATGAAGGGTTGTGATGGGTTATGGACCATTATAAAGGTTTGGGATGCGTTATGGACCATTATGAATGTTGTGATGGGTTGTGGAAAATTATAAAGGATTGTGATGGGTTATGGACCATTATGAAGGTTTTGATGGGTTATGGACCACTAAGTAGGGTTATGATGGGTCATAGACCATTATGAGGGGTTCTGATAGGTTATAGTAATATATGTAGAGTTGTGATGGGTTATGGACCATAGAAAGGGTTGTGTTAGGTTATGGACCATTATGAAGGGTTTTGATGGGTTATGGACCATTATGAAGGTTTGTATGGGTTATGGACCATTATAAAGGGTTGTTATGGTTATGGACCATAATGCAGGGTTGCGATGTGTAATGCACCATTATGAAGTGTTGTGATTTGTTATGGTTAATTATAAAGGGTTGTGGTGGGTTATGGACCATAGAAAGGGTTGTTCTGGGTTATGGACCACAGGAAGGGTTATGATGGGTAATGGTCAATTATGAAGGGTTGTGATGGGTTATGCTTAATTATGAAAGGTTGTGATGGTTATGGCCTGTTATGAAAGTTTGTATGGGTTATGGACCATTATGAAGGGTTGTTATGGTTTTGGACCATTATGCAGGGTGGCGATAGTTATGGACCATAGAAAGGGTTGTGATTGGTTTTGGACCATTAGAAAGGGTTGTGATGGGTTATGGACCGTTATGAAGGGTTGTATGGGTTATGTACTATTATGAAGGTTTTGATTGGTTATGAATCATTATCAAGGATTATGATGGGTTATTGACCATTATGAAGGGTTATGATAGGTTATGGTCAATTATGATGGATTGTTTTGGTTTATGGACCATAGAAAGGTTTGTGTTCGGTTATGGACCATTATGAAGGGTTGTGATGGTTATGGCCTATTATGAAGGTTTGTATGGGTTATGGACCATTATGAAGGGTTGTTATGGTTATGGACCATTATGTAGGGTTGCGATAGTTATGGACCATAGAAAGTGTTGTGATTGGTTATGGACCATTAGAAAGGGTTGTGATGGCTTATGGACCGTTATGAAGGGTTGTATGGGTTATGTACTATTATCAAGGTTTTGATTGGTTATGAACCATTATCAAGGATTATGATGGGTTATTGACCATTATGAAGGGTTGTGATAGGTTATGGTCAATTATGATGGGTTGTTATGGGTTATGGACCATAGAAAGTGTTGTGTTGGGTTTTTGACCATTATGAAGGGTTGTGATGGGTTATGCTGAATTATAAAGGGTTATGATCGGTTATGGACCGTTATAAAGGGTTGTGATGGGTTATGGACCATTATGAAGGTTGTGATGGGTTGTAGACCATTATAAAGGGTTGTGATGGGTTATGGACCATTATGAAGGCTGTGATGGGTTATGGACCATTATGAAGGTTGTGATGGGTTATGGACCAATATGAGGGGTTTTGATAGGTTATGGTCAATTATAAAGAGTTGTGATGGGTTATGGACCATAAAAATGGTTGTGTTGGGATATTGACCATTATGAAGGGTTGTGATGGGTTAGGGACCATTATGAAGGGTTGTGATGGGTTACAGACCATTATGAAGGGTTGTGATGGGTTATGGACCATTATGAAGATATATACAGGTTATGGACAATTATGAATGGTTGTTATGGTTATTGACCATTATGTAGGGTTGCGATGGGTTATGGACCATTATGAAGTGTTGTGATGGGTAATGGTTAATTATGAAGGGTTGTGATGGGTTATAGACCACAGAAAGGATTGTGCTGTGTTATGGACCATAGGATGGGTTGTGATGGGTTATGGTCAATTATGAAGGGTTGTGATGGGTTATGGTCAACTATGAAGGGTTGTGATAGGTGATGGATTGTTACCATTATGAAGGGTTCTTATGTTTACGGACCATTATGCAGGGTTGCGATGGGTTATGGACCATAGAAAGGATTGTGATGGGTTATTGACCATTAGAAAGGGTTTTGATGGGTTATGGACCGTTATGAAGGGTTATGTGGGTTATGTACTATTATGAAGGGTTGTGATGAGTTATGCTCAATTATGAAGGGTTGTGATGGGTTATGGACCATTATAAAGGTTTGGGATGCGTTATGGACCATTATGAATGTTGTGATGGGTTGTGGAAAATTATAAAGGATTGTGATGGGTTATGGACCATTATGAAGGTTTTGATGGGTTATGGACCACTAAGTAGGGTTATGATGGGTCATAGACCATTATGAGGGGTTCTGATAGGTTATAGTAATATATGTAGAGTTGTGATGGGTTATGGACCATAGAAAGGGTTGTGTTAGGTTATGGACCATTATGAAGGGTTTTGATGGGTTATGGACCATTATGAAGGTTTGTATGGGTTATGGACCATTATAAAGGGTTGTTATGGTTATGGACCATAATGCAGGGTTGCGATGTGTTATGGACCATTATGAAGTGTTGTGATTTGTTATGGTTAATTATAAAGGGTTGTGATGGGTTATGGACCATAGAAAGGGTTGTTCTGGGTTATGGACCACAGGAAGGGTTATGATGGGTAATGGTCAATTATGAAGGGTTGTGATGGGTTATGGTTAATTATGAAAGGTTGTGATGGTTATGGCCTGATATGAAAGTTTGTATGGGTTATGGACCATTATGAAGGGTTGTTATGCTTTTGGACCATTATGAAGGGTGGCGATAGTTATGGACCATAGAAAGGGCTGTGATTGGTTTTGGACCATTGGAAAGGGTTGTGATGGGTTATGGACCGTTATGAAGGGTTGTATGGGTTATGTACTATTATGAAGGTTTTGATTGGTTATGAATCATTATCAAGGATTATGATGGGTTATTGACCATTATAAAGGGTTATGATAGGTTATGGTCAATTATGATGGATTGTTTTGGTTTATGGACCATAGAAAGGTTTGTGTTCAGTTATGGACCATTATGAAGGGTTGTGATGGTTATGGCCTATTATGAAGGTTTGTATGGGTTATGGACCATTATGAAGGGTTGTTATGGTTATGGACCATTATGCAGGGTTGCGATAGTTATGGACCATAGAAAGTGTTGTGATTGGTTATGGACCATTAGAAAGGGTTGTGATGGCTTATGGACCGTTATGAAGGGTTGTATGGGTTATGCACTATTATCAAGGTTTTGATTGGTTATGAACCATTATCAAGGATTATGATGGGTTATTGACCATTATGAAGGGTTGTGATAGGTTATGGTCAATTATGATGGGTTGTTATGTGTTATGGACCATAGAAAGTGTTGTGTTGGGTTCTTGACCATAATGAAGGGTTGTGATGGGTTATGCTGAATTATAAAGGGTTATGATCGGTTATGGACCGTTATAAAGGGTTGTGATGGGTTATGGACCATTATGAAGGTTGTGATGGGTTGTAGACCATTATAAAGGGTTGTGATAGGTTATGGACCATTATGAAGGTTGTGATGGGTTATGGACCATTATGAAGGTTGTGATGGGTTATGGACCAATATGAGGGGTTTTGATAGGTTATGGTCAATTATAAAGAGTTGTGATGGGTTATGGACCATAGAAATGGTTGTGTTGGGATATTGACCATTATGAAGGGTTGTGATGGGTTAGGGACCATTATGAAGGGTTGTGATGGGTTACGGACCATTATGAAGGGTTGTGATGGGTTATGGACCATTATGAAGATATATACAGGTTATGGACAATTATGAATGGTTGTTATGGTTATTGACCATTATGTAGGGTTGCGATGGGTTACGGACCATTATGAAGTGTTGTGATGGGTTATGGTTAATTATGAAGGGTTGTGATGGGTTATAGACCACAGAAAGCATTGTGTTGTGTTATGGACCATAGGATGGGTTGTGATGGGTTATGATCAATTATGAAGGGTTGTGATGGGTTATGCTCAACTATGAAGGGTTGTGATAGGTGATGGATTGTTACCATTATGAAGGGTTCTTATGTTTACGGACCATTATGTAGGGTTGCGATGGGTTATGGACCATAGAAAGGATTGTGATGGGTTATTGACCATTAGAAAGGGTTTTGATGGGTTATGGACCGTTATGAAGGGTTATGTGGGTTATGTACTATTATGAAGGGTTGTGATGAGTTATGCTCAATTATGAAGGGTTGTGATGGGTTATGGACCATTATAAAGGTTTGGGATGCGTTATGGACCATTATGAATGTTGTGATGGGTTGTGGAAAATTATAAAGGGTTGTGATGGGTTATAGACCATTATGAAGCTTTTGATGGGTTATGGACCACTAAGTAGGGTTATGATGGGTCATAGACCATTATGAGGGGTTCTGATAGGTTATAGTAATATATGTAGAGTTGTGATGGGTTATGGACCATAGAAAGGGTTGTGTTAGGTTATGGACCATTATGAAGGGTTTTGATGGGTTATGGACCATTATGAAGGTTTGTATGGGTTATGGACCATTATAAAGGGTTGTTATGGTTATAGACCATAATGCAGGGTTGCGATGTGTTATGGACCATTATGAAGTGTTGTGATTTGTTATGGTTAATTATAAAGGGTTATGATGGGTTGTGGACCATAGAAAGGGTTGTTCTGGGTTATGGACCACAGGAAGGGTTATGATGGGTAATTGTCAATTATGAAGGGTTGTGATGGGTTATGGTTAATTATGAAAGGTTGTGATGGTTATGGCCTGTTATGAAAGTTTGTATGGGTTATGGACCATTATGAAGGGTTGTTATGGTTTTGGACCATTATGTAGGGTGGCGATAGTTATGGACCATAGAAAGGGTTGTGATTGGTTATGGACCATTAGAAAGGGTTGTGATGGGTTATGGACCGTTATGAAGGGTTGTATGGGTTATGTACTATTATGAAGGTTTTGATTGGTTATGAATCATTATCAAGGATTATGATGGGTTATTGACCATTATGAAGGGTTATGATAGGTTATGGTCAATTATGATGGATTGTTTTGGGTTATGGACCATAGAAAGGTTTGTGTTCGGTTATGGACCATTATGAAGGGTTGTGATGGTTATGGCCTAGTATGAAGGTTTGTATGGGTTATGGACCATTATGAAGGGTTATTATGGTTATGGACCATTATGCAGGGTTGCGATAGTTACCATAGAAAGTGTTGTGATTGGTTATGGACCATTAGAAAGGGTTGTGATGGCTTATGGACCGTTATGAAGGGTTGTATGGGTTATGTACTATTATCAAGGTTTTGATTGGTTATGAACCATTATCAAGGATTATGATGGGTTATTGACCATTATGAAGGGTTGTGATAGGTTATGGTCAATTATGATGGGTTGTTATGGGTTATGGACCATAGAAAGTGTTGTGTTGGGTTCTTGACCATTATGAAGGGTTGTGATGGGTTATGCTGAATTATAAAGGGTTATGATTGGTTATGGACCGTTATAAAGGGTTGTGATGGGTTATGGACCATTATGAAGGTTGTGATGGGTTGTAGACCATTATAAAGGGTTGTGATGGGTTATGGACCATTATGAAGGTTGTGATGGGTTATGGACCATTATGAAGGTTGTGATGGGTTATGGACCAATATGAGGGGTTTTGATAGGTTATGGTCAATTATAAAGAGTTGTGATGGGTTATGGACCATAGAAATGGTTGTGTTGGGATATTGACCATTATGAAGGGTTGTGATGGGTTAGGGACCATTATGAAGGGTTGTGATGGGTTACGGACCATTATGAAGGGTTGTGATGGGTTATGGACCATTATGAAGATATACAGGTTATGGACAATTATGAATGGTTGTTATGGTTATGGACCATTATGTAGGGTTGCGATGGGTTATGGACCATTATGAAGTGTTGTGATGGGTTATGGTTAATTATGAAGGGTTGTGATGGGTTATAGACCACAGAAAGGGTTGTGCTGGGTTATGGACCATAGGATGGGTTGTGATGGGTTATGGTCAATTATGAAGGGTTGTGATGGGTTATGGTCAACTATGAAGGGTTGTGATAGGTGATGGATTGTTACCATTATGAAGGGTTCTTATGTTTACGGACCATTATGCAGGGTTGCGATGGGTTATGGACCATAGAAAGGATTGTGATGGGTTATTGACCATTAGAAAGGGTTTTGATGGGTTATGGACCGTTATGAAGGGTTATGTGGGTTATGTACTATTATGAAGGGTTGTGATGAGTTATGCTCAATTATGAAGGGCTGTGATGGGTTATGGACCATTATAAAGGTTTGGGATGCGTTATGGACCATTATGAATGTTGTGATGGGTTGTGGAAAATTATAAAGGGTTGTGATGGGTTATGGACTATTATGAAGGTTTTGATGGGTTATGGACCACTAAGTAGGGTTATGATGGGTCATAGACCATTATGAGGGGTTCTGATAGGTTATAGTAATATATGTAGAGTTGTGATGGGTTATGGACCATAGAAAGTGTTGTGTTAGGTTATGGACCATTATGAAGGGTTTTGATGGGTTATGGACCATTATGAAGGTTTGTATGGGTTATGGACCATTATAAAGGGTTGTTATGGTTATAGACCATAATGCAGGGTTGCGATGTGTTATGGACCATTATGAAGTGTTGTGATTTGTTATGGTTAATTATAAAGGGTTATGATGGGTTATGGACCATAGAAAGGGTTGTTCTGGGTTATGGACCACAGGAAGGGTTATGATGGGTAATTGTCAATTATGAAGGGTTGTGATGGGTTATGGTTAATTATGAAAGGTTGTGATGGTTATGGCCTGTTATGAAAGTTTGTATGGGTTATGGACTATTATGAAGGGTTGTTATGGTTTTGGACCATTATGCAGGGTGGCGATAGTTATGGACCATAGAAAGGGTTGTGATTGGTTATGGACCATTAGAAAGGGTTGTGATGGGTTATGGACCGTTATGAAGGGTTGTATGGGTTATGTACTATTATGAAGGTTTTGATTGGTTATGAATCATTATCAAGGATTATGATGGGTTATTAACCATTATGAAGGGTTATGATAGGTTATGGTCAATTATGATGGATTGTTTTGGGTTATGGACCATAGAAAGGTTTGTGTTCGGTTATAAACCATTATGAAGGGTTGTGATGGTTATGGCCTAGTATGAAGGTTTGTATGGGTTATGGACCATTATGAAGGGTTGTTATGGTTATGGACCATTATGCAGGGTTGCGATAGTTATGGACCATAGAAAGTGTTGTGATTGGTTATGGACCATTAGAAAGGGTTGTGATGGCTTATGGACCGTTATGAAGGGTTGTATGGGTTATGACTATTATCAAGGTTTTGATTGGTTATGAACCATTATCAAGGATTATGATGGGTTATTGACCATTATGAAGGGTTGTGATAGGTTATGGTCAATTATGATGGGTTGTTATGGGTTATGGACCATAGAAAGTGTTGTGTTGGGTTCTTGACCATTATGAAGGGTTGTGATGGGTTATGCTGAATTATAAAGGGTTATGATTGGTTATGGACCGTTATAAAGGGTTGTGATGGGTTATGGACCATTATGAAGGTTGTGATGGGTTATGGACCATTATGAAGGTTGTGATGGGTTATGGACCAATATGAGGGGTTTTGATAGGTTATGGTCAATTATAAAGAGTTGTGATGGGTTATGGACCATAGAAATGGTTGTGTTGGGATATTGACCATTATGAAGGGTTGTGATGGGTTAGGGACCATTATGAAGGGTTGTGATGGGTTACGGACCATTATGAAGGGTTGTGATGGGTTATGGACCATTATGAAGATATACAGGTTATGGACAATTATGAATGGTTGTTATGGTTATGGACCATTATGTAGGGTTGCGATGGGTTATGGACCATTATGAAGTGTTGTGATGGGTTATGGTTAATTATGAAGGGTTGTGATGGGTTATAGACCACAGAAAGGGTTGTGCTAGGTTATGGACCATAGGATGGGTTGTGATGGGTTATGGTCAATTATGAAGGGTTGTGATGGGTTATGGTCAACTATGAAGGGTTGTGATAGGTGATGGATTGTTACCATTATGAAGGGTTCTTATGTTTACGGACCATTATGCAGGGTTGCGATGGGTTATGGACCATAGAAAGGATTGTGATGGGTTATTGACCATTAGAAAGGGTTTTGATGGGTTATGGACCGTTATGAAGGGTTATGTGGGTTATGTACTATTATGAAGGGTTGTGATGAGTTATGCTCAATTATGAAGGGTTGTGATGGGTTATGGACCATTATAAAGGTTTGGGATGCGTTATGGACCATTATGAATGTTGTGATGGGTTGTGGAAAATTATAAAGGGTTGTGATGGGTTATGGACCATTATGAAGGTTTTGATGGGTTATGGACCACTAAGTAGGGTTATGATGGGTCATAGACCATTATGAGGGGTTCTGATAGGTTATAGTAATATATGTAGAGTTGTGATGGGTTATGGACCATAGAAAGGGTTGTGTTAGGTTATGGACCATTATGAAGGGTTTTGATGGTTATGGACCATTATGAAGGTTTGTATGGGTTATGGACCATTATAAAGGGTTGTTATGGTTATGGACCATAATGCAGGGTTGCGATGTGTTATGGACCATTATGAAGTGTTGTGATTTGTTATGGTTAATTATAAAGGGCTGTGATGGGTTATGGACCATAGAAAGGGTTGTTCTGTGTTATGGACCACAAGAAGGGTTATGATGGGTAATGGTCAATTATGAAGGGTTGTGATGGGTTATGCTTAATCAAGCCAAGGACCACGTGTTGCATGTTTTGTGTTTAAATTCAATATGGTTGTAATCTATTCTTTTATTCAAATGGTTTGTAATAATAATTAGATTTTTCCTTCTTTTATTCATTTTGTAATTATTAGAATAGTAGTATTTTATATTTTTCATAAAATGTAACAAGAGAAGGAAGTAAAGACCAAGAAGAGATTACACCCAACAGCAACCTTTTCCTGCTTTGCTCCTGCCCATTTCGGAACTGTTTAAGGGTTCTAAATAATTTCATATCTTGGTGTTTTGATGCTATACTTGTAAGTAACTTTGATATCTAGTATATACATTAAGTTTTGACAAGTATAAGCATGAATTTGACCAAGAATGAAGTGAAGAAAGCAACAAAAATCACAAAAACCCTCCTGTTAGGGGCTGTTCCTGTCGCAAGTTTTAGGAGGCCAAAAGGAAATTCACAAGCTCTTCCATGGTGTCAAGAAATGGTGGTTCAAATGTCATTTGATGATATAAGAAGCTTGGCAAAATTGTAGCCAAATCGAAGATCATTTGGTTGAGTTTTTGTCACCTTTTTGTCCCTAGGTTTGGACTTGATATTTCATGTATGGCTCACATGAAATATCAAACTAGTTGGCTTGTGTTTATGCACCCATTCATGCATGTGATGATTGAATGTTTTATGATTTTATGTTGTGGATGAAAATAAGATTTTGCATGCTAGACAACCTAGATAATTAAACATAATCATCAAGGAGTTTGTAATTTTCAAATTGACATATTTAAAACATAAGATGTAATACAATTGGTTTTATTAAAATGGGTTTTGTTATAAAACCTATAAAGTCAAGTTTTGAAAATGAATGAAACAAGAAATAAAATGGAGATTTTATGAATTCTTACAAACTCCAACCCTAAATAATAATGGTACTTATTTAGGATTAAAATTGGTTCTCATGTATGTGATCAAACTCAAACATAATATTGGATATTAATTGTAATCTTGACCACAAACAAAGAATCAATAAAATGGAGATTTTATGATTAAGGAACCAATTAACAAAATAAGATTTTAATGGTACCATGTTCATTGGATGCATGCAATCTACATGATACCATATGTTTTCAAAATTAGAATTGTAAAACATACAAATCCCTTTCGAAATACAAATCAATGTCGTCCCTCTTAAAGACACTCATGTATCATTTGAATATCCTTGTGGTATAAAGGTTACCTAACCACTTGGAGTCTTCTTGTGATACAAGATGTAGTTTTGCAATTGTTGAAAATACGATAACTGATCTCCACGAATAAGGTTTTTAAGCCGATTACTGTGTGACAGATATGTAATTTATCTATGCGGAATAAATAAGAGTTGCGGAATAAAAATAAACTAAAACTAAGTAACTGAAAGCTGTAAACAAAATAAAGCAGTGAATCTAAACTAGACAGTATTTAAATAGACAGAATGCGGTAAATAAAGTATATGTTAGAAGTTAGAGGTTATATGTAATAAACGCCATTATCAACGATAAAGTGTTTTTACAATAAATAAAAAGGTTAGAAGTTAGAAGTTAAAAGTTAGAAGTTAGATGTCTCGGTTAAATACAGTCCACATATGTTTTCGTTGTTGAGGTTCAATTCGGATGTATTGGATATTTGGTACAGTTGATTTATAACAGTTTAAATAAATCAATAACGACCCAGATAATTTCAAAGAACTTATCGATAGCTGAGGAAGATGGTGATTTTCTTTGAAGCGTCGATTCTTGTTCTTTGCAGTTGGATGAGGTTTTAGTGATTTTTGGTGTTTGGGTAGAATGGATTTTCGAATCTTGAGGTTGTACGGTTTTGTGTCGGGTAGGGGTTGTTTAGAGGTTTGAAGTTTGGTGTCGGGTAAAGGTTTTGTTTCTTGCGGTTGTGCGGTTTTGTTCTTGTTGCCAAATTCAGAGATTTAAGTGTCTTGAGGTGTCTGGTCGTGGGTAAGAGTATATGGTGCTTGGGTGTAATGGTGTTGGGTAGAGGTTTTTTACACAAGAATGGCAAGAGGTAAGCTTCTTATTTATAGTTGCTGAGAACAGGCATCGCGTCGCGACCAGTCCTTCCGTTGCGTCGCGAAGGTGCGTGTGTCGTGTTGCTTTTGGTCGGCCACTGGTTAGTGCGTTGTGTTGGTAGTCTCGCGAGCAAGAAGTAGGTGGTGTCGCGTTTGGGTCTTCGCGTCGCGACCACCCTTGCCGTCGCGTCGCGATCGCTGTAGCGATCTGGACTTCTGTCTTTGCTCTTCTTCACGTCGTGACCATGGTGTCCATCGCGTCGTGATTGCTGTAGCAGTGTGACGTTTTTGTATTTTGCTCTTTGGTTCGTAGCATTACTTCCTCAGGTTTGGTTGTTTTCTCAAGGTTTCTTGGGTCTTGATTCATTCTTGTTTTTGATCTTGAATTCACGCAACCTGAAATAAACTGATAATATTTGTCAGATAAAAACAGTTCATCTTATTTCAGTGATGGTCACATACAAAAATATATTTTTTCAACAATTTCCCCCTATGTGATCATTACTGAAATAAGAACAGATTAAAAGGTAAGGTTGAAAATTCTTGAAATTTGGATAAAACATTTATAAAACCATATCACTTGTTTTTTAAAAAGTGTGACTAGATTTTACTTATGTTTTGAAAAATGTTTGTCAAGAATATTTGTTTCTGAATCAAGGTTTCATGTTCAATAATCAAAGGGTTTTTGTATATGTACTTTCATAATATTCCTTAAGATTTTATAACATTTATAAAGACGACAAGTGATCTTAATAGGTCGATTCAGATGAAATCTCATAGGTATAGCTCACATTTGACTGAGGTGTTTTGGTTGTTCTGGGTGCAGAACTGGTGTATAATCACTAAAGATGAGTGATATCTCTCAGTTTGAAGGTGTTGACTTATGCTTAATGTGGATTTATACCTATATACTTTAGTCACTTGGTCTTCATATTAGATAATCAATCACATAAGACTGGTTTCGGCATTACTCTGAGGGTTTCTTCATTGATGCCATTGATGTTCACTCTCTCTCCGTCGGGAAATACATGTAGAGGGGTTTAGAAATATTCATAGTGCATATTGCAACTAAGAATATTCAGTTTATGAAGGCTACAGTATCCCGGTAAGTCTTCTGTTTTGACAGTTATATTTGATAAAGCTTTTGAGAATTTATTTGTTTGGAAAATTTTGAGAGATGTCTGTCTTGATGGATTGTTGTTGTAAATCTTCCTTTTCTTTGGTGAAGTGTTCACCTTTGTCTTTATCTTTTCTTGATTTGTGCGAATACCTTTTGTGTAAAAGATATCTGATGTGGTTACCAATTGTGATTTGTTGACATCATTTGTTGGATATGACTTTGTCGTTTCTTCAATTGTCGGATTCGTTATGCCAGATGATGAATATTTTCTTTGAAGTGGTTTGATTGAGGATAGGGATAGGTGATATAATAGACAGTTTGTCTAATATATAAGGAAATGATTGTATCGTCCCTGGTCATTTTGATATCTAAGCAAAAATGAGACTAGCATCACGGTATAAGAGTATAAATCCTATAAGTCATAATGAAAACACCTTTGCTCACAGAAATGAATTCCACTTAGCAGTTGAAGACGAGGCACAAATTCTCACATGGGTTCGGTTTTCATCTGAATCTCCTGATCTTATGTCCCTTAATAGATAAAATCGTTATAATTGAAATAAATTCAAAGGGAATAGGAGAATGTACATAACGAAAATTTTGAGATTTGAACCTTCTCTTTAATTAAGAATCAATATAACTGAGAACATTCATCGAGCATAAGTATCTGAAATTTTAGTCAAGAAGATGTTAATCACATGGTTTTATAAAAACTTTTAAAAGGATAAAACTTTATTCAATATTTGTGATTTTTGATTATGTGGATGTTTTTTTTGAAAAATTTGGTTATGGGGGTGAGAATTGGATAACGAGAGTTCCCCCATAAATGATGCATTGGGATCATTTGGACAGGTGGATTGGGATGTTTTAGGAGGGTTCTGGTTTTGGTGGTTCCCCCTCGACTGGATCCGCATCATTTTGGTTTGATTGTGAAGTTTCTGCATCGGAGGTAGTGTGGGTTTGAAATCTTCTAGAAGGCTATGGTTTGTTGTCATATGCTTGGAACGGCCACTATCGATATACCATGTATCATCCTTGGGCTCTCCAGCACAAAGTACCTGCAATTAGATAGAAAGTTTAGGTACCCAAACCATGGTGGGTCCTGATTTGTTGATGGTTTTCGGTGATTTGAAATTATTATGGTTTCTGTTAATTGGACGAAGTGGTTGAGGCTTGATTTGACTTATCAGATTTTCCCAATTTAAGATTTGTTTTTGAAAACCTGTCATTTGGAAAGATTTCTGATTGTGTGAAAGGTATCCTTTATGTAATGACTTGTCTGATAACCTTTTTTTGTTTTTGGGATGAGGATGGTTTTGAAATTTTTTTTGTTTTTGTGGCAAAGAGGCTGGTTTCAAAGGTTTCTTTTGGGTTTGTTTGAAAACTTTGGGTTTGCCTTGTTCCTTTTGAAGAGCAATTGGTTTAGAGGTACTGTCTTTCTTGTAAAAGGAGTTTGCTCTATTCAAAAATTCTTTAAGTTTGGAGTTTTGGTTGGTAATTTGGATTTGGTGGGTTGAAGACCTATTAGTGAAAGATCTTTTGGAAACAGTGAAATCAGTATCATCTGGGTTACAGTTGATAACTGTTTCGTCGTCTGAATTTTCCTCATTAACAGATGTGGATGGATCTGTTAGAGTTGATTCAGAGTTTTCACTGTTAGTCCTGGTTTCTTGTTTGGCTTGTTCGATTTCGAAGGATTCTCTTCCTAATCCAGGTTTGTAATTCGTATCGATTTTGCCAGATCCTAAGGATGTTTCTTTGATGAAAATATCATCACTTATCTTTCTAGCAAGACTGGTAGAATCCAGTTTTCCTTGAAATCTTTGATTCTCGGATTCAAGAAGTTTGATTTGTTTTAAAGAATCATCTAGTTTTAGAATCAAACTAGTGTTTTTGTCAGTTAAATCTTGTATTTTTAGTTTTAACTGAAGGACTTCTATTTCTAAGGCATCTTTTATTTCAGATGGAAAAACAGATTGATTTTGTATTTCTAAGTCCTTTTTTTGTTTTAGAGCTTCATCCTGTTAAAAGGTTTTAAGAATCAATACATATAAAAACGTATTACATAGAGATGTTGGGCAAACGGGCAACAAGCTGCGCCGCTAGCCCTTTTTGAATTGCAAAGCTGATACGCTTAAAAACAAAATCCAAAGATCTAAGGGACATGATGGTACTCTGCATAACCCGTTGAACTCTGTTGAGTAGCTCCACAGCCTCAGGTGCGAGAAAACCAAAGGTATCAAAAGCGAAAGGGATAAACACATGTTGATTCTCACGACATGCCTTATCGTGTTTACCCACTTTGCAGGCAGCTGCTTTCAAAGCCGCTTGCCTCCCTGTGAAACCTCCACTCCTCAAGTTCACAAGGGGAGAAACTCCGGTAAGGTCCACACATGCATGTTTACCTCCCATCCATCCGAAGACTAAAATGTCAGCAGGCCTGAGAGTAGATCTCCCGTCCGAAGGGTCAGTCAAAAAGTTAACAGGAGCTTCTTTACGTACCGAAATCCCGGCACGTCTGCAGACGTCAAAAAGAACATCCCTAACCATATCATGACGGTATTTGAAACCTGGGAGCTCTCGACAATGAACAGCATGATCCCCAAAAGAATCCAAGCACGCCTTGTTCTAAGACGTGATTATAATCTTCCCATTTTCTTTCAACGTCTCTTTCCAATTTGTTTTTAGTCGTTGTTGATTCTCCAAATCTGAGTTGCAATGTTTGTAATTCAGATTTGTAGATGTCAGATTTGACTATTCTGTCATGATATAGTTTGAGATCAGCTTTCAAACTGTTCTCAATCTTAGTCATGTGGGACTCAAATGGTGTTTTTGAAAGACCGATTTCTGAGATCATAGACCATACCTGATCGATGACATATGGAGCTCTTGAGTAGGTTGTGGAAGACATTTTTGGGTTGTTTTTGTTTTTTTTAGTATATATATATTTTTTGAACAAGTGATATTAAGATGAAATTTTTAAAGAAAACTTATTGGTGGTTTATAAAAACGCTACACAAAAGTTCTCGACAAAAATTTCAGATTAAATCACACAAGCTCTGATACCAATTGTTGAAAATACGATAACTGATCTCCACGAATAAGGTTTTTAAGCCGATTACTGTGTGACAGATATGTATTTTATCTATAATATGCGGAATAAATAAGAGTTGCGGAATAAAAATAAACTAAAACTAAGTAACTGAAAGCTGTAAACAAAATAAAGCAGTGAATCTAAACTAGACAGTATTTAAATAGACAGAATGCGGTAAATAAAGTAAATGTTAGAAGTTAGAGGTTATATGTAATAAACGCCATTATCAACGATAAAGTGTTTTTACAATAAATAAAAAGGTTAGAAGTTAGAAGTTAAAAGTTAGAAGTTAGATGTCTCGGTTAAATACAGTCCACATATGTTTTCGTTGTTGAGGTTCAATTCGGATGTATTGGATATTTGGTACAGTTGATTTATAACAGTTTAAATAAATCAATAACGACACAGATAATTTCAAAGAACTTATCGATAGCTGAGGAAGATGGTGATTTTCTTTGAAGCGTCGATTCTTGTTCTTTGCGGTTGGATGAGGTTTTAGTGATTTTTGGTGTTTGGGTAGAATGGATTTTTGAATCTTGAGGTTGTGCGGTTTTGTGTTGGGTAGGGGTTGTTTAGAGGTTTGAAGTTTGGTGTCGGGTAGAGGTTTTGTTTCTTGCGGTTGTGCGGTTTTGTTCTTGTTGCCAAATTCAGATATTTGAGTGTCTTGAGGTGTCTGGTCGTGGGTAAGAGTATATGGTGCTTGGGTGTAATGGTGTTGGGTAGAGGTTTTTTGCACAAGAATGGCAAGAGGTAAGCTTCTTATTTATAGTTGCTGAGAACAGGCATCGCGTCGCGACCAGTCCTTCCGTCGCGTCGCGAAGGTGCGTGTGTCGTGTTGCTTTTGGTTGGCCACTGGCTAGTGCGTTGTGTTGGTAGTCTCGCGAGCAAGAAGTAGGTGGTGTCGTGTTTGGGTCTTCGCGTCGCGACCACCCTTGCCGTCGCGTCGCGATCGCTGTAGCGATCTGGACTTCTGTCTTTCCTCTTCTTCACGTCGTGACCATGGTGTCCATCGCGTCGTGATTGCTGTAGCAGTGTGACGTTTTTGTATTTTGCTCTTTGGTTCGTAGCATTACTTCCTCAGGTTTGGTTGTTTTCTCAAGGTTTCTTGGGTCTTGATTCATTCTTGTTTTTGATCTTGAATTCACGCAACCTGAAATAAACTGATAATATTTGTCAGATAAAAACAGTTCATCTTATTTCAGTGATGGTCACATACAAAAATATATTTTTTCAACAATTTCCCCCTATGTGATCATTACTGAAATAAGAACAGATTAAAAGGTAAGGTTGAAAATTCTTGAAATTTGGATAAAACATTTATAAAACCATATCACTTGTTTTTTAAAAAGTGTGACTAGATTTTACTTTTGTTCTGAAAAATGTTTGTCAAGAATATTTGTTTCTGAATCAAGGTTTCATGTTCAATAATCAAAGGGTTTTTGTATATGTACTTTCATAATATTCCTTAAGATTTTATAACATTTATAAAGACGACAAGTGATCTTAATAGGTCGATTTAGATGAAATCTCATAGGTATAGCTCACATTTGACTGAGGTGTTTTGGTTGTTCTGGGTGCAGAACTGGTGTATAATCACTAAAGATGAGTGATATCTCTCAGTTTGAAGGTGTTGACTTATGCTTAATGTGGATTTATACCTATATACTTTAGTCACTTGGTCTTCATATTAGATAATCAATCACATAAGACTGGTTTCGGCATTACTCTGAGGGTTTCTTCATTGATGCCATTGATGTTCACTCTCTCTCCGTCGGGAAATACATGTAGAGGGGTTTAGAAATATTCATAGTGCATATTGCAACTAAGAATATTCAGTTTATGAAGGCTACAGTATCCCGGTAAGTCTTCTGTTTTGACAGTTATATTTGATAAAGCTTTTGAGAATTTATTTGTTTGGAAAATTTTGAGAGATGTCTGTCTTGATGGATTGTTGTTGTAAATCTTCCTTTTCTTTGGTGAAGTGTTCACCTTTGTCTTTATCTTTTCTTGATTTGTGCGAATACCTTTTGTGTAAAAGATATCTGATGTGGTTACCAATTGTGATTTGTTGACATCATTAGTTGGATATGACTTTGTCGTTTCTTCAATTGTCGGATTCGTTATGCCAGATGATGAATCTTTTCTTTGAAGTGGTTTGATTGAGGATAGGGATAGGTGATATAATAGACAGTTTGTCTAATATATAAGGAAATGATTGTATCGTCCCTGGTCATTTTGATATCTAAGCAAAAATGAGACTAGCATCACGGTATAAGAGTATAAATCCTATAAGTCATAATGAAAACACCTTTGCTCACAGAAATGAATTCCACTTAGCAGTTGAAGACGAGGCACAAATTCTCACATGGGTTCGGTTTTCATCTGAATCTCCTGATCTTATGTCCCTTAATAGATAAAATCGTTATAATTGAAATAAATTCAAAGGGAATAGGAGAATGTACATAACGAAAATTTTGAGATTTGAACCTTCTCTTTAATTAAGAATCAATATAACTGAGAACATTCATCGAGCATAAGTATCTGAAATTTTAGTCAAGAAGATGTTAATCACATGGTTTTATAAAAACTTTTAAAAGGATAAAACTTTATTCAATATTTGTGATTTTTGATTATGTGGATGTTTTTTTTGAAAAATTTGGTTATGGGGGTGAGAATTGGATAACGAGAGTTCCCCCATAAATGATGCATTGGGATCATTTGGACAGGTGGATTGGGATGTTTTAGGAGGGTTCTGGTTTTGGTGGTTCCCCCTCGACTGGATCCGCATCATTTTGGTTTGATTGTGAAGTTTCTGCATCGGAGGTAGTGTGGGTTTGAAATCTTCTAGAAGGCTATGGTTTGTTGTCATATGCTTGGAACGGCCACTATCGATATACCATGTATCATCCTTGGGCTCTCCAGCACAAAGTACCTACAATTAGACAGAAAGTTTAGGTACCCAAACCATGGTGGGTCCTGATTTGTTGATGGTTTTCGGTGATTTGAAATTATTATGGTTTCTGTTAATTGGACGAAGTGGTTGAGGCTTGATTTGACTTATCAGATTTTCCCAATTTAAGATTTGTTTTTGAAAACCTGTCATTTGGAAAGATTTCTGATTGTGTGAAATGTATCCTTTATGTAATGACTTGTCTGATAACCTTTTTTGTTTTTGGGATGAGGATGGTTTTGAAATTTTTTTTTGTTTTTGTGGCAAAGAGGCTGGTTTCAAAGGTTTCTTTTGGGTTTGTTTGAAAACTTTGGGTTTGCCTTGTTCCTTTTGAAGAGCAATTGGTTTAGAGGTACTGTCTTTCTTGTAAAAGGAGTTTGCTCTATTCAAAAATTCTTTAAGTTTGGAGTTTTGGTTGGTAATTTGGATTTGGTGGGTTGAAGACCTATTAGTGAAAGATCTTTTGGAAACAGTGAAATCAGTATCATCTGGGTTACAGTTGATAACTGTTTCGTCGTCTGAATTTTCCTCATTAACAGATGTGGATGGATCTGTTAGAGTTGATTCAGAGTTTTCACTGTTAGTCCTGGTTTCTTGTTTGGCTTGTTCGATTTCGAAGGATTCTCTTCCTAATCCAGGTTTGTAATTCGTATCGATTTTGCCAGATCCTAAGGATGTTTCTTTGATGAAAATATCATCACTTATCTTTCTAGCAAGACTGGTAGAATCTAGTTTTCCTTGAAATCTTTGATTCTCGGATTCAAGAAGTTTGATTTGTTTTAAAGAATCATCTAGTTTTAGAATCAAACTAGTGTTTTTGTCAGTTAAATCTTGTATTTTTAGTTTTAACTGAAGGACTTCTATTTCTAAGGCATCTTTTATTTCAGATGGAAAAACAGATTGATTTTGTATTTCTAAGTCCTTTTTTTGTTTTAGAGCTTCATTTAATTGTTCTAAGACGTGATTATAATCTTCCGATTTTCTTTCAACGTCTCTTTCCAATTTGTTTTTAGTCGTTGTTGATTCTCCAAATCTGAGTTGCAATGTTTGTAATTCAGATTTGTAGATGTCAGATTTGACTATTGTGTCATGATATAGTTTGAGATCAGCTTTCAAACTGTTCTCAATCTTAGTCATGTGGGACTCAAATGGTGTTTTTGAAAGACCGATTTCTGAGATCATAGACCATACCTGATCGATGACATATGGAGCTCTTGAGTAGGTTGTGGAAGACATTTTTGGGTTGTTTTTGTTTTTTTTTAGTATATATATATTTTTTGAACAAGTGATATTAAGATGAAATTTTTAAAGAAAACTTATTGGTGGTTTATAAAAACGCTACACAAAAGTTCTCGACAAAAATTTCAGATTAAATCACACAAGCTCTGATACCAATTGTTGAAAATACGATAACTGATCTCCACGAATAAGGTTTTTAAGCCGATTACTGTGTGACAGATATGTATTTTATCTATAATATGCGGAATAAATAAGAGTTGCGGAATAAAAATAAACTAAAACTAAGTAACTGAAAGCTGTAAACAAAATAAAGCAGTGAATCTAAACTAGACAGTATTTAAATAGACAGAATGCGGTAAATAAAGTAAATGTTAGTAGTTAGAGGTTATATGTAATAAATGTCATTATCAACGATAAAGTGTTTTTACAATAAATAAAAAGGTTAGAAGTTAGAAGTTAAAAGTTAGAAGTTAGATGTCTCGGTTAAATACAGTCCACATATGTTTTCGTTGTTGAGGTTCAATTCGGATGTATTGGATATTTGGTACAGTTGATTTATAACAGTTTAAATAAATCAATAACGACACAGATAATTTCAGAGAACTTATCGATAGCTGAGGAAGATGGTGATTTTCTTTGAAGCGTCGATTCTTGTTCTTTGCGGTTGGATGAGGTTTTAGTGATTTTTGGTGTTTGGGTAGAATGGATTTTCGAATCTTGAGGTTGTGCGGTTTTGTGTCGGGTAGGGGTTGTTTAGAGGTTTGAAGTTTGGTGTCGGGTAGAGGTTTTGTTTCTTGCGGTTGTGCGGTTTTGTTCTTGTTGCCAAATTCAGAGATTTGAGTGTCTTGAGGTGTCTGGTCGTGGGTAAGAGTATATGGTGCTTGGGTGTAATGGTGTTGGGTAGAGGTTTTTTGCACAAGAATGGCAAGAGGTAAGCTTCTTATTTATAGTTGCTGAGAACAGGCATCGCGTCGCGACCAGTCCTTCCGTCGCGTCGCGAAGGTGCGTGTGTCGTGTTGCTTTTGGTCGGCCACTGGTTAGTGCGTTGTGTTGGTAGTCTCGCGAGCAAGAAGTAGGTGGTGTCGCGTTTGGGTCTTCGCGTCGCGACCACCCTTGCCGTCGCGTCGCGATCGCTGTAGCGATCTGGACTTCTGTCTTTGCTCTTCTTCACGTCGTGACCATGGTGTCCATCGCGTCGTGATTGCTGTAGCAGTGTGACGTTTTTGTATTTTGCTCTTTGGTTCATAGCATTACCTCCTCAGGTTTGGTTGTTTTCTCAAGGTTTCTTGGGTCTTGATTCATTCTTGTTTTTGATCTTGAATTCACGCAACCTGAAATAAACTGATAATATTTGTCAGATAAAAACAGTTCATCTTATTTCAGTGATGGTCACATACAAAAATATATTTTTTCAACAACAATATTGATGGGATAAAGGACACCTAACCATTAATAGTTGTCAAAACTACACGTCTATTTAAGTGGGATGATTTGTTTAGAAATCTTTTGTGATAAAGGTCACCTAAGCATTAGAAATCCAAGGCATAGATGGGATCAAACATGCCAAACTTATAAATGTTATAATGGGATCCCATAACTCTAGAAATTATATTTGGATATAATTGGTAAACCGTTACATACCTTGTTGATTCGAATAAGCGGGATAAAGGATACCTAACCACTTATTCGTATTGCAACTTGGATTCTAGACCTTAATCAATTAACGTTTATGAAACAAGAAAGGGTATTAATCATTAATGACTTAATATCATAATTTACTAAATTGAACCTTGTTAAAATTTTGTAGATGGCACCAAACACAACAAACCCGGCTCCAAACAAAACTTCACTACGGTCTCTCCTTGAGGGAGAAAAACTCAACCATACCAACTTCTTGGATTGGTACCGTAGTGTGAGAATAGTTCTCAAACAAGAAAAGAAAGAATATGTTCTCAATGAACCACTTCCTGAAGAGCCCCCTGCCATCCCTAAGCCCGCACACGATGCATGGCTTAAAAAGATGGATGACTCCATTGATGCATCATGTCTAATGTTGGCAACCATGATTCCTGACCTTCAAAAGGATTTGGAGAATCATTCGGCTTATGACATGATTAATCAATTGAAGGAAATATTCCAACAACTTGCAAGAACAGAAAGGTTCGAAACTGTTCGGGCTTTCCATGCTTGCAAGATGGAGGATGGGCAGTCGGTTAGCTCTTATGTGCTCAAAATGAAGAGTCACATTGATCATTTGGCACGTCTTGGAGTTGTGATGCCCGAAGAGCTAGCAACGGATATGATCCTTAACTCCTTGACAAAGTCTTTTGATCCCTTCGTCATGAATTATAACATGAATGGTTTGAACAAGACTATCCCGGAATTGCATGGGATGCTAATTACCGCGGAAAAGAGTCTGCCTAAGAAAACCACTCAAGTTCTCATGATCAAGGAAGGTGGGACAAAGAGAACTAGACCCGAACACCCCAACAACTCCAAGGGAAAGGGGAAGGCAAAGGTTGTCAAAGGAAAGGGCAAGAAAGTTGTCCAACCATCCCGTCCGCCCAAGAAGAAGGCAAAAGTTGCCAAAGAAGACGCGTGCTTCGAATGTGGCAAAGTTGGGCATTGGAAGAGAAATTGCCCTACCTATCTTGCGGAGTTGAAGAAGAAGAAGGTCGGTGAGGGCACTTCAGGTATCTATGTGATAGACCTAGAACTTTATAATTTATCTCCTAACACATGGGTATTTGATACTGGTTGTGGAACTGACATTTGTAATATGTTGCAGGGGTTCAAAAGGAGTAGGCTACTGAAGACAAACGAGGTAGTACTCCGGGTTGGAAACAGTGCAAGGGTTGCGGTGGATTCAATTGGAAGTTTTGAATTATTACTACCTAATGGCTTGTATATGACATTGCTGAATGTTTATTATGTTCCTAGCTTGACTAGGAATATTATTTCGGTTGCTAAGTTGAGACAAATGTGATTTGAGTCAAATTTATCTATGGCATTGTCGCCTTGGACATATAAACAAGAATCGCATATCCCAACTTCAAAAGAGTGGACTTTTGAAGGCAAATGAGAATGACTCATTTGATATATGTAAATCTTGTTTGCATGGCAAGATGACTAAAGCTCCTTTCTCGGGAACCAATGAGAGGGCAAAGGACTTGTTAGGAATCATACATACGGATGTATGTGGTCCTTTCAAGCCAATGACTAGATATGATGAAAGATTTTTCATCACCTTCACTGACGACTTTAGTCGTTTTGGATATGTTTATTTGATTAAACATAAACATGAGGCGTTTGAAATGTTCAAAACGTTTCAAAGTGAAGTGGAAAATCAACTCAACAAAACAATTAAAGTTCTACGTTCTGATAGAGGAGGTGAGTACTTAACTACAAACTTTATGGATCATCTTAAGACTTGTGGAATTGTTTCACAACTTACTCCACCGGGAACACCACAACATAATGGTGTATCTGAAAGGCGAAACCGAACACTATTAGATATGGTTCGATCCATGATGAGTAGAAGTACTCTACCTTTATCATTTTGGGGTTATGCTTTACAAACAGCCGCTCGTCTCCTAAACATGGCACCTACTAAGAAGGTAGATAAAACACCTTATGAGATATGGCATGGAAGGGTTCCATCTTTATCCTATCTCAAGGTGTGGGGTTGTGAAGCTTATGTTAGACAAGAAGCTTCAAACAAACTAGAGCCCCGTTCAACTAAATGTATCTTTGTAGGGTATCCGAAAGATTGTCTTGGATACTACTTCTACAATCCCATCGAGAATAAGATATTTATTTCTCAAAAAGCTGAATTCCTAGAAAACAAGTTTCTGACGGAAGAGGCTAGTGGGAGGTTTGTGGAACTTGAAGAACTTCAAGAACCACAGCCTGATACACAAGAAATTGGATTTAGCATTCAACAAGAAATTGTTGAACCTGAACAAACAGTTGATCAGGAACAAATTGTAACACAAGGTGTTCGCAGATCTGGTAGGGTTCGCTTTGAACATGAATGGTATGGTTACCTAGTGATGGAAGAAGAATGTTATACGATAGATTCTGATGAACCCGTCAACTACCAGAGTGCAATGTCAGATCCTGAATCTGATAAATGGCTTGTGGCCATGAACACAGAGATGCAATCCATGCACGATAACCAAGTTTGGGACTTGGTTAATCTTCCCACCAATTGTAAGACTGTTGGGAACAAATGGGTTTTCAAGAAGAAAACCGACGTGGATGGAAATGTACACACTTTTAAGGCGAGACTTGTCGCTAAAGGATACTCACAAACTCATGGTATTGACTATGATGAGACCTTTTCACCAGTGGCAATGATCAAGTCGATTAGGATACTTTTTGCCATAGCCGCGTACTATGATTATGAGATATGGCAAATGGATGTCAAGACCGCTTTCTTTAATGGACACTTATTGGAAAATGTCTATATGGATCAACCTAAAGGTTTTGTCGATCCTAAGCATCCAAACAAAGTGTGCAAGCTTAAAAGATCTATCTATGGATTGAAGCAAGCGTCTCGAACATGGAACATCCGTTTTGATGAAAAGATTACAAATTTTGGATTCATCAAAAATGAGGATGACTCCTGTGTTTACAAGAAAGCTAGTGGGAGCATAGTCATATTCCTAGTATTGTATGTAGATGACATACTTTTATTTGGAAATGACATCCCAACCTTAAAAGGTGTCAAAGGATTCCTTGAGAACTGTTTCTCAATGAAGGACTTAGGAGAAGCTGCTTATGTATTAGGCATAAAGATCTATAGAGATAGATCTAAGAGACTCATTGGTCTTAGCCAAAGTGTATATATTGATAAAATCTTGAAAAGGTTCGAGATGCAAGACTCCAAAAGAGGATTCTTGCCAATACCGCATGGCACCATCCTAAGCAAGTCTCAGTGCCCAAGCACTAGGACTGAACTTGAAAGGATGAAACATGTCCCATATGCTTCGGCAATTGGGTCTATCATGTATGCCATGTTATGCACTAGGCCGACATCTCATGTGCCTTAAGCATGACTAGTAGATATCAACAGAACCCAGGTGAAGTCCACTGGACTGCTGTAAAGAACATTCTTAAGTACTTGAGAAGAACTAAAGATATGTTCTTAGTTTACGGTGGTTTGGAAGAAAGCTTAAAGGTAAAGGGTTACACTGACGCAAGCTTCCAAACAGATAGGGATGATTCAAGATCTCAATCTGGGTATGTCTTTATTTTAAATGGAGGAGCCGTGTCTTGGAAAAGTTCCAAACAAGAAGTGATTGCACAATCCACTACTGAATCAGAATATGTTGCTGCTTCGGAAGCTGCTCAAGAAGCTGTCTGGATGAGAAAGTTCATTGAAGATCTAGGGGTTGTTCCTTCCATTCGGGACCCTATAGAAATCTTCTGTGATAATCTAGGTGCAATAGCTCAAGCAAAGAAACCTAGATCGCATCAAAAGACCAAACATATTCACCGAAGGTATAACTACATACGACATGAAGTTAAGAATGGTGAAATAAGTATTCACAAGGTTCATACAGATCAGAATTTGGCAGACCCATTCACGAATCCTTTACCCCAAGCTAAGCATGAAAGTCACGCTAAGGGTATAGGACTTCGTTATTCTAATAAATGGATTTGATTTGTGTTTAGTGTTTTATGAATATGAAACTATGTAAACAACAAGAATTATGTAATATATGAAAAGTGATGTTTCATTCATAATTTGTGTTTTAATATTAGCACGTTTAATCCTCGAATAATTTGATTATTCTAAATGTCCATAGTCGATCATAGTTGTGGGAACAATTATGAAGTAAGACTAATATGAATTGGATTGGTTGACTTTTATGGGTAAAAGTAGCAAAAGTTTGCAACCAAATTCATAGGTACTTGTCAGTGAACAAGTATTGGACTTGACCCGTTTCAAGATCACTCCATGGATCATTGTCATAAGTGAATCTTGAATGAAGGTATTATCATTGTATCCTTAGACCTGAGATGCATATTTGGGACTCAAATATAGAGTGTACTATGCTTTGATATGGTTCACCGTTGTTCTTGAAATATAGACAACCATAAAGGCCACATTCAAGTATAGTACTAACTATATAAGGGGCGTATGTAGTCAAGACGGGATTTGTTCCTCTTATGTGTTGAGAGTTAGACATCTAAGGCGCCTAATTGAAAGTTGAACATAAAATGAGAATGATTAAGATCCATGTCTCATGTTCAACATGATGTCTGTGACAAAGGGATAATTGATAGATAACCTTGTACATCAATTAGAGCCTCGTGCTTTTGAGGAATTGGATGTTGTTGAATGGCATTATGTCATGTGTTATTAGGGGTAGTGAAATGTTGCTAGACGTTTATCACTGTCTATATCATTCTATGATGCAACCTTGTGCAAGTGGGAGATTGTTAGTTCTATATGCCCAAGGATGATCATAAAATGATATTACTAATAATACATGATCCTATAGGGTCACACCAACAACAAGTTTGACACCAATTGATCATTTGGAATGTTAAATTCGATTTAATATCAAATGATACTAAACTTGCAATTTAATTTTGTAAGTTATTATTATTTGAGGTAAATAATAATAACTCCAAAATAAAGGTTTATTAATAATTCATATGTGATGTATTAATTAAGGATAACAATTAAATTGTTTAAATTGTTAAATGATTTAATTGATTTCTAAGTAAGCCTTTTATTTAATTTAATTGGTAAATTAAATAATATATATATATATATATATATATATATATATATATATATATATGTAAGTATGTATATATTTATACATTTAAGATTGCATGTTCAAATGGTTTATTTATACAAATTCATGGGTTAAATGTTATCCCATTAAAGAAAATGAAGATGTATTATTTATAAGCTTTTAATGTATAAGCTTTATAAATAATAAAACCCAAAAATAATCCTCCTTTTTGACTTGTATGATCCGACCATAATAGAGGAGACAAGGCATGGTTGGATGTCTTAAAAGTGATGCAATATTCTTTATGTCTTCTAGGTTTGACCATAGGAAACATGAGTGTTCTTTCTTTTAATAATACGACTATTGTTTTTCTCTTCTTGTGGTTGTGTGGCCGGACAAGAACAAGTGAGAGAGAGTCCATTTTCTTACTCAAAAATCAGCCAAGAACTTCTTCCTCTTGAATGCCAAAAATCGTTTGAAGCATCAAGGAGAAAAGGTGTTCTTATTGCAAGTTAACAAGACTAGCATCAAAGGTGTTCTAGCTTGTGGTGGACTAAGCTATAGAGGGATTCTAACTTGATTCCTAGCCTCATCAATTTCGTCCATATCAATCCAAGATCAAAAGGTTATGATCTTGAACTCTATCTATGCTTTTTCTTCATCTTATCTCTACATGCATGTAGCATGATCCTCTTGGAATGGAACTTGTGTTCATGATTTTATGCTTCCGTTGCAACTTCTAGTTTTTGAAACTAATTACATGAACACATGTTTTCCAACAGGATTGTGATGAGTTATGCTCAATTATGAATGGTTGAGATGGGTTATGGACCATTATAAAGGTTTGGGATGCGTTATGGACCATTATGAATGTTGTGATGGGTTGTGGACCATTATAAAGTGTTGTGATGCGTTATGGACCATTATGAAGGTTTTGATGGGTTATGGACCACTAAGTAGGGTTATGATGGGTTATGGACCATTATGAGGGGTTCTGATAGGTTATGGTAATATATGTAGAGTTGTGATGGGTTATGGACCATAGAAAGGGTTGTGTTAGGTTATGGACCATTATGAAGGGTTTTGATGGGTTATGGACCATTATGAAGGTTTGTATGGGTTATGGACCATTATAAAGGGTTGTTATGGTTATGGACCATAATGCAGGGTTGCGATGTGTTATGGACCATTTTGAAGTGTTGTGATTTGTTATGGTTAGTTATAAAGGGCTGCGATGGCTTATGGACCATAGAAAGGGTTGTTTTGGGTTATGGACCATAGGAAGGGTTATGATGGGTAATGGTCAATTATGAAGGGTTGTGATGGGTTATGGTCAATTATGAAAGGTTGTATGGGTTATGTACTATTATGTGTTATGGAACATTATGAAGGGTTGTTATGGTTTTGGACAATTATACAAGGTTGCGATGGTTATGGACCATAGAAAGGGTTATAGTTGGTTATGGACCATTAGAAAAGGATGTGATTGGTTATGGACCGTTATGAAGGGTTGTATGGGTTATGTACTATTATGAAGGTTTTGATTGGTTATGAACCATTATCAAGGATTATGATGGGTTATTGACCATTACGAAGGGTTGTGATAGGTTATGGTCAATTATGATGGGTTGTTATGGGTTATTGACCATAGAAAGGGTTGTGTTGGGGGATATGGACCATTATGAAGGGTTGTGATTGGTTATGCTGAATTATGAAGGGTTGTGATGGGTTATGGACCGTTATAAAGGGTTGTGATGGGTTATGGACCATTATGAAGGTTGTGATGGGTTATAGACCATTATAAAGGGTTGTGATGGGTTATGGACCATTATGAAGGTTGTGAGGGGTTATGGACCATTATGAAGGTTATGATGGGTTATGGACCATTATGAGGGGTTTTGATACGTTATGGTCAATCATAAAGAGTTGTGATGGGTTATAGACCATAGAAAGGGTTGTGTTAGGATATAGACCATTATGAAGGGTTTTGATGGGTTATGGACCATTATGAAGGGTTGTGATGGGTTATGGACCATTATTAAGGTATACGGTTTATGGACAATTCTGAATGGTTGTGATGGTTATGGACCATTGTGAAGTGTTGTGATGGGTTATGCTGAATTATGAAGGGTTGTGATGGGTTATGGACCGGTATAAAGGGTTGTGATGGGTTATGGACCATTATGAAGGTTGTGATGGGTTATAGACCATTATAAAGGGTTGTGATGGGTTATGGACCATTATGAAGGTTGTTATGGGTTATGGACCATTATGAAGGTTGTGATGGGTTATGGACCACTATGAGGGGTTTTGATAGGTTACGGTCAATTATAAAGAGTTGTGATGGGTTATGGACCATAGAAAGTGTTGTGTTTGGATATAGACCATTATGAAGGGTTGTGATGGGTTATGGACCATTATGAAGGGTTGTGATAGGTTATGGACCGTTATGAAGGTATACGGGTTATGGACAATTATGAATGGTTGTTATGGTTACGGACCATTATGTAGGGTTGCGATGGGTTATGGACCACTATGAAGTGTTGTGATGGGTTATGGTTAATTATGAAGGGTTGTGATGGGTTATAGACCACAGAAAGGGTTGTGCTGGGTTATGGACCATAGGATAGGTTGTGATGGGTTATGGTCAATTATGAAGGGTTGTGATGGGTTATGGTCAATTATGAAGGGTTGTGATAGGTTATGAACTGTTATGAAGGTTTGTATGCGTTATGGACCATTATGAAGGGTTGTTATGGTTACGGACCATTATGTAGGGTTGCGATGGGTTATGGACCATAGAAAGGGTTGTGATGGGTTCTTGACCATTAGAAAGGGTTTTCATGGTTTATGGACCGTTATGAAGGGTTATGTGGGTTATGTACTATTATGAAGGGTTGTGATGAGTTATGCTCAATTATGAAGGGTTGTGATGGGTTATGGACCATTATAAAGGGTTGTGATGCGTTATGGACCATTATGAAGGTTGTGATGGGTTATCGACCGTTATAAAGGGTTGTGATGGGTTATGGACCATTATGAAGGTTGCGATAGGTTATGGACCACTATGAAGGGTTATGGGCCATTATGAGGGGTTCTCATAGGATATGGGTAATTTATGTAGAGTTGTGATGGGTTATGGACTATAGAAAGGGTTGTGTTAGGTTATGGACCACTATGAAGGGTTGTGATGTGTTATGGACCACTATGAAGGGTTGTGATGTGTTATGGACCATTATAAAGGGTTGTTATGGTAATGGACCATAATGCACGGTTACGATGGGTTATGGACCATTATGAAGTGTTGTGATGGGTTATGGTTAATTATGAAGGGTTGTGATGGGTTATGGACCACAGAAAGGGTTGTGCTGGGTTATGGACCATAGGATGGGTTGTGATGGGTTATGGTCAATTATGAAGGTTGTGATGGGTAATGGTTAATTATGAAGGGTTGTGATAGGTGATGGACTGTTATGAGGGTCTGTATACGTTATGGACCATTATGAAGGGTTGTTATGGTTACGGACCATTATGCAGGGTTGTGATGGGTTATGGACCATAGAAAGGATTGTGATGGGTTATTGACCATTAGAAAGGGTTTTGATGGGTTATGGACCGTTATGAAGGGTTATGTGGGTTATGTACTATTATGAAGGGTTGTGATGAGTTATGCTCAATTATGAAGGGTTGTGATGGGTTATGGACCATTATAAAGGTTTGTGATGCGTTATGGACCATTATGAAGGTTGTGATGGGTTGTGGACCATTATGAAGGGTTGTTATGGTTATGGACCATTATGTAGGGTTGCGATGGTTATGGACCATAGAAAGTGTTGTGATTGGTTATGGACCATTAGAAAGGGTTGTGATGGCTTATGGACCGTTATGAAGGGTTGTATGGGTTATGTACTATTATCAAGGTTTTGATTGGTTATGAACCATTATCAAGGAATATGATGGGTTATTGACCATTATGAAGGGTTATGATAGGTTATGGTCAATTATGATGGTTTGTTATGGGTTATGGACCATAGAAAGTGTTGTGTTGGGTTATGGACCATTATGAAGGGTTGTGATGGGTTATGCTGGATTATGAAGGGTTGTGATCGGCTATGGACCGTTATAAAGGGTTGTGATGGGTTATGGACCATTATAAAGGTTGTGATGGGTTGGAGACCATTATAAAGGGTTGTGATGGGTTATGGACCATTATGAAGATTATGATGGGTTATGGACCATTATGAAGTTTGTGATGGGTTATGGACCAATATGAGGGGTTTTGATAGGTTATGGTCAATTATAAAGAGTTGTGATGGGTTATGGACCATAGAAATGGTTGTGATGGGATATTGACCATTATGAAGGGTTGTGATGGGTTAGGGACCATTATGAAGGGTTGTGATGGGTTACGGACCATTATGAAGGGTTGTGATGGGTTATGGACCATTATGAAGATATACAGGTTATGGACAATTATGAATGGTTGTTATGCTTATGGACCATTTTGTAGGGTTGCGATGGGTAATGGACCATTATGAAGTGTTGTGATGGGTTATGGTTAATTATGAAGGGTTGTGATGGGTTATAGACCATAGAAAGGGTTGTGCTGGGTTATGGACCATAGGATGGGTTGTGATGGGTTATGGTCAATTATGAAGGGATGTGATGGGTTATGGTCAATTATGAAGGGTTGTTGTAGGTGATGGACTGTTATGAAGGTTTGTATGCGTTATGGACCATTATGAAGGGTTGTTATGGTTACGGACCATTATGCAGGGTTGCGATGGGTTATGGACCATAGAAATGATTGTGATGGGTTATTGACCATTAAAAAGGGTTTTGATGGGTTATGGACCGTTATGTAGGGTTATGTGGGTTATGTACTATTATGAAGGGTTGTGATGAGTTATGCTCAATTATGAAGGGTTGTGATGCGTTATGGACCATTATAAAGGTTTGGGATGCCTTATGGACCATTATGAATGTTGTGATGGGTTGTGGACCATTATAAAGGGTTGCGATGTGTTATGGCCACTAAGTAGGGTTATGATTGGTTATGGACCATTATGAGGGGTTTTGATAGGTTATGGTAATTTATGTAGAGTTGTGATGGGTTATGGACCATAGAAAGGGTTGTGTTAGGTTATGGACCATTATGAAGGGTTGTGATGGGTTATGGACCATTATGAAGGTTTGTATGGGTTATGGACCATTATAAAGGGTTGTTATGGTTATGGACCTTAATACAGGGTTGCGATGTGTTATGGACCATTATGAAGTGTTGTGATTTGTTATAGTTAATTATAAAGGGCTGTGATGGGTTATGGACCATAGAAAGGGTTGTTCTGGGTTACGGACCATAGGAAGGGTTATGATGGGTAATGGTCAATTATGAAGGGTTGTGATGGGTTATGGTCAATTATGAAAGGTTGTGATGTTATGGCCTGTTATGAAGGTTTGTATGGGTTATGGACCATTATGAAGGGTTGTTATGGTTTTGGACCATTATGCAGGGTTGCGATAGTTATGGACCATAGAAAGGGTTGTGATTGGTTATGGACCATTAGAAAGGGTTGTCGTGGGTTATGGACCGTTATAAAGGGTTGTATGGGTTATGTACTATTATGAAGGTTTTGATTGGTTATGAACCATTATCAAGGATTATGATGGGTTATAGACCATTATGAAGGGTTGTGATAGGTTATGGTCAATTATGATGGGTTGTTATGGGTTATTGACCATAGAAAGGGTTGTGTTGGGTTATGGACCATTATGAAGTGTTGTGATTGGTTATGCTGAATTATGAAGGGTTGTGATGGGTTATGGACCGTTATAAAAGGTTGTGATGCGTTATGGACCATTATGAAGGTTGTGATGGGTTATAGACCATTATAAAGGGTTGTGATGGGTTATGGACCATTATGAAGGTTGTGATGGGTTATGGACCATTATGAAGCTTGTGATGGGTTATAGACCATTATGAGGGGTTTTGATACGTTATGGTCAATCATAAAGAGTTGTGATGGGTTATGGACCATAGAAAGGGTTGTGTTAGGATATAGAACATTATGAAGGGTTGTGATGGGTTATGGACCATTATGAAGGGTTGTGATGGGTTATGGACCATTATGAAGGTATACGGGTTATGGAAAATTATGAATGGTTGTTATGGTTATGGACCATTATGAAGTGTTGTGATGGGTTATGCTGAATTATGAATGGTTGTGATGGGTTATGGACCGTTATAAAGGGTTATGATGGGTTATGGACCATTATGAAGGTTGTGATGGGTTATAGACCATTATAATGGGTTGTGATGGGTTATGGACCATTATGAAGGTTGTTATAGGTTATGGACCATTATGAAGGTTGTGATGGGTTATGGACCATTATGAGGGGTTTTGATAGGTTATGGTCAATTATAAAAAATTGTGATGGGTTATGGACCATAGAAAGGGTTGTGTTGGGATATAGACCATTATGAAGGGTTGTGATGGGTTATGGACCATTATGAAGGTATACGGGTTATGGACAATTATGAATGGTTGTTATGGTTACGGACCATTATGTAGGGTTGCGATGGGTTATGGACCACTATGAAGTGTTGTGATGGGTTATGGTTAATTATGAAGGGTTGTGATGGGTTACAGACCACAGAAAGGGTTGTGCTGGGTTATGGACCATAGGATGGGTTGTGATGGGTTATGGTCAATTATGAAGGGTTGTGATGGGTTATGGTCAATTATGAAGGGTTGTGATAGGTTATGGACTGTTATGAAGGTTTTTATGCGTTATGGACCATTATGAAGGGTTGTTATGGTTACGGACCATTATACAGGGTTGCGATGGGTTATAGACAATAGAAAGGGTTGTGATGGGTTCTTGACCATAAGAAAGGGTTTTGATGGGTTATGGACCGTTATGAAGGGTTATGTGGGTTATGTACTATTATGAAGGGTTGTGATGAGTTATGCTCAATTATGAAGGGTTGTGATGGGTTATGGACCATTATAAAGGGTTGTGATGCGTTATGGACCATTTTGAAGGTTGTGATGGGTTATGGACCATTATAAAGGGTTGTGATGGGTTATGTGTTGGAATACGATAGCATAAAAACAACGCAGCGGAAACAGAAATCAAAATCGTATTCAACTAGGATCACAGAATCATGCACACTTTTGTAACTGTAAAATCAAGAGGGTTCAAGACATACCTTTTAAATCACAGATCTGATTTTGTTAGGATGACGAGAGCCCAAAGTAGAACTCCTCTAATGTAATCGCACCCAAGACAACGATCCAGCACCCGTTGATGTAGTATATACCTTTGCTTGAAGTTTTAGCACGTAATACCTAGGGTTTTGAAAGAAATCGGCCGTATACCGAGGGGTGGGAGGAGGGTGACGAAAATTAGGGTTTTGGCAGGCTTTACAACTCAGATCTAGGGTTGTATTTATAGTGCTCCTCATCCTTATCCCCTCCCTTGTGGATATTTCACTTTGGTCCTTTATCCTTATTAAGTTTCTAATTAATATACCTTTACTTTGGTATATTAATAAACTTAACCATTAAGTTTCTAATTAATATATCTTTACTTTGATATATTAATAAACTTAACCCCTCAAGTTTATTTTCGATCTCTTTTAGCTAAATCGTCTCTTGCGTGTAACCCAAAAGGACCCTACTATTTATAGTAATATTACCAACTTGTTATAACGATGGACATATAACCAACAGTCTCTCACATGCACTTGTTATAACAACTGTATGGTCTAATATTCCCTAACCTAGTAAGGTGTATGTCATCCTAGACAAATGCCGTGTTCATCTAATGAAACAGCCCTTAGGCAAGTGATCAAATATTCCTTTGTTCTACAAGATATCCTTATGAACGTCTGACATGGAATTGTGTCAGTCTCAAACATTCAAAATTATGTTTCCCGATAGAGATTTGTGATGACCACAATAGACTGCACTATTGATTCTATATCAATTCAGTCTCGGTACGGCCGTACACTTGCTGTCAGCACCAAATCATCGAGGGGCCCATGGATATCGCTTCTCCTGTTAGGGCAGAAGGAACAAATAAACTTTGACTACACGGATCTCGCCTACTCATCATGTCATACCTGGACATTCCCTGTATGGCTGCCAGTTACGGACAACGTTGGAGAAAACCAAGGCACAACAGACTGCAGGACAAAGAATCAATGCATCTCCGCTTGAAGAATATAAGATATTACCATCTTAGAATTACTCGTGACAGATTCCATGAAGTAATCTCTAAGTGCAGGTTACTCCAATACTTAATCCCTATTAAGTACACATGAGAATTAGTGCATCTCCATGCTATGTCCATCTCTATGGACAATTTACCAATTCCTCATGTCAGTCTTGAATCAATACTTACTCCCAAAAGTATGACCGACTGTGGATAGTTTGAATAATAATTAAATTATTCAGGAAGTCAATAAAACACGCAAAATCGGAACACAATGATAAACTAATGAAATGACTGCCTTTATGTATATATTATGTTCTCCACATAATAATCTTCATATCAGATAGAGTTTTTCATTGCTTAAGTTCCCAATACAAATCAAACTATACTAACTTCACTCAAAGTCAATTCATTTGCATATCTAATGCATATGGACTTAGCATGATCGATTCTGCTTAGTCCGAGACATTGACTTAGTGATCAGATCAGCTATCTTGCCTCATCCGATATAGCTCTATTAACTGAGATGTCTCTTTTGGTAAGAACTCGGATCCTGACTGCGTACAAGAACCGTTTCTATTAGTTTTGGAAGCTAGTATCAGTGTGCTTCTTTACACTGAGTTCTCCCATACTATAATGGATCAAGAATATCTTAAACATTTAAGATACTTCGTGACTTCCATCCATTTGACTTTTTCCAAGATTAGCCTAATGTCAAATCATCATGCTCAAGGCATATGATACATTAGGTCTCGTACATTATGTGATTGATCCATATGCAAGTGCATACGGGACTCAACTCATTTCATCCAGGATCTAAATGGAACTAGGACTCTGAGTTTCACTCAATCCTAAACCCTGATACAGAAACTTGAATCCCTTATAGGAGTCTTGTATCTCTAGATCCGACTGTTCATGTACTCTGGCATGAAGCACTTAGTTCTATCTCCATAGATCATGATGCTTCATATGCAATAGGTCACTCCTATGTCATTTGTAGCACAGCAATTCTCATTTATTTATGATTTCTCGATATAGGGACGTTTACATGAGAACTTTGCTATCTGTGTACGACATAGGTTAGACTTCAATGCTCCCACTAGCTCTGACATATACACATGGCTCATCTTCACTTCTCGAAAATCCAAACTCTTTGATTTTCTCATCGAAGCAGAGATTCCAGCTATGAGATGCTTGTTTGAGTCCATAAATCGACTTCACAAGTTTACACACTCTATTAGGATATTTGGACTGTACAAAACCCTCTAGTTGTGTCATATACACATCCTCTGAAAGTTTTCCGTTAAGGAAAGCGGTTTTTACATCAATTTGCCATATTTCGTAGTCATAAAATGCTGCGAGGGAAAACAGTATCCTAATAGATTTAATCATTGCCACTGGTGAAAAAGTTTCCTCACAATCAATCCCTTGGGTTTGAGTATAACCCTTTGCCACTAGTCTGGATTTGTATGTGTGTACCTTTCCATCCATGTCTGTCTTCTTCTTGAAGACCCATTTACACCCAACTATTTTAAGGCCAGATGTTTGATCAACCAGGTTCCAAACTTGGTTATCATACATGGATTTCATCTCGCTCTCCATTATCTCTTTCCTTAAGGCAACCCAAAGGGCCTGCCACGACTTCCGATAATTGGTAGGGTCACAATGATCCACCAGACATTCATCACCTTCGTCAACATGTAATTCATGAAAACCAGGTGTATGACGTCCTTTATCAGTTTCTCGAACAGAAGATGGAGTTATGTCAGATTCCTCAGCAAACTCTTACTGAGTCTCAACAGGTTTTACTACCTCTGGTTGAGTGCTAGTGCCAACATCAGGCTCTTTGATCCTTTGAGTCTCATCAAGATCAGTCAGGCTCCCACTGATTTCTTGAATACCAGCTTCCTATCATAGAAGACTGCCATTTATACAACATCATACTATTGTCAAAATGCTTATTATATCCAAGTACTCTAATGGAATAACACTTCTGTTAATCGGCGTCCTCTGAGCTACACGATAAACCGTAAGTCTCAAGACCCCAAATTTCAAAATATGCTAGTGAAGAAACATCTACACTCCATATTTCTCAGACAGTGTTTATAGAACCTTTTGTATTGGTGCAAGGGTTAGGACTCTATTGTCTCTAAGGTTTAACCTTAGACATAGATTGGAAGCATAATACAATCCATCATAAGTCGAACCTTTATGTTCGATTATAACTCAGACACACCATACGATGCTCGTAGCGTTCTAAGTGGATTTGACTATTGAAACAATTTTCACAGTCCATTAGATGATTGTATAATCTTTGACTAAGAGACTCTTTATCCGCACTTGGATTTAGAATTCTCATCCTTTGCTCATTTGATTCAATACTCTGTTCTTGAAGTACTGAACACCATATAGGTTTCAAACTCGATAGAGTATTTTAGACGGTTTAGTGGATAAACTGAACGGTCCAAATACATTAGATGTACAAGGTCCAACAGATTCTCAGCCTTTGCCCACAATAAGTTGTGAGCAGTGCATAGTTACCTCTCTATGTAGACAAGAATAGCAGTTATCATAAGACTTTCAGTCAAATGATCTCCAGAATCCTATCCATCTGGAGTTCTGGTAGCTTCTTTCAAGTTTACAAAACCAGACAATTCCACTCATACCATTAATCCAAACATTTGGATTCTCTTGAATCAACCTTTTCGAACTATTGTTGTGAACCAGTTCTCGTAGATGTAATGACCATAACTTTGTTCCAAAATAACTTTTAAAATAACTTTTATTTAAAACAACCTTTATTTAAACCAAGTCAAAACCATTTGATGAAACAATGTTCACATCAACAATCTTCAAATTTCAAAACCATAAACTAAAACACTATAGAGAAGTTGGTTCCTAATCCTATGGATGAAAGCAAGCTGCTTGTAGTCCATGATTCGATCCAGCTCTCCATGGTTTGTACCTCTGCTTTATTCCAGTCTCTGCCTATTAAAATGGCAATACTGGTCATAAGCAAAGCACTTATGGAATTACAAATATACCTGAAGTGCCATACTCTTTGGCTTGCAACTACTTCTATTGCATCAGATATCTTGAGAATTTATGCCTTCCATGTCCCACATCCTTTCAGTGGAAACAAAATCTTCCTCAGGATTTCAGTATTGAGGTTTCTTTAGGAAAATCATTCCCTTGATAGGGTTTGTCCTTTTCCTTTTGACACCTCCTTTAGGAACTGTGGTGTTGGATTCCCTAGCCATGTAAAGTTCTACTTTCCTCAACATGCTATGTAATCTCTCGAAGGGTCCTTTTAAGTTCTATATAATGAAGTCCAGAATGAACTAATCATAAGAACTAGTCAGCGAGTTAAGGACAATGTCCGTGACTAACTCCCGACTTGTTGGAAATCCCAACCTCCACATTTGGTCAACGTACCCTCTTATGCTAAACATATGGGTATTGACTCTCCATCCAAGTAACAGCCTACATCCAAATAATGCTTTCATGACTTCGAATCATTCCCATTTAACCTGCTCTTGGATTATGTCCTTAAGCCGGTTAATCATGTCAAAGCACCAAGACCCCACAATCTTCTTTGAAGCTCGGGAATCATAGTGTTTAACATGAATAATTTAGACGTCTAAGATGATTGACCGTCTATTTCAGCACTAGTGGATCTGGCTGGATAATCTATGTCGTTGAACTTACTTTGATCGAATCATATAAGATTTTCCCTCGACATTGAGTACTCTTCTCAAGTTCTGGAACCAACACGCATAATCTATGTCGTTGAACTTACTTTGATCGAGGAAGCCACGCAGTAAAAAAAAACTTGTAACTTTCAAACTTTCTTTAGTTGACATCTAAAATAGAGTTTTGTTTAGTTTGATTATCCCTTAATAAATTAATTACCCATAAAATTATTTTACTTAAGGCTAGAATCCATATTTCGCTTTTGGTGGTGAAGAGGTATGCCGTAGTCACCCCCAGAAGTTATTTAGGTAGGCAATACTCTTTTGCCAACTTCAATCTCTATGAAGCTTCTAGATCTTTTGGGATTCATTGAATCTGATCAATGGCATGTTTAATCTCATCATGCTCATCCTCTCTCTCGTGACGGGTATGCCGCGGATCACGAGTTTGGATGGTAAATCGACCACGAAGACCCACGTGACACCCGGCCCATGATTCATGAGTTATCGCGAGTATCACATCATTTTGGCCGAGTCCAATCCGACGCGTTGGCTATAGCACATCCCACGCCGGAAGGGCCCGGTTAAACGTGTGGTTCTTTGTGGGTAGCATGAGATTCACATTTTCATAAAACGGGATTTCGTTTCGTTAAGTTAAAACATTTTAACTTTCTTTTTGGCAAAATGGTCTTCTAAACTTTTAAAATCCGTCTTACAATTGCCAATAATTTTAAAACATGTTAACAACTTTTAACAATCTAGTTTTGCATATATCATTCTTGTTAAAACACTTTAACCTTTTAATTGGCAAAATGGTCAATTTAAACATTCAAAACCGGTTTGAAATTGCCAATTTAACTTTTGAAAAATTCCATTAACTTTTAACAAATTTTTCTTACTTGTGTATTTTCAGTGATACTTTTATCTTGAAACATTGTCCTATCAAACCCTTTCGGTAACTCCACTCGATAAAATGTGACAGGCGGTGAGGGTGGTAAGCAATGAATGCTATTTAAAAACCGACCTCATTAGGAATAAAAAAGACCTCCTTCAACCTTCTACACATTTAGAGTAGGTGAGCCTAGTCACGGTCTGACCAATGTTTTATTTTAAGTTATACATATAGATACAATTCTAATATATATATATCATTTAAAATTTTAAGTATTCTTTGAAAATTATGTTTAACTATTAATTCTATTAAACACGCAAGGATGCAGTGTTAACAATTAATTTAAACAATCATCCATTAAATTTTGAAGCATTTTAAACTTTGTGTTTAGCTATTAATCCTATTGAGCATGGAAGCATTCTATGTCAATTATTAATCTAAACAATCATACAATATTAAAATTGTTATAAATTCCGCGTTACCATGACAATTATGAACAAACTAAACACTAGAATATAGATGAAGAAAGAAAGAAAGCTTGAGAGCTTGGAGAGAGTAGAGAGAGTTTATATCACTTGTGAAAGAGTTGATATGAGATGCATTTTCTTCCTTACATTGATGGTCTATTTATACTATCAAGTCTACTATTCAAATATAGTTGTTTAATTGGTAAATGCAAAGTGATGACATAATGTTGTCATTCACCAATTACTTGTAACACTCCCCCTTGAATGGCATCATTCTACATCAGAGTTCAATTTTGAAGTACTGCCTCATTAAAAACCTTGCTAAAGAAAACCCAGTGGGAAAAACTTTAGCGAAGGGAAAAAGAGTGCAGTGTCTAGTTGACTCCCCCTTATATAGATATCGAATGACCATTATGTATTGTGTAGATGTCTCATTCCAATACCATGAACATGTTTTCTAAAGATCTTGGTAGGAAGTGCCTTTGTGAAAAGATCTGCTGCATTGTTGCTAGATTGAACATATTTTAGTTCAATCTGTTGATTCTTTATACACTCTTGAGTATATTCAAAAAACTTTGGAGGAATATGTTTTGTCCTGTCGCTTTTGATGTACCCTTCTTTCATTTGAGCGACACATGCTGCATTATCTTCATAGATTAAGGTTGGAGATTTATCTTTATCAATTCCACAAGAAGTCAGGATAAGTTGTGTCATCGATCTTAACCATGTACATTCTCTACTAGCTTCATTTAGAGCAATTACTTCTGCATGATTTGAAGATGTGGCGACGAGTGTTTGCTTTTGAGAACGCCAAGATATTGCAGTACCTCCATTCATGAATACATATCCAGTTTGAGATCTAGCTTTATGAGGATCAGACAAGTAACCTGCATCTGCATAACCAATCAAGCCTTGTTTTGAACTATTAGCAAAAAATAAACCTAAATCAGTAGTTCCGCGAAGGTATCGTAATATGTGCTTGATTCCATTCCAGTGTCTTTTTGTTGGAGATGAACTAAATCTTGCTAATAGATTTACTGCAAAAGAAATGTCGGGTCTAGTACAATTAGTAAGATACATAAGAGCTCCAATTGCATTAAGATATGGTACTTCTGGACCAAGAATTTCTTCATTTTCCTCACAAGGGCGATATGGATCTTTGTCAATATTTAGTGATCTAACAATCATTGGAGAGCTTAAAGGTTTGGATTTATCCATATTAAAACGTTTCAAGACCCTTTTTGTATAGTTCGATTGATGGACAAGTATCCCATTTGGCATATGCTCAATCTGTAAACCAAGACAATATTTGGTTTTCCCAAGGTCTTTCATTTCAAATTCTTTCTTTAAAAATTCAATCACTTCAAGGATTTCTTTATTCGTCCCAATAATGTTTAGATCATCAACATAGACGGCTATAATCACATATCCAGATGTTGTTTTCTTAATAAATACACACGGACAAATAGTATTGTTTTTATAGCCTTTGCTTATTAAGTAATCACTTAGACGATTGTACCACATACGTCCAGATTGCTTTAACCCATACAATGATCTTTGCAGTTTGATAGAATACATTTGTTTGGGTTTTGCACTTAATGCTTCTGGCATTTTAAATCCTTCGGGGATTTTCATATATATATCACTGTCAAGTGATCAATATAAGTAAGCAGTAACAACAACCATAAGATGCATATCTAAATTTTCAGAAACTGCTAGACTGATTAAATATCTGAAAGTGATTGCATCCATATCAGGAGAATATGTTTCTTCATAATCGATTACCGGCCTTTGAGAAAAACCCTGAGCAACGAGCCTGGCTTTGTATCTCACAATTTCATTTTTCTCATTTATTTTTCGTATAAAAATCCATTTGTGTCCCAATGGTTTCACAACTCCAGGTGTGAGTATAATAGGTCCAAAAACCTTTCTGTTATTGAGAGATGTTAATTCAGCTTGCATGGCCTCTTTCCATTTACCCCAATCCTGTCTATTTTGGCATTCAATGACAGATTGTGGTTCTGGATCCTCATTGATAATATTGCATGCAACTGAATAAGAAAATATTATATCTTCTAATTCATATTGGCTCCTTACTATTTTTATATGACCATAATTAATTTCAATCTCCTTATCATTTATTTCCTCAACTAGGGAAGTAATGTTATTTTGTGTTTCTTCATGAACACTTTCATTATGCTCAAACATATTTTCCATTCCTCTTCTTTTTCTAGGATTTGCATCCTTAGAACCAAATGGCCTTCCACGCTTCAGGCGTGCTTTGGATTCTTGAGTTACTTTTTCATCAGATTGTCTATCTGGGAGTTCAATTCGAGCTGGAGCATTAACAGCAGGTATATATGATTTAGTAACTCTTTTTGTATCAGTAAATGCATCAGGTAATTGATTTGCAACTTCTTGCAAATGTATTATTTTTTGAACACCCATCTCACATTCTTGTGTGCGAGGATCAAGATATGATAAAGAAGGTTCATACCATAAACATTCTTTTCTTGGGTTTTCATTTCTCCCCCAAGTGTTGGGAAATTTTCTTCATTGAAATGGCAATCAGCAAGACGTGCTGTAAACATATCACCTGTCAAAGGTTCAAGATATCTTATTATTGAATTTGTTTCAAAACCAACATATATTCCCAACCTCCTTTGAGGACCCATTTTTGTACGTTGTGGTGGAGCAATAGGAACATATACTGCATTTCCAAAAATTTTAAGGTGGGATATATCTGGTTCTTTTCCAGAAACAAGTTGAAAGGGAGAATATGTATGATATGCACTTGGTCTCATACGAATCAGTGATGCAGCATGTAAAATTGCATGACCCCATATGGAAACAGGAAGTTTTGTTCTCATTATTAATGGTCTAGCTATTAATTGGAGACGTTTAATCAGTGATTCTGCTAAACCATTTTGAGTGTGTACATGTGCAACTGGATGCTCAACAGTAATTCCTATAGACATACAATAATCATTAAATACTTGAGACGTAAACTCACCTGCATTATCAAGTCTCACTTTATTGATGTTATAATCAGGAAAATGTGCTCTCAGTTTAATAATCTGAGTTAGGAATTTTGCGAAAGCCATGTTACGAGTTGATAATAGGCAAACATGAGACCATCTAGTTGATGCATCTATTAAGACCATAAAGTATTTAAATGGTCCAGAAGGTGGATGAATTGGTCCACATATGTCTCCTTGAATTCTTTCTAGAAATCTAGGTGATTCCCTTTCAACTTTCATTGGTGAAGGTCTTGTAATTAATTTCCCAAGGGAACAAGAAATACACGAGTTCTTATTACCTATTTGAGGGAACTTTTGGTCCTTCAATGGATGCCCAGATGTATTTTCAATTATTCGGTGCATCATTGTTAATCCTGGATGACCCAGCCTGTCATGCCACAAACTAAATATTCTAGGATCACAAAATTTTTCTTTAACCACCAAATTTGACTCAACTATATTTATATATGTAAAATGTAAACCAGAATCAAATTGTGGTAATTTCTCCAATATATGGTTTTCATTTATTATAAACATATATTTCTTGTTTCCTATTGTTTTGGTGAATGTGTCATATCCGTTAAGAGATATATCATTAAAACCCAATAAATTTCTGTTTGACTTTGGGGAAAATAACGCATTACTGATTACAAACTTCGTACCATTAGGTAACATGAAACAAGCATTTCCTGCTCCTACGATCAAGTCTACAGGACCTGATATTGTATTTATGTGCCCTTTTACGGGTTTTAGTGTGGAAATATATTTCTTTGTTTTCAAGATGGTGTGTGTGGTACCACAATCAATTATTAAGAGTTCTCCAAGATTTCCTTGGTTTTGTGCTCCAGTTGAACTCATTTTGAACTTCATATAAGAAAAATAAATGATGAGTTATGAACACAATTTTAATAAAAGTGACCCAAAAAAAAACTTCATTAAGAAAGAAAAACATTACAATGAAAAATTAAAAAACATGTTACAAAAAGGAAACTAGTTTTCTAGGATGTCTAAATCATTGCAAAAGTCTAGAGTGTTTAGTTCAATGTTTCCTAAATCAACACAATCGATGAGGTTGACTTCTTTCCCCTTTCCTTTAATGGAATCTTGGTAAAGTTTACAAAGATGGGGATCTGTACGACAGGTCCTTGACCAATGACCTGTGCTACCACATCTATAACAAGAACCTCCGGGGTTCTGTGATGTTCCGGCATCATTTCTTTTTTCTTGTGGTTGGACATTATTTCCTTGTGGAGTGTGTTGATTATTGTTTCTTTGACCACGCCCACGGTTATAAGGATGACCGCGTCCACGATCCTGAGTATAAACGCGCCCAAAATTTTGTTTTTGGTTAAAATGGTCTCGACCGCGACCACGGCCTCGTCCATGTCCACGACCACGACCACGTCCTCGTCCATACGAATTATTTCTAGGTTCATAAGTGATAGTAGTATTTGCTTCAGGAAGTGCTACAAAACCTGTTGGACGGGACTGGTGGTTCTTTATTAATAGTTCATTATTTTGTTCAGCAACAAGGAGAAGTGTATTAAGCTCAGAATATTTTTTGAGCTTTTGCATACGATATTGTTGTTGCAATGTCATATTTGATGCATGGAATGTGGAGAGAGTTTTCTCCAACATTGAAGCATCAGAAACCTCTTCCCCACAAAATTTTAGTTGTGAACATATTCGAAATAATGCGGAATTATAGTCATGTACCTTTTTGAAGTCTTGAAACCTCAACGATAACCACTCAGCCCTAGCACTTGGAAGTATAACTTCCTTTTGGTGATCAAATCTTTCTTTTAAGCTTTTCCAAAGAGTTCTAGGATCGGTGGTATTGAGGTATTCATACCTCAACATTTCATCGATGTGTTTGCGAAGGAAAATTATTGCACGTGCTTTATCTTGCGACGTGCACTTATTTTTTTCTTTTATAGTTTCAGATAAATCCATGGACTCAAGATACATCGTAACATCTATAGTCCAAGGCATGTAGTTCTTTCCGCTGACTTCAAGAGCGGTAAATTCAAGCTTTGCAATGTTTGACATATTGTAGTTCCTTGATTAAGATCGATGTGTCTTTTAATTGCCTTCGTTAGAGCCTCGTGCTGATAACGTGTTATAAATTCCACATTACCACGACAATTATGAACAAACTAAAAACTAGAATATAGATGAAGAAAGAAAGAAAGCTTGAGAGCTTGGAGAGAGTAGAGAGAGTTTATATCACTTGTGAAAGAGTTGATATGAGATGCATTTTCTTCCTTACATTGATGGTCTATTTATACTATCAAGTCTACTATTCAAATATAGTTGTTTAATTGGTAAATGCAAAGTGCTGACAAAGTGATGACATAATGTTGTCATTCACCAATTACTTGTAACAAAAATCACCATTTTATAACAAGAAATCTGATTTCAGAAAATAAAACATCACGACCGCCGCGACGCAAAACACGAGAAAACGCGACGCGGTAATCAAAAGAAACCGATCATGACAAGAACGACGCGGCGCGGAACACTAGGAAACGCAACGCGGCAAAACCCTAATGATCGTAACTTTAGAAAAACCCGCGACGCGATAATTCAAGTACCGCGGCGCGGACGTCGATCAGATTCGATAAATCAGAAAAAAACGATTTTTTAACAATTTTAATCGAATCAAAATAGTACAAAATCATGATAAACCTGGCTCTGATACCACTGTTGGAATACGATAGCATAAAAACAACGTAGCGGAAACAGAAATCAAAATCGTATTCAACCAGGATCACAGAATCATGCACACTTTTGTAACTGTAAAATCAAGAGGGTTCAAGACATACCTTTTAAATCACAGATCTGATTTTGTTAGGATGACGAGAGCCCAAAGTAGAACTCCTCTAATGTAATCGCACCCAAGACAACGATCCAGCACCCGTTGATGTAGTATATACCTTTGCTTGAAGTTTTAGCACGTAATACCTAGGGTTTTGAAAGAAATCGGCCGTATACCGAGGGGTGGGAGGAGGGTGACGAAAATTAGGGTTTTGGCAGGCTCTACAACTCAGATCTAGGGTTGTATTTATAGTGCTCCTCATCCTTATCCCCTCCCTTGTGGATATTTCACTTTGGTCCTTTATCCTTATTAAGTTTCTAATTAATATACCTTTACTTTGGTATATTAATAAACTTAACCATTAAGTTTCTAATTAATATATCTTTACTTTGATATATTAATAAACTTAACCCCTCAAGTTTATTTTCGATCTCTTTTAGCTAAACCGTCTCTTGCGTGTAACCCAAAAGGACCCTACTATTTATAGTAATATTACCAACTTGTTATAACGATGGGCATATAACCAACATTATGGACCATTATGAAGGTTGTGATAGGTTATGGACCACTATGAAGGGTTATGGACCATTATGAGGGGTTCTCATAGGATATGGTAATTTATGTAGAGTTGTGATGGGTTATGGACTATAGAAAGGGTTGTGTTGGGTTATGGACCATTATGAAGGGTTGTGATGTGTTATGGACTATTATGATGGTTTTTATGGGTTATGGACCATTATAAAGGGTTGTTATGGTAATGGACCATAATGCACGGTTACGATGGGTTATGGACCATTATGAAGTGTTGTGATGGGTTATGGTTAATTATGAAGGGTTGTGATGGGTTATGGACCACACAAAGGGTTGTGCTGGGTTATGGACCATATGATGGGTTGTGATGGGTTATGGTCAATTATGAAGGGTTGTGACGGGTTATGGTCAATTATGAAGGGTTGTGATAGGTGATGGACTGTTATAAGGGTCTGTATGCGTTATGGACCATTATGAAGGGTTGTTATGGTTACGGACCATTATGCAGGGTTGCGATGGGTTATGGACCATAGAAAGGATTGTGATGGGTTATTGACCATTAGAAAGGGTTTTGATGGGTTATGGACCGTTATGAAGGGTTATGTAGGTTATGTACTATTATGAAGGGTTGTGATGAGTTATGCTCAATTATGAAGGGTTGTGATGGGTTATGGACCATTATAAAGGTTTGTGATGCGTTATTTACCATTATAAAGGTTGTGATGGGTTGTGGACCACTATGAAGGGTTGTTATGGTTATGGACCATTATGCAGGGTTGCGATGGTTATGGACCATAGAAAGTGTTGTGATTAGTTATGGACCATTAGAAAGGGTTGTGATGGCTTATGGACCGTTATTGTAACGCCCCGGTTTTTCTCGGTACGTTATTTATTTTAATTAATTAATTAGGAGACATTATATTAATTTAATTAATTAAGGCATGATTAATTAAAAGATTTGGGCTTATAATTATTCCAATCTTTTAATCATATAATTAAGTCCATGGGTTTATAGCCAAACCCAATTAAAGCTTAAATGGTCTTCTAGCCCAAAGGCTTTAGGGTTTAGCCCACTAATCTAATATATTAGGGTTCAAAAACCCTAATTCCTCCACTCCACACTCTCTTTCACGCCACCCTCTCCCTCTCCTCCAACCAAGAACTTTTCTCTTGTGTTCATCCCTAACTTCAATCCTTGGTATGTTTGTAATTTTGATTGTTCTTCAATTCTATCATTTTATGTAGCATCTTATGTTGTTATTTTGATGTAGTAATCTCTCTACTTCTACCCTCTCTTTTAGATGTATGTATCTTAGTGTTAGATCTGAATACACCACCTCATTACATCATCATTGATGTACATATGAGTGTGAGTGTATGTGAAAGATCACTACAAAACCCTAAATTGAAAATCATGATCTTAGGGTTTTGTACTTGGATTTATAATTAAGTTCTTCTAGTTTTCATATGGCTAAATGAATCCCTAATGATCTCTAATCCGTTTTAGTACCACAATATTTATGGGGACTAAATAGGATGAGTTGGTACATCCTAGAATGTATCCCAAAGAGAAAAGGGTGGATTGGCCAAGATATGTCATTAAAGGTTATGTTTCTGCTTCAATCAGATTCGGTAACCATTTTGTAAAAATCATATCTCGAGTTATAGAACTCAAATGGACCCCATATCAGTGCCCAAGGTTCACAAATCGAGGGTTTGGGAAATGATCCTGGTCTGCTGTGATATGTCATTTTGTTTTTATCATTACGAGGGTTTGGGAAATGATCCTGAGTGATTCCAAATACCCACATGTACATTACATAGTTAATTTAATATCTGGAGAAAATGGGTCGTTAATTCTCAATATAACTTGGTTAGAATAGACCCACACTCTAGGTCAATGGACAGTCACCAGCTCATGCTGATTCTGTGATTGACCAACTTGTGATTTTTATATCTAGAGCATTGGAAACCATTTTTAATCGATTCCAACTCTGAGACTTGTAATTTTGTGTCTAATGTGCCTCTGAGTTTTGGTTGGGGCTAATTCCACCCACAAGTTGGGTAGAATTGGCCAACACCACCTGACTGTCCGTCCAAAGACTGCAGTGACAAGTCTTTTTGTAAAATTCATATCTCTTACATCTTTTGGAGTTATGAGGAGTTCCTTATGGTTCTGGAAACCTAAGCCATTGTAGTTTCTTGAAAAAATTATTTAATCCTATGTTTATATTGTGAATTTTGGAGTAATTCAGTCCCGATCAGCAGGACTGTTTTAGAGTCCTTGCTGTGATTACTCCCTTCTCATTTCTTAGTTTCACAACTTCACTCTTCTAACCTTTAGTTCTATTTAGGTGAAGCCTTGAAGTTTGCACAAGCTTGGTAGCCTTATATTAACTCCTATCCGTTACACACTCACTCAAGGTGAGTTCCCTCACACCGTTGTATTAGTGTTTATGTTTGCTAGATAGCTCGTGTGTGATTGTTTAGATATAATATTTAAAGCATGCTATATTATGGTTACAAAATCGTACATGTGCACTGTATGTGATTGATTAATACTATGAGGGGTAGTTAGGTAAGATCACCAACGTTATACTCTTTATGAGGTGCGGGGATCGGGGCCAAAGGATACGGGATTTACCCGGTGCGGCTCAAACCTACAAGTCCTCCCTATTAATATAAGCATTGATTTGTTCCTTGCTTATTAATGTAATTATAATTGGAATTGGATTTGAATTAGTAAATGTGAATATTGATATGATGTCTGTGTTTGAATTCACTAAGCTTTATGCTTACGGTTCTCCCTAACATTTTCAGGTATTAAGATTAAAGAGGCTGAGGCGTGACTTGGAGCACCGGGATACCACTACTAGAAGAGTTTCCATTTTGGGACATTATTATTATTTTGCTTCCGCACATTATTATGTTTATTTCGTCATAATTTGGTTTTGTGATACTTATCTTTTGTAAACTCATAGCTTATTTTATAAAAGTTGTTTTAAAAAGTTCAAATATTTTGTGAAAATTTTTGGGTGTGACAAGTTGGTATCAGAGCACACGTTTGAGAGAAATAGGCATTCTTAGGAATGTTCTAGACTCAAATTTGAGGCTCTTAAAATTTTGTTCCCCTTAAAATAATTTCTAAAAGAATTTCCTTTAAAATTTTGAAGACTAGTAGTGGAAGATCCCAGGGTGTGCCGGTCAGCCAAGTAAGCCTTGTTTCTTATACTTTTATTTTGATAGATTATTGCACCTTGAATTGTTATTAGGAGCTTTGCCTTGAATTGTTATTAGGAGCTTTGCCTTTAGACTTTTCATTAGCTAGCCCTAAAATTGTTAAATTTTCACCTAGGCTAGTAATACCATGTGAGAGAGAGTTGTTTAAATAACCGGGTAGAGCGAACTGGAACATTTGAAACTAGACGCGAATGCAAGATTGGAATTTGTGTGGAAGGTAGTAGAAGGGCCCCTACTATTTGAAGCACCGATGCCGATCTCGTGTCGGGGCAAGGTTGAAAATATCCAGTGAGCTCAGTGTTCCGTCATCATAGAAATATCTAGGACGAATAAATCCTAATAATCTCTTTACTCTGCGAATATAGATGGCTCCGGCTACTCGTCTAAATCAGACCCAAATGGAGCAAGTTAGGGAACTCATCGCTGAAGAATTTAACAATGCCTTCAACGACCTCATTCCGAATGTCACTATCGACATCATTACCCAAGTTCGTGCCCTCTTGGATGAGCGTTTCGCAGCTGTTCACGGAGGAGCTTTACCCGCGCCTCTTGTTCGCGACTCAGCCTATTACTATGAGAAGTTCTCTAAGTGCCACCCCCTCAGTGGAATGATGACTTGAATCCAGTAGAGGCTAAGCACTGGATTGCCGATATTGAAAGCGCCCTTATGACTTGCGGGTGCCCAGACCAGTTCAAGGTTGTTGTTGCGATGAGCCAGCTGAGGAAGAAGGCGAATGCCTGGTGGAAGACTGTTATGACATTGTTGACTGAGGATGAGCTGAGAGCCATGACTTGGGCCCAGTTTGTGGAGAGGTTTGAGAAGCAGTATGTGCCCAAGGTGGAGCAGCAGCGGATGCTGCAGCAGTTTATGACCTTTGAGCAGACTTCAGAGTGCGTGTCAGATCTGAATGCCAAGTTCCTGGAGATGATGTCTTTCTGTCCCTCATTTGCCGGAGATGAGGCATGGTTGGTTAGCAGGTATAAGGATGCCCTTCGTACGGAGATACGGGAGTTTGTGAGCATGCAGGAGTTTGGAAGAATTGCAAATCCTCAGTGGTGGTGGCATCACCACAGGTTCCCTCTTCGGTTCCTACCTGTTTTAACTGCAACGAGAAGGGACACAAAAAGCCTGATTACCCACTGTTGAAGAATAGTGGTGGAGGCGGGGGTATGAAACCCGCGGGTGCATCGTCATCTAAGGGAACTACCATGGTGACACGAGGACGTGTTCACCAACTGACTGCAGCAGAGCCGGCGATTACCGCGACTGTGGCGGGTAAAATCCCCTTTCCTTCATTCTCCTTCACTCTTGTATTGTTTAAATTTGACGGTAGTTTAAATATTGTTTATATGTTGTGGATCAGGCACTTATTTATTAGACTCCGAGCCCGCTGTTTTCATGTTCGACAGCGGTGCTACTCATTCTTTTGTATCTCGCACATTCATTAATCGTCTGGGTCGTAGTATCGGAAAACTGGCTCGCCCAATGGTTATCGAAGTTGCCGATAACCGTATGATTTATGTCACCGACGTGTATCGGGGCTGTACTCTTGAATTTTCCGGGGTTGAATTCCCTATTGATCTTATTCTCATTGCGATGCGAGATCTTTGTGTTATCGTGGGTATGGATTGGCTTGACGCGTTTGATGCAGAAATCCTCTGTCGTAAGAAACAAGTTCGCGTTCGAAACCCTAAGGGCGGAGAACTTATCATTCGGGGAGATACTCCTCGTTTGGCCATCGCTTCTTGTTCTGCTGCCAGGGTGCTTAATGGAATTCCGGTTGTTTCCGACTTCAGCGTTGTTTTTCCGGAGGAACTCCCTGGCTTGCCCCCTATTCGGCAAGTGGAGTTCCGCATTGATCTATTGCCGGGTGCGACTCCGATAGCTAGAGCTCCATATAGGTTGGCGCCACCCGAAATGAAAGAACTCCAAGAGCAACTTCAAGAGTTAAGTAGTAAGGGTTTTATACGGCCTAACTCTTCGCCATGGGGTGCTCCTATTCTTTTTGTCAAGAAGAAGGCTGGCACCCAGCGTATGTGTATCGATTATAGGGAGCTGAACAAGCGCACGATAAAGAACAGATACCCGCTACCACGTATTGACGACCTTTTTGATCAGCTGCAGGGAGCATCTTGGTTCTCCAAGATTGATTTACGGTCCGGTTACCACCAGATGCGAGTCCGAGAAGAAGACATTGAGAAGACCGCATTTCGTACTCGCTATGGGCATTATGAGTTCGTGGTGATGCCTTTTGGGCTCACCAATGCACCCGCCGCTTTTATGGACCTCATGAATCGGGTGTGCAGCCCGATGCTTGACCACTCTGTTATTGTGTTTATTGACGACATATTAGTCTACTCTAAGACGAAGGAGGAGCATGAGCAACATCTTCGGGAAGTTTTGGAGACCCTCGCGAGAGAAAAGCTTTATGCTAAGCTCTCGAAGTGTGAGTTTTGGTTAGAAGAGGTTCAGTTTTTGGGGCATGTGGTGAACAAAGAAGGTATCAAGGTCGACCAAGCCAAAGTGAAAACCATTAAGCAGTGGGAGGTTCCAAAAACGCCTTCCGAAATTCGTAGCTTTTTGGGTTTGGCTGGTTACTATCGTAGATTCATAGAAAATTTCTCAAAGACTGCGTTACTACTTACCCGACTGACCAAGAAATCAGAGAAATTTGTGTGGGGCCCGAAACAGCAAGCGGCGTTTGATGAATTGAGATCCCGATTATGTGATGCACCAATCTTGGCCCTAATGGATGGGGTGGAGGATATAGTGGTTTATTGTGACGCATCACTTCTGGGTTTTGGTGCAGTACTGATGCAGCGAGGCAGGGTTATAGCCTACGCCTCCCGACAGCTAAAACCCCACGAGCAAAATTACCCCACTCACGACTTGGAGCTTGGAGCTGTGGTATTTGCCCTCAAGATTTGGAGACATTATCTCTATGGGGTAAAGTTTATTGTATATACCGACCATAAGAGCTTGAAGTATTTGTTCGATCAGCGAGATCTGAACATGAGGCAGATTAGATGGCTGGATGTGGTGAAAGACTATGACTGCGAAATTCACTACCACCCCGGTAAAGCTAATGTGGTGGCTGATGCTCTCAGTCGTAAACCGTCTGCCGAGCCCATTCGAGCTAAGTGCCTCCGTATGACGATGGTGTCACCCTTGCTAGACCTGATCCGTGACGCTCAGAAAACGGCAACGAGCATCAAGCGGGAGAAAATTAAGAATGAACTGCCTAAAATGGAACTCGATAGTCGAGGTTTGTTGACCCGCCATGGTAGAGTTTGGGTTCCATTTACAGGAGGCAACCGTAAAACCTTAATGGAGGAAGCTCACAAGTCCAAATTCTCCATACATCCAGGTGCTACCAAAATGTATCTGGATCTTCGGGAGGGTTACTGGTGGCACGGAATGAAGAATGATGTAGCCCGGTTCGTGGAAGAATGTATGACTTGCCGGAAGGTCAAGGCGGAGCACCAGAAACCGCATGGGAAATTGCAACCTTTGGAGATTCCGGAATGGAAATGGGAGCATCTGACCATGGATTTTATCACTAAGTTGCCTAGGACTGCCCGTGGAGCTGATACTATTTGGGTGATTGTCGACCGTCTAACTAAGAGCGCTCACTTCTTGGCCATAAAGGAGAGTTCACCTGCAAAGAAGTTGGCCGAGATCTTTGATCGTGAGATTGTCTCATTGCATGGTGTGCCCGTTTCTATTGTCTCCGACCGTGACACCCGTTTTACTTCTTGGTTTTGGCGGAAATTTCAGGAAGAGATGGGTACACGATTACACTTTAGCATAGCCTTCCACCCGCAGACGGACGGGCAGAGTGAGAGGACGATTCAGACACTGGAAGACATGCTTCGGGCATGTGCGATCGATTTTGGGGGTAGTTGGGATGATCACTTGCATCTAGCCGAGTTCTCCTATAACAAAAGTTATCACTCCAGCATTAAGATGCCCCCGTATGAAGCCTTGTATGGAAGGAAGTGTAGAACACCTGTTTGTTGGGGCGAGGTAGGGCAGAGGGTACTTGGGAGTACCGAGATCGTGCTGCAAACTACGGAAAAGATTCAGGTGATACGAGACCATTTGGCCACGGCAAGGAGTCGTCAGAAAAACTATGCCGACAAAAGACGCTCAGACCTTGAATTTCAGGTGGGAGACTCTGTGTTGTTAAAAGTCTCTCCCTGGAAAGGCGTAATCTGTTTCCGGAAGCGGGGAAAGCTAGGACCACGATTCATTGGACCATACAAGGTCATTGCTCGCGTTGGGGAGGTGGCCTATCGTTTAGAGTTACCTGAAGAGCTCAGCCTGATCCATGACACCTTCCACGTTTCTCAACTGCGGAAGTGTGTCGTTGATGAGACCACAGTGGTACCATTGGAGGATATCCAGCTTGATGAGCGTCTCAACTATGTTGAGCAACCAGTCGCGATTCTAGATCGGGAAACGAAGACCCTTCGGAACAAAACTATAAACTTGGTTAAGGTTCAGTGGCGACATAGACGGGGTTCAGAATGGACGTGGGAACCGGAGGAGGAGATGAGGGCTCATTATCCGGATTTATTTGTTGGCAATGACTTCGAGGACGAAGTCCGTTCCTAGTGGGGGAGATTTGTAACGCCCCGGTTTTTCTCGGTACGTTATTTATTTTAATTAATTAATTAGGAGACATTATATTAATTTAATTAATTAAGGCTTGATTAATTAAAAGATTTGGGCTTATAATTATTCCTATCTTTTAATCATATAATTAAGTCCATGGGTTTATAGCCAAACCCAATTAAAGCTTAAATGGTCTTCTAGCCCAAAGGCTTTAGGGTTTAGCCCACTAATCTAATATATTAGGGTTCAAAAACCCTAATTCCTCCACTCCACACTCTCTTTCACGCCACCCTCTCCCTCTCCTCCAACCAAGAACTTTTCTCTTGTGTTCATCCCTAACTTCAATCCTTGGTATGTTTGTAATTTTGATTGTTCTTCAATTCTATCATTTTATGTAGCATCTTATGTTGTTATTTTGATGTAGTAATCTCTCTACTTCTACCCTCTCTTTTAGATGTATGTATCTTAGTGTTAGATCTGAATACACCACCTCATTACATCATCATTGATGTACATATGAGTGTGAGTGTATGTGAAAGATCACTACAAAACCCTAAATTGAAAATCATGATCTTAGGGTTTTGTACTTGGATTTATAATTAAGTTCTTCTAGTTTTCATATGGCTAAATGAATCCCTAATGATCTCTAATCCTTTTTAGTACCACAATATTTATGGGGACTAAATAGGATGAGTTGGTACATCCTAGAATGTATCCCAAAGAGAAAAGGGTGGATTGGCCAAGATATGTCATTAAAGGTTATGTTTCTGCTTCAATCAGATTCGGTAACCATTTTGTAAAAATCATATCTCGAGTTATAGAACTCAAATGGACCCCATATCAGTGCCCAAAGTTCACAAATCGAGTTAGGCAACTTTCTTAAAAGGCACCCTCAATAAAAAGGACTTTACCTATGGTTAACAACAGCTTCTCTGTTGTTGGGTCTGATCCGGGTTTGCTGTGATATGTCATTTTGTTTTTATCATTACGAGGGTTTGGGAACTGATCCTGAGTGATTCCAAATACCCACATGTACATTACATAGTTAATTTAATATCTGGAGAAAATGGGTCGTTAATTCTCAATATAACTTGGTTAGAATGGACCCACACTCCAGGTCAATGGACAGTCACCAGCTCATGCTGATTCTGTGATTGATCAACTTGTGATTTTTATATCTAGAGCCTTGGAAACCCTTTTTAATCGATTCCAACTCTGAGACTTGTCATTTTGTGTCTAATGTGCCTCTGATTTTTGGTTGGGGCTAATTCCACCCACAAGTTGGGTAGAATTGGCCAACACCACCTGACTGTCCGTCCAAAGACTGCAGTGACAAGTCTTTTTGTAAAATTCATATCTCTTACATATTTTGGAGTTATGAGGAGTTCCTTATGGTTCTGGAAACCTAAGCCATTGTAGTTTCTTGAAAAAATTATTTAATCCTATGTTTCTATTGTGAATTTTGGAGTAATTCAGTCCCGATCATCAGGACTGTTTTAGAGTCCTTGCTGTGATTACTCCCTTCTCATTTCTTAGTTTCACAACTTCACTCTTCTAACCTTTAGTTCTATTTAGGTGAAGCCTTGAAGTTAGCACAAGCTTGGTAGCCTTATATTGACTCCTATCCGTTACACACTCACTCAAGGTGAGTTCCCTCACACCGTTGTATTAGTGTTTATGTTTGCTAGATAGCTCGTGTGTGATTGTTTAGATATAATATTTAAAGCATGCTATATTATGGTTACAAAATCGTACATGTGCACTGTATGTGATTGATTAATACTATGAGGGGTAGTTAGGTAAGATCACCAACGTTATACTCTTTATGAGGTGCGGGGATCGGGGCCAAAGGATACGGGATTTACCCAGTGCGGCTCAAACCTACAAGTCCTCCCTATTAATATAAGCATTGATTTGTTCCTTGCTTATTAATGTAATTATAATTGGAATTGGATTTGAATTAGTAAATGTGAATATTGATATGATGTCTGTGTTTGAATTCACTAAGCTTTATGCTTACGGTTCTCCCTAACATTTTCAGGTATTAAGATTAAAGAGGCTGAGGCGTGACTTGGAGCACCGGGATACCACTACTAGAAGAGTTTCCATTTTGGGACATTATTATTATTTTGCTTCCGCACATTATTATGTTTATTTCGTCATAATTTGGTTTTGTGATACTTATCTTTTGTAAACTCATAGCTTATTTTATAAAAGTTGTTTTAAAAAGTTCAAATATTTTGTGAAAATTTTTGGGTGTGACAGTTATGAAGGGTTGTATGGGTTATGTACTATTATCAAGGTTTTGATTGGTTATGAACCATTATCAAGGATTATGATGGGTTATTGACCATTATGAAGGGTTGTGATAGGTTATGGTCAATTATGATGGGTTGTTAACGGTTATGGACCATAGAAAGTGTTGTGTTGGGTTCTGGACCATTATGAAGGGTTGTGATGCGTTATGCTGAATTATGAAGGGTTGTGATCGGTTATGGACCGTTATAAAGGGTTGTGGTAGGTTATGGACCATTATTAAGGTTGTGATGGGTTGTAGACCATTATGAAGGTTGTGATGGGTTATGGACCATTATGAAGGTTGTGATGGGTTATGGACCAATATGAGGGGTTTTGATAGGTTATGGTCAATTATAAAGAGTTGTGATGGGTTATGGACCATAGAAATGGTTGTGTTGGGATATTGACCATTATGAAGGGTTGTGATGGGTTAGGGACCATTATGAAGGGTTGTGATGGTTACAGACCATTATGAAGGGTTGTGATGGGTAATGGACCATTATGAAGATATACAGGTTATGGCTAATTATGAATGGTTGTTATGATTATGGACCATTATGTAGGGTTGCGATGGGTTATAGACCATTATGAAGTGTTGTGATGGGTTATGGTTAATTATGAAGGGTTGTGATGGGTTATAGACCACAGAAAGGGTTGTGCCGGGTTATGGACCATAGGATGGGTTGTGATGGGTTATGGTCAATTATGAAGGGTTGTGATGGGTTATGGTCAATTATGAAGGGTTGTGATAGGTGATGGAATGCTATGAAGGTTTGTATGCGTTATAGACCATTATGAAGGGTTGTTATGGTTACGGACCATTACGTAGGGTTGCGATGGGTTATGGACCATAGAAAGGATTGTGATGGGTTATTGACCATTAGAAAGGGTTTTGATGGGTTATGGATCGTTATGAAGGGTTATGTGGGTTATGTACTATTATGAAGGGTTGTGATGGGTTATGGACCATTATAAAGGTTTGGGATGCCTTATGGACCATTATGAATGTTGTGATGGGTTGTGGACCATTATAAAGGGTTGTCATGGGTTATGGACCATTATGAAGGTTGTGATGGGTTATGGACCACTAAGTAGGGTTATGATGGGTTATGGACCATTATGAGGGGTTCTGATAGGTTATGGTAATATATGTAGAGTTGTGATGGGTTATGGACCATAGAAAGGGTTGTGTTAGGTTATGGACCATTATGAAAGGTTGTGATAGGTTATGGACCATTATGAAGGTTTGGGATGCCTTATGGACCATTATGAATGTTGTGATGGGTTGTGGACCATTATAAAGGGTTGTCATGGGTTATGGACCATTATGAAGGTTGTGATGGGTTATGGACCACTAAGTAGGGTTATGATGGGTTATGGACCATTATGAGGGGTTCTGATAGGTTATGGTAATATATGTAGAGTTGTGATGGGTTATGGACCAAAGAAAGGGTTGTGTTAGGTTATGGACCATTATGAAGGGTTGTGATGGGTTATGGACCGTTATGAAGGTTTGTATGGGTTATGGAGCATAATAAAGGGTTGTTAAGGTTATGGACCATAATGCCGGGTTGCGATGTGTTATGGACCATTATGAAGTGTTGTGATTTGTTATGCTTAATTATAAAGGGTTGTGATGGGTTATGGACCATAGAAAGGGTTGTTCTAGGTTATGGACAATAGGAAGGGTTATGATGGGTAATGGTCAATTATGAAGGGTTGTGAAGGGTTATGATCAATTATGAAAGGTTGTGATGGTTATGGCCTGTTATAAAGGTTTGTATGGGTTATGGACCATTCTGAAGGGTTGTTATTGTTTTGGACCATTATACAGGGTTGCGATGGTTATGGACCATAGAAAGGGTTGTGATTGGTTATGGACCATTAGAAATTGTTGTGATGGATTATGGACCGTTATGAAGGGTTGTATGGGTTATGTACTATTATTAAGGTTTTCATTGGTTATGAACCATTATCAAGGATTATGATGGGTTATTGACCATTATGAAGGTTTTGATTGGTTATGAACCATTATCAAGGATTATGATGGGGTATTGACCATTATAAAGGATTGTGATGGGTTATGGACCATTATGAAGGTTGTGATGGGTTATGGACCATTATGAAGGTTGTGATGGGTTATGGACCATTATGAGGGGTTTTGATACGTTATGGCCAATCATAAAGAGTTGTGATGGGTTATGGACCATAGAAAGGGTAGTGTTGGGATATAGACCATTATGAAGGGTTGTGATGGGTTATGGACTATTATGAAGGGTTGTGATGGGTTATGGACCATTATGAAGGTATACGGGTTATGGACAATTTTGAATGGTTGTTATGGTTATGGACCATTATGAAGTGTTGTGATGGGTTATGCTGAATTATGAAGGGTTGTGATGGGTTATGGACCGTTATAAAGGGTTGTGATGGGTTATGGACCATTATGAAGGTTGTGATGGGTTATAGACCATTATAATGGGTTGTGATGGGTTATGGACCATTATGAAGGTTGTTATGGGTTATGGACCATTATGAAGGTTGTGATGGGTTATGGACCATTATGAGGGGTTTTGATGGGTTATGGTCAATTATAAAGAGTTGTGATGGGTTATGGACCATAGAAAGGGTTGTGTTGGGATATAGACCATTATGAAGGGTTGTGTTAGGTTATGGACCATTATGAAGGGTTGTGATGTGTTATGGACCATTATGAAGGTTTTTATGGGTTATGGACCATTATAAAGGGTTGTTATGGTAATGGACCATAATGCAAGGTTACGATGGGTTATGGACCATTATGAAGTGTTGTGATGGGTTATGGTTAATTATGAAAGGTTGTGATGGGTTATGGACCACAGAAAGGGTTGTGCTGGGTTATGGACCATAGGATGGGTTGTGATGGGTTATGGCCAATTATGAAGGGTTGTGATGGGTTATGGTCAATTAAAAAGGGTTGTGATAGGTGATGGACTGTTATGAGGGTCTGTATGCGTTATGGACCATTATGAGGGGTTGTTATGGCTACGGACCATTATGCAGGATTGCGATGGGTTATGGACCATAGAAAGGATTGTGATGGGTTATTGACCATTAGAAAGTTTGATGGGTTATGGACCGTTATAAAGTGTTATGTGGGTTATGTACTATTATGAAGGGTTGTGATGAGTTATGCTCAATTATGAAGGGTTGCGATGAGTTATGGACCATTATAAAGGTTTGTGATGCGTTATGGACCATTATGAAGATTGTGATGGGTTGTGGACCATTATGAAGGGTTGTTATGGTTATGGACCATTATGCAGGGTTGCAATGGTTATGGACCATAGAAAGTGTTGTGATTGGTTATGGACCATTAGAAAGGGTTGTGATGGCTTATGGACCGTTATGAAGGGTTGTATGGGTTATGTACTATTATCAGGGTTTTGATTAGTTATGAACCATTATCAAGGATTATGATGGGTTATTGACCATTATGAAGGGTTATGATAGGTTATGGTCAATTATGATGGGTTGTTATGGGTTATGGACCATAGAAAGTGTTGTGTTGGGTTCTGGACCATTATGAAGGGTTGTGATGGGTTATGCTGAATTATGAAGGGTTGTGATCGGTTATGGACCGTTATAAAGGGTTGTGATTGGTTATGGACTATTATGAAGGTTGTGATGGGTTGTAGACCATTATAAAGGGTTGTAATGGCTTATGGACCATTATGAAGGTTGTGATGGGTTATGGACCATTATGAAGGTTGTGATGGGTTATGGACCAATATGAGGGGTTTTGATAGGTTATGGTCAACTATAAAGAGTTGTGATGGGTTATGGACCATAGAAATGGATGTGTTGGGATATTGACCATTATGAAGGGTTGTGATGGGCTAGGGACCATTATGAAGGGTTGTGATGGGTTATAGACCATTATGAAGGGTTGTGATGGGTTATGGACCATTATGAAGATATACAGGTTATGGACAATTATGAATGGTTGTTATGGTTATGGACCATTATGTAGGGTTGCGATGGGTTATGGACCATTATGAAGTGTTGTGATGGGTTTTGGTTAATTATGAATGGTGGTGATGGGTTATAGACCACCATAAGGGTTGTGCTGGGTTATGGACCATAAGATGGGTTGTGATGGGTTATGGTCACTTATGAAGGGTTGTGATGGGTTATGGTCAATTATGAAGGGTTATGATAGGTGATGGACTGTTATGAAGGTTTGTATGCGTTATGGACCATTATGAAGGGTTGTTATGGTTACGGACCATTATGCAGGGTTGCGATGGGTTATGGACCATAGAAAGGATTGTGATGGGTTATTGACCATTAGAAAGGGTTTTGATGGGTTATGGACTGTTATGAAGGGTTATGTGGGTTATGTACTATTATGAAGGGTTGTGATGAGTTATGCTCAATTATGAAGGGTTGTGATGGGTTATGGACCATTAATAAGGTTTGGGATGCGTTATGGACCATTATGAATGTTATGATGGGTTGTGGACCATTATAAAGGGTTGTGATGGGTTATGGACCATTATGAAGGTTATGATGGGTTATGGACCACTAAGTAGGGTTATGATGGGTTATGGACCATTATGAGGGGTTCTGATAGGTTATTGTAATATATGTAGAGTTGTGATGGGTTATGGACCATAGAAAGGGTTGTGTTAGGTTATGGACTATTATGAAGGGTTGTGATGGGTTATGGACCATTATGAAGGTTTGTATGGGTTATGGACCATTATAAAGGGTTGTTATGGTTATGGACCATAATGCAGGGTTGCAATGCGTTATGGACCATTATAAAGTGTTGTGATTTGTTATGGTTAATTATAAAGGGCTGTGATGGGTTATGGACAATAGAAAGGGTTGTTCTGGGTTATGGACCATAGGAAGGGTTATGATGGGTAATGGTCAATTATGAAGGGTTGTGATGGGTTATGGTTAATTATGAAAGGTTGTTATGGTTATGGCCTGTTATGAAGGTTTGTATGGGTTATGGACCATTATGAAGGGTTGTTATGGTTTTGGACCATTATGCAGGGTTGCGATGGTTATGGACCATAGAAAGGGTTGTGATTGGTTATGGACCATTAGAAAGGGTTGTGATGGGTTATGGACCGTTATGAAGGGTTGTATGGGTTATGTACTATTATGAAGGTTTTCATTGGTTATGAACCATTATCAAGGATTATGATGGGTTATTGACCATTATGAAGGGTTGTGATAGGTTATGGTCAATTATGATGGGTTGTTATGGGTTATTGAACATAGAAAGGGTTGTGTTGGATTATGGACCATTATGAAGGGTAGTGATTGGTTATGCTGAATTATGAAGGGTTGTGATGGGTTATGGACCGTTATAAAGGGTTGTGATGGGTTATGAACCATTATGAAGGTTGTGATGGGTTATAGACCATTATAAAGGGTTGTGATGGGTTATGGACCATTATGAAGGTTGTGATGGGTTATGGACCATTATGAAGGTTGTGATGGGTTATGGACCATTATGAGGGGTTTTGATACGTTATGGTGAATTATAAAGAGTTGTGATGAGTTATGGACCATAGAAGGGTTGTGATGGGTTATGGACCATTATGAAAAGTTGTGATGGGTGATGGACCATTATAAAGGTATACGGGTTATGGACAATTATGAATGGTTGTTATGGTTACGGACCATTATGTAGGGTTGCGATGGGTTATGGACTACTATGAAGTGTTGTGATGGGTTATGGTTAATTATGAAGGGTTGTGATGGGTTATAGACCACAAAAAGTGTTGTGCTGGGTTATGGACCATAGGATGGGTTGTGATGGGTTATGGTCAATTATGAAGGGTTGTGACGGGTTATGGTCAATTATGAAGGGTTGTGATAGGTTATGGACTGTTATGAAGGTTTGTATGCGTTATGGACCATTATGAAGGGTTGTTATGGTTACGGACCATTATGCAAGGTTGCGATGGGTTATGGACCATAGAAAGGGTTGTGATGGGTTCTTGACCATTAGAAAGGGTTTTGATGGGTTATGGACCGTTATGAAGGGTTATGTGGGTTATGTACTATTATGAAGGGTTGTGATGAGTTATGCTCAATTATGAAGGGTTGTGATGGGTTATGGACCATTATAAAGGGTTGTGATGCGTTATGGACCATTATGAAGGTTGTGATGGGTTATGGACCATTATAAAGGGTTGTGATGCGTTATGGACCATTATGAAGGTTGTGATGGGTTATGGAACACTATGAAGGGTTATTGACCATTATGAGGGGTTCTCATAGGATATGGTAATTTATGTAGAGTTGTGATGGGTTATGGACTATAGAAAGGGTTGTGTCAGGTTCTAGACCATTATGAAGGGTTGTGATGTGTTATGGACCATTATGAAGGTTTTTATGGGTTATGGACCATTATAAATGGTTGTTATGGTAATGTACCATAATGCACAGTTATGATAGGTTATGGACCATTATGAAGTGTTGTGATGGGTTATGGTTAATTATGAAGGGTTGTGATGGGCTATTGACCACAGAAAGGGTTGTGCTGGGTTGTGGACCATAGGATGGGTTGTGATGGGTTATGGTCAATTATGAAGGGTTGTGATGGGTTATGGTCAATTATGAAGGGTTGTGATAGGTGATGGACTGGTATGAGGGTCTGTATACGTTATGGACCATTATGAAGGGTTGTTATGGTTACGGACCATTATGCAGGGTTGCGATAGGTTATGGACCATTATGAAGGTTGTGATGGGTTATGGACCATTATGAAGGTTGTGATGGGTTATGGACCATAAGATGGGTTGTGATGGGTTATGGTCAATTATGAAGGGTTATGATAGGTGATGGACTGTTATGAAGGTTTGTATGCGTTATGGACCATTATGAAGGGTTGTTATGGTTACGGACCATTATGCAGGGTTGCGATGGGTTATGGACCATAGAAAGGATTGTGATGGGTTATTGACCATTAGAAAGGGTTTTGATGGGTTATGGACTGTTATGAAGGGTTATGTGGGTTATGTACTATTATGAAGGGTTGTGATGAGTTATGCTCAATTATGAAGGGTTGTGATGGGTTATGGACCATTAATAAGGTTTGGGATGCGTTATGGACCATTATGAATGTTATGATGGGTTGTGGACCATTATAAAGGGTTGTGATGGGTTTTGGACCATTATGAAGGTTATGATGGGTTATGGACCACTAAGTAGGGTTATGATGGGTTATGGACCATTATGAGGGGTTCTGATAGGTTATTGTAATATATGTAGAGTTGTGATGGGTTATGGACCATAGAAAGGGTTGTGTTAGGTTATGGACTATTATGAAGGGTTGTGATGGGTTATGGACCATTATGAAGGTTTGTATGGGTTATGGACCATTATAAAGGGTTGTTATGGTTATGGACCATAATGCAGGGTTGCAATGCGTTATGGACCATTATAAAGTGTTGTGATTTGTTATGGTTAATTATAAAGGGCTGTGATGGGTTATGGACAATAGAAAGGGTTGTTCTGGGTTATGGACCATAGGAAGGGTTATGATGGGTAATGGTCAATTATGAAGGGTTGTGATGGGTTATGGTTAATTATGAAAGGTTGTTATGGTTATGGCCTGTTATGAAGGTTTGTATGGGTTATGGACCATTATGAAGGGTTGTTATGGTTTTGGACCATTATGCAGGGTTGCGATGGTTATGGACCATAGAAAGGGTTGTGATTGGTTATGGACCATTAGAAAGGGTTGTGATGGGTTATGGACCGTTATGAAGGGTTGTATGGGTTATGTACTATTATGAAGGTTTTCATTGGTTATGAACCATTATCAAGGATTATGATGGGTTATTGACCATTATGAAGGGTTGTGATAGGTTATGGTCAATTATGATGAGTTGTTATGGGTTATTGAACATAGAAAGGGTTGTGTTGGATTATGGACCATTATGAAGGGTAGTGATTGGTTATGCTGAATTATGAAGGGTTGTGATGGGTTATGGACCGTTATAAAGGGTTGTGATGGGTTATGAACCATTATGAAGGTTGTGATGGGTTATAGACCATTATAAAGGGTTGTGATGGGTTATGGACCATTATGAAGGTTGTGATGGGTTATGGACCATTATGAAGGTTGTGATGGGTTATGGACCATTATGAGGGGTTTTGATACGTTATGGTGAATTATAAAGAGTTGTGACGAGTTATGGACCATAGAAGGGTTGTGATGGGTTATGGACCATTATGAAAAGTTGTGATGGGTGATGGACCATTATAAAGGTATACGGGTTATGGACAATTATGAATGGTTGTTATGGTAACGGACCATTATGTAGGGTTGCGATGGGTTATGGACTACTATGAAGTGTTGTGATGGGTTATGGTTAATTATGAAGGGTTGTGATGGGTTATAGACCTCAAAAAGTGTTGTGCTGGGTTATGGACCATAGGATGGGTTGTGATGGGTTATGGTCAATTATGAAGGGTTGTGACGGGTTATGGTCAATTATGAAGGGTTGTGATAGGTTATGGACTGTTATGAAGGTTTGTATGCGTTATGGACCATTATGAAGGGTTGTTATGGTTACGGACCATTATGCAAGGTTGCGATGGGTTATGGACCATAGAAAGGGTTGTGATGGGTTCTTGACCATTAGAAAGGGTTTTGATGGGTTATGGACCGTTATGAAGGGTTATGTGGGTTATGTACTATTATGAAGGGTTGTGATGAGTTATGCTCAATTATGAAGGGTTGTGATGGGTTATGGACCATTATAAAGGGTTGTGATGCGTTATGGACCATTATGAAGGTTGTGATGGGTTATGGACCATTATAAAGGGTTGTGATGCGTTATGGACCATTATGAAGGTTGTGATGGGTTATGGAACACTATGAAGGGTTATTGACCATTATGAGGGGTTCTCATAGGATATGGTAATTTATGTAGAGTTGTGATGGGTTATGGACTATAGAAAGGGTTGTGTCAGGTTCTAGACCATTATGAAGGGTTGTGATGTGTTATGGACCATTATGAAGGTTTTTATGGGTTATGGACCATTATAAATGGTTGTTATGGTAATGTACCATAATGCACAGTTACGATAGGTTATGGACCATTATGAAGTGTTGTGATGGGTTATGGTTAATTATGAAGGGTTGTGATGGGCTATTGACCACAGAAATGGTTGTGCTGGGTTGTGGACCATAGGATGGGTTGTGATGGGTTATGGTCAATTATGAAGGGTTGTGATGGGTTATGGTCAATTATGAAGGGTTGTGATAGGTGATGGACTGGTATGAGGGTCTGTATACGTTATGGACCATTATGAAGGGTTGTTATGGTTACGGACCATTATGCAGGGTTGCGATAGGTTATGGACCATAGAAAGGATTGTGATGGGTTATTGACCATTAGAAAGGGTTTTGATGGGTTATGGACCGTTATGAAGGGTTATGTGGGTCATGTACTATTATGAAGGGTTGTGATGAGTTATGCTCAATTATGAAGGGTTGTGATGGGTTATGGACCATTATAAAGGTTTGTGATGCGTTATGGACCATTATGAAGGTTGTGTTGGGTTGTAGACCAGTATAAAGGGTTGTGATGGGTTATGGACCATTATTAAGGTTGTGATGGGTTATGGACCATTAAGTAGGGTTATGATGGGTTATGGACCATTATGAGGGGTTCTGATAGGTTATGGTAATATATGTAGAGTTGTGATGGGTTATGGACCATAGAAAGGGTTGTGTTAGGTTATGGACCATTATGAAGGGTTGTGATGGGTTATGGACCATTATGAAGGTTTGTATGGGTTATGGACCATTATAAAGGGTTGTTATGGTTATGCACCATAAATCAGGGTTGCGATGTGTTATGGATCATTATGAAGTGTTGTGATTTGTTATGGTTAATTATAAAGGGTTGTGATGCGTTATGGACCATAGAAAGGGTTGTTCTACGTTATAGACCATAGGAAGGGTTATGATGGGTAATGGTCAATTATGAAGGGTTGTGATGGGTTATGGTCAATTATGAAAGGTTGTGATGGTTATGGCCTGTTATGAATGTTTGTGTGGGTTATGGACCATTATGAAGGGTTGTTATGGTTTTGGACCATTATGCAGGGTTGCGATGGTTATGTACCATAGAAAGGGTTGTGATTGGTTATAGACCATTAGAAAGGGTTGTGATGGTTTATGGACCGTTATGAAGCGTTGTATGGGTTATGTACTATTTTGAAGGTTTTGATTGGTTATGAACCATTATCAAGGATTATGAAGGGTTATTGACCATTATGAAGGGTTGTGATAGGTTATGGTCAATTATGATGGGTTGTTATGGGTTATGGACCATAGAAAGGGTTGTGTTGGGTTATGGACCATTATGAAGGGTTGCGATTGGTTATGCTAAATTATGAAGGGTTGTGATGGGTTATGGTCCGTTATAAAGGGTTGTGATGGTTTATGGACCATTATGAAGGTTGTGATGAGTTATAGACCATTATAAAGGGTTGTGATGGGTTATGGACCAATATGAAGGTTGTGATGGGTTATGGACCATTATGAAGGTTGTGATGGGTTATGGACCATTATGAGGTGTTTTGATACGTTATGGTCAATCATAAAGAGTTGTGATGGGTTATGGTCCATAGAAAGGGTTGTGTTGGGATATAGACCATTATGAAGGGTTGTGATGGGTTATGGACCATTATGAAGGGTTGTGATGGGTTATGGACCATTATGAAGGTATACGGGTTATGGATAATTATGAATGGTTGTTATGGTTATGGACCATTATGAAGTGTTGTGATCGGTTATGCTGAATTATGAAGGGTTGTGATGGGTTATAGACCTTTATAAAGGGTTGTGATGGGTTATGGACCATTATGAAGGTTGTGATGGGTTATAGACCATTATAAAGGGTTATGATGGGTTATGGACCATTATGAAGGTTGTGATGGTTATGGACCATTATGAAGGTTGTGATGGGTTATGGATCATTATGAGGGGTTTTGATAGGTTATGGTCAATTATAAAGAGTTGTGATAGGTTATTGACCATAGAAAGGGTTGTGTTAGGATATAGACCATTATGAAGGGTTGTGATGGGTTATGGACCATTATGAAGGGTTGTGATGGGTTATAGACCATTATGACGGTATACAGGTTATGGACAATTATGAATGGTTGTTATGGTTACAGACCATTATGTAGGGTTGCGATGGGTTATGGACCACTATGAAGTGTTGTGATGGGTTATGGTTAATTATGAAGGGTTGTGATGGGTTATAGACCACAGAAAGGGTTGTGCGGGGTTATGGACCATAGATGGGTTATGATGGCTTATGGTCAATTATGAAGGGTTGTGATGGGTTATGGTCAATTATGAAGGGTTGAAAGGTTATGGACCGTTATGAAGGTTTGTATGCGTTATGGACCATTATGAAGGGTTGTTATGGTTACGGACCATTATGCAGGGTTGCGATGGGTTACGGACCATAGAAAGGGTTGTGATGGGTTATTGACAATTTGAAAGGGTTTTGATGGGTTATGGACCGTTATGAAAGGTTATATGGGTTATGTACTATTATGAAGGGTTGTGATGAGTTATGCTCAATTATGAAGGGTTGTGATTGGTTACGGACCATTATAAAGGGTTGGGATGCGTTATGGACCATTATGAAGGTTGTGATGGGTTATGGACCACTATGAAGGGTTATAGACCATTATGAGGGGTTCTCATAGGATATGGTAATTTATGTAGAGTTGTGATGGGTTATGGACCATAGAAAGGGTTGTGTTAGGTTATGGACCATTATGAAGTGTTGTGATGTGTTATGGACAATTATGAAGGTTTTTATGGGTTATGGACCATTATAAAGGGTTGTTATGGTTATGGACCATAATGCAGGGTTGCGATGTGTTATGGACCATTATGAAGTGTTGTGATTTGTTATGGTTAATTATAAAGGGCTGTGATGGGTTATGGACCATAGAAAGGGTTGTCTAGGGTTATGGACCAGATGAAGGGTTGTGATGGGTTATGCTCAATTATGAAAGGTTGTGATTGGTTATGGACCACTATAAAGAGTTGTGATAGGTTATGGACCATTATGAATGTTGTGATGGGTTATGGACAATTATAAAGGGTTGTGATGGGTTATGGACCATTATGAAGGTTGTGATGGGTTATGGACCACTATAAATGGTTATGATGGGTTATGGACCATTATGAGGGGTTTTGATAGGTTATGGTCAATTATGAAGAGTTATGATAGGTTATGGACCATAGGAAGGGCTGTGTTGGGTTATGGACCATTATGAATGGTTGTGATGGGTTATGTACCATTATGAAGGGTTGTGATAGGTTATGGACCATTATGAAGGTTTGTATGGGATATGGACTAATATGAAGGGTTGTTATGGTTATAGACCATTATGCACAGTTGCGATGGGTTATCCACCATTATGAAGTGTTGTGATAGGTTATGGTTAATTATGAAGGGTTGTGATGGGTTATGCACCATAGAAAGGGTTGTTCTGGGTTATGGACCATAGGAAGGGTTATGATGGGTAATGGTCAATTATGAAGGGTTGTGATGGGTTATGGTCAATTATGAAAGGTTGTGATGGTTATGGCCTGTTATGAAGGTTTGTATGCGTTATGGACATTTATGAAGGGTTGTTATGGTTTTGGACCATCATGCAGGGTTGCGATGGTTATAAACCATAGAAAGGGTTGTAATTAGTTATGGACCATTAGAAAGGGTTGTGATGGGTTATGGACCGTTATGAAGGGTTGTATGGGTTATGTACTATTATGAAGGTTTTGATTGGTTATGAACCATTATCAAGGATTATGATGGGTTATTGACCATTATGAAGGCTTGTGATAGGTTATGGTCAATTATGATGGGTTGTTATGGGTTATGGACCATAGAAAGGGTTGTGTTGGGTTATGGACCATTATGATGGGTTGTGATGGGTTATGCTGAATTATGAAGGGTTGTGATTGGTTATGGACCGTTATAAAGGGTTGTGATGGGTTATGGACCATTATAAAGGTTGTGATGGGTTATAGACTATTATAAAGGGTTGTGATGGGTTATGGACCATTATGAAGGTTGTGATTGGTTATGGACCATTATAAAGGTTGTGATGGGTTATGGACCATTAAGAGGGGTTTTGATATGCTATGGTCAATTATAAAGAGTTGTGATGGGTTATGGACCATAGAAAGGGTTGTGTTGGGATATAGACCATTATGAAGGGTTGTGATGGGTTATGGTCCATTATAAAGGGTTGTGATGGGTTATGGACCATTATGAAGGTATACGAGTTATGGATAATTATGAATGGTTGTTATGGTTACGGACCATTATGTAGGGTTACGATGGGTTATGGACCACTATGAAGTGTTGTGATGGGTTATGGTTAATTATGAAGGGTTGTGATGGGTTATACACCACAGAAAGGGTTGTGCTGGGTTATGGACCATACAAAGGGTTGTGATGGGTTATGGTCAATTATGAAGGGTTGTGATGGGTTATGGTCAATTATGAAGGGTTGTGATGGGTTATGGTCAATTATGAAGGGTTGTGATGGGTTATGGACTATAATGATGGTTTGTATGGGTTATGGACCATTATGAAGGGTTGTGATGTGTTATGGACCATTATGAAGGTTTTTATGGGTTATGGACCATTATAAAGGGTTGTTATGGTAATGGACCATAATGCACGGTTACGATGGGTTATGGACCATTATGAAGTGTTGTGATGGGTTATGGATAATTATGAAGGGTTGTGATGGGCTATGGACCACAGAAAGGGTTGTGCTAGGTTATGGACCATAGGATGGGTTGTGATGGGTTATGGTCAATTATGAAGGGTTGTGATGGGTTATGGTCAATTATGAACGGTTGTGATGGGTGATGGACTGTTATAAGGGTCTGTATGCATTATGGACCATTATGCAGGGTTGCGATGGGTTATGGACCATAGAAAGGGTTGTGATGGGTTATTGACCATTAGAAAGTGTTTTGATGGGTTATGGACCGTTATGAAGGGTTATGTGGGTCACATACTATTATAAAGGGTTGTGATGAGTTATGCTCAATTATGAAGGGTTGTGATGGGTTATGGACCATTATAAAGGTTTGTGATGTGTTATGGACCATTATGAAGGTTGTGATGGGTTGTGGACCATTATAAAGGGTTGTAATGGGTTATGGACCATTATGAAGGTTGTGATGGGTTATGGACCATTAAGTAGGGTTATGATGGGTTATGGACCATTATGAGGGGTTCTGATAGGTTATGGTAACATATGTAGAGTTGTGATGGATTATGGACCATAGAAAGGGCTGTGTTAGGTTATGGACCATTATGAAGGGTTGTGATGGGTTATGGACCATTATGAAGGTTTGTATGGGTTATGGACCATTATAAAGGGTTGTTATGGTTATGGACCATAATGCAGGGTTGCGATGTGTTATGGACAATTATGAAGTGTTGTGATTTGTTATGGTTAATTATAAAGGGCTGTGATGGGTTATGGACCATAGAAAGGGTTGTTCTACGTTATGCACCATAGGAAGGGTTATGATGGGTAATGGTCAATTATGAAGGGTTGTGATGGGTTATGGTCAATTATGAAAGGTTGTGAAGGTTATGGCCTGTTATGAATGTTTGTATGGGTTATGGACCATTATGAAGGGTTGTTATGGTTTTGGACCATTACGCAGGGTTGCGATGGTTATGGACCATAGAAAGGGTTGTGATTGGTTATGGACCATTAGAAAGGGTTGTGATGGGTTATGGACCATTTTGAAGGGTTGTTTGGGTTATGTACTATTTTGAAGGTTTTGATTGGTTATGAACAATTATCAAGGATTATGAAGGGTTATTGACCATTATGAAGGGTTGTGATAGGTTATGGTCAATTATGATGGGTTGTTATGGGTTATGGTCCATAGAAAGGGTTGTGTTGGGTTATGGACCATTATGAAGGGTTGTGATTGGTTATGCTAAATTATGAAGGGTTGTGATGGGTTATGGTCCGTTATAAAGGGTTGTGATGGGTTATGGACCATTATGAAGGTTGTGATGGGTTATAGACCATTATAATGGGTTGTGATGGGTTATGGACCATTATGAACGTTGTGATGGGTTATGGACCATTATGAAGGTTGTGATGGGTTATTGTCCATTATGAGTTGTTTCGATACGTTATGGTCAATCATAAAGAGTTGTGATGGGTTATGGACCATAGAAAGGGTTGTGTTGGGATATAGACCATTATGAAGGGTTGTGATGGGTTATGGACCATTATGAAGGGTTGTGATGGGCTTCGGACCATTATGAAGGTATACGGGTTATGGACAATTATGAATGGTTGTTATGGTTATGGACCATTATGAAGTGTTGCGATGGGTTATGCTGAATTATGAAGGGTTGTGATGGGTTATGGACCGTTATAAAGGGTTGTGATGGGTTATGGACCATTATGAAGGTTGTGATGGGTTATAGACCATTATAAAGGGTTATGATGGGTTATGGACCATTATGAAGGTTGTGATGGGTTATGGACCATTATGAAGGTTGTGATGGGTTATGGATCATTATGAGGGGTTTTGATAGGTTATGGTCAAATATAAAGAGTTGTGATAGGTTATGGACCATAGAAAGGGTTGTGTTAGGATATAGACCATTATGAAGGGTTGTGATGGGTTATGGACCATTATGAAGGGTTGTGATGGGTTATGGACCATTATGAAGGTATACGGGTTATGGACAATTATGAATGGTTGTTATGGTTACGGACCATTATGTAGGGTTGCGATGGGTTATGGACCACTATGAAGTGTTGTGATGGGTTATGGTTAATTATGAAGGGTTGTAATGGGTTATAGACCACAGAAAGGGTTGTGCTGGGTTATGGACCATAGGATGGGTTGTGATGGCTTATGGTCAATTATGAAGGGTTGTGATGGGTTATGGTCAATTATGAAGGGTTGATAGGTTATGGACTGTTATGAAGGTTTGTATGCGTTATGGACCATTATGAAGGGTTGTTATGGTTACGGACCATTATGCAGGGTTGCGATGGGTTACGGACCATAGAAAGGGTTGTGATGGGTTATTGACCATTTGAAAGGGTTTTGATGGGTTATGGACCGTTATGAAGGGTTATATGGGTTATGTACTATTATGAAGGGTTGTGATGAGTTATGCTCAATTATGAAGGGTTGTGATGGGTTATAGACCATTATAAAGGGTTGTGATACGTTATGGACCATTATGAAGGTTTTGATGGGTTATGGACCATTATAAATGGGTTGTGATGGGTTATGGACCATTATGAAGGTTGTGATGGGTTATGGACCACTATGAAGAGTTGTGATGGGTTATGGACCATAAAAAGGGTTGTGTTAGGTTATGGACCATTATGAAGGGTTGCGATGTGTTATGGACCATTATGAAGGTTTTTATGGGTTATGGACCATTATAAAGGGTTGTTATGGTTATGGACCATAATGCAGGTTGTGATGTGTTATGGACCATTATGAAGTGTTGTGATTTGTTATGGTTAATTATAAATGGATGTGATGGGTTATGGACCATAGAAAGGGTTGTCTAGTGTTATGGACCATATGAAGGGTTGTGATGGGTTATGCTCAATTATGAAGGGTTGTGATGGGTTATGGACCATTACAAAGAGTTGTGATAGGTTATGGACCATTATGAATGTTGTGATGGGTTATGGACAATTATAAAGGGTTGTGATGGGTTATGGACCATTATGAAGGTTGTGATGGGTTATGGACCACTATAAATGGTTAAGATGGGTTATGGACCATTATGAGGGGTTTTGATAGCTTATGGTCAATTATGAAGAGTTGTGATAGGTTATGGACCATAGAAAGGGTTGTGTTGTGTTATGGACCATTATGAATGGTTGTGATGGGTTATGTACCATTATGAAGGGTTGTGATAGGTTATGGACCATTATGATGGTTTGTATGGGATATGGACTAATATGAAGGGTTGTTATGGTTATAGACCATTATACACGGTTGCGATGGGTTATCCACCATTATGAAGTGTTGTGATGGGTTATGGTTAATTATGAAGGGTTGTGATGGGTTATGCACCATAGAAAGGGTTGTTTTGGGTTATGGACCATAGGAAGGGTTATGATCGGTAATGGTCAATTATGAAGGGTTGTGATGGGTTATGGTCAATTATGAAAGGTTGTGATGGTTATGGCCTGTTATGGAGGTTTGTATGGGTTATGGACCTTTATGAAGGGTTGTTATGGTTTTGGACCATCATGCAGGGTTGCGATGGTTATAAACCATAGAAAGGGTTGTGATTAGTTATGGACCATTAGAAAGGGTTGTGATGGGTTATGGACCGTTATGAAGGGTTGTATGGGTTATATACTATTATGAAGGTTTTGATTGGTTATAAACCATTATCAAGGATTATGATGGGTTATTGACCATTATGAAGGCTTGTGATAGGTTATGGTCAATTATGATGGGTTGTTATGGGTTATGGACCATAGAAAGGGTTGTGTTGTTTTATGGACCATTATGATGGGTTGTGATGGGTTATGCTGAATTATGAAGGGTTGTGATGGGTTATGGACCGTTATAAAGGGTTGTGATGGGTTATGGACCATTATGAAGGTTGTGATGGGTTATAGACCATTATAAAGGGTTGTGATTGGCTATGGACCATTATGAAGTTTGTGATTGGTTATGGACGATTATGAAGGTTGTGAGGGGTTATGGACCATTATGAGGGGTTTTGATATGTTATGGTCAATTATAAAGAGTTGTGATAGGTTATGGACCATAGAAAGGGTTGTGTTGGGATATAGACCATTATGAAGGGTTGTGACAGGTTATGGACCATTATGAAGGGTTGTGATGGGTTATGGACCATTATTAAGGTATACGAGTTATGGATAACTATGAATGGTTGTTATGGTTACGGACCATTAGGTAGGGTTGCGATGGGTTATGGACCACTATGAAGTGTTGTGATGGGTTATGGTTAATTATGAAGGGTTGTGATGGTTTATAGACCATAGAAAGGGTTGTGCTGGGTTATTGACCATAGGATGGGTTGTGATGGGTTATGGTCAATTATGAAGGGTTGTTATGGGTTATGGTCAATTATGAAGGGTTGTGATAGGTTATGGACTGTTATGAAGGTTTGTATGGGTTATTAACCATTATGAAGGGTTGTTATGGTTACGGACCATTATGCAGGGTTGCGATGGGTTATGGAGCATAGAAAGGGTTGTGATGGGTTATTGACCATTTGAAAGGGTTTTGATGGGTTATGGACCGTTATGAAGGGTTATGTGGGTTATGTACTATTATGTAGGGTTGTGATAAGTTATGCTTAATTATGAAGGGTTGTGATGAGTTATGGACCTTTATAAAGGGTCGTGATGCATTATAGACCATTATGAAGGTTGTGATGGGTTATGGACCATTATAAAGGGTTGTGATGGGTTATGGACCATTATGAAGGTTGTGATGGGTTATGGACCACTATGAAGAGTTGTGATGGGTTATGGACCATAAAAAGGGTTGTGTTAGGTTATGGACCATTATGAAGGGTTGCGATGTGTTATGGACCATTATGAAGGTTTTTATGGGTTATGGACCATTATAAAGGGTTGTTATGGTTATGGACCATAATGCAGGTTGTGATGTGTTATGGACCATTATGAAGTGTTGTGATTTGTTATGGTTAATTATAAATGGATGTGATGGGTTATGGACCATAGAAAGGGTTGTCTAGTGTTATGGACCATATGAAGGGTTGTGATGGGTTATGCTCAATTATGAAGGGTTGTGATGGGTTATGGACCATTACAAAGAGTTGTGATAGGTTATGGACCATTATGAATGTTGTGATGGGTTATGGACAATTATAAAGGGTTGTGATGGGTTATGGACCATTATGAAGGTTGTGATGGGTTATGGACCACTATAAATGGTTAAGATGGGTTATGGACCATTATGAGGGGTTTTGATAGCTTATGGTCAATTATGAAGAGTTGTGATAGGTTATGGACCATAGAAAGGGTTGTGTTGTGTTATGGACCATTATGAATGGTTGTGATGGGTTATGTACCATTATGAAGGGTTGTGATAGGTTATGGACCATTATGATGGTTTGTATGGGATATGGACTAATATGAAGGGTTGTTATGGTTATAGACCATTATACACGGTTGCGATGGGTTATCCACCATTATGAAGTGTTGTGATGGGTTATGGTTAATTATGAAGGGTTGTGATGGGTTATGCACCATAGAAAGGGTTGTTTTGGGTTATGGACCATAGGAAGGGTTATGATCGGTAATGGTCAATTATGAAGGGTTGTGATGGGTTATGGTCAATTATGAAAGGTTGTGATGGTTATGGCCTGTTATGGAGGTTTGTATGGGTTATGGACCTTTATGAAGGGTTGTTATGGTTTTGGACCATCATGCAGGGTTGCGATGGTTATAAACCATAGAAAGGGTTGTGATTAGTTATGGACCATTAGAAAGGGTTGTGATGGGTTATGGACCGTTATGAAGGGTTGTATGGGTTATATACTATTATGAAGGTTTTGATTGGTTATAAACCATTATCAAGGATTATGATGGGTTATTGACCATTATGAAGGCTTGTGATAGGTTATGGTCAATTATGATGGGTTGTTATGGGTTATGGACCATAGAAAGGGTTGTGTTGTTTTATGGACCATTATGATGGGTTGTGATGGGTTATGCTGAATTATGAAGGGTTGTGATGGGTTATGGACCGTTATAAAGGGTTGTGATGGGTTATGGACCTTTATGAAGGTTGTGATGGGTTATAGACCATTATAAAGGGTTGTGATTGGCTATGGACCATTATGAAGTTTGTGATTGGTTATGGACGATTATGAAGGTTGTGAGGGGTTATGGACCATTATGAGGGGTTTTGATATGTTATGGTCAATTATAAAGAGTTGTGATAGGTTATGGACCATAGAAAGGGTTGTGTTGGGATATAGACCATTATGAAGGGTTGTGACAGGTTATGGACCATTATGAAGGGTTGTGATGGGTTATGGACCATTATTAAGGTATACGAGTTATGGATAACTATGAATGGTTGTTATGGTTACGGACCATTAGGTAGGGTTGCGATGGGTTATGGACCACTATGAAGTGTTGTGATGGGTTATGGTTAATTATGAAGGGTTGTGATGGTTTATAGACCATAGAAAGGGTTGTGCTGGGTTATTGACCATAGGATGGGTTGTGATGGGTTATGGTCAATTATGAAGGGTTGTTATGGGTTATGGTCAATTATGAAGGGTTGTGATAGGTTATGGACTGTTATGAAGGTTTGTATGGGTTATTAACCATTATGAAGGGTTGTTATGGTTACGGACCATTATGCAGGGTTGCGATGGGTTATGGAGCATAGAAAGGGTTGTGATGGGTTATTGACCATTTGAAAGGGTTTTGATGGGTTATGGACCGTTATGAAGGGTTATGTGGGTTATGTACTATTATGTAGGGTTGTGATAAGTTATGCTTAATTATGAAGGGTTGTGATGAGTTATGGACCTTTATAAAGGGTCGTGATGCATTATAGACCATTATGAAGGTTGTGATGGGTTATGGACCATTATAAAGGGTTGTGATGGGTTATGGACCATTATGAAGGTTGTGATGGGTTATGGACCACTATGAAGGATTATGGACCATTATGAGTGGTTCTCATAGGATATGGTAATTTATGTAGAGTTGTGATGGGTTAAGGACCATATAAAGGGTTGTGTTAGGTTATGGACCATTATCAATGGTTGTGATGTGCTATGGACCATTATGATGGTTTTTATGGGTTATAGACCATTATAAAGGGTTGTTATGGTTATGGACCATAATGCAGGGTTACGATGTGTTATGGACCATTATGAAGTGTTGTGATTTGTTATGGTTAATTATAAAGGGCTGTGATGGGTTATAGACCATAGAAAGGGTTGTCTAGGGTTATGGACCATATGAAGGGTTGAGATGGGTTATGGTCAATTATGAAGGGTTGTGATGGGTTATTGACTATTATGAAGGTTTGTATGGGTTATGGACCATTATGGAGGGATGTTATAGTTATGGACCATTATGTAGGGTTGCAATGGGTTATGGACCATAGTAAGGGTTGTGATGGGTTATGGACCATTACCAAGTGTTGTGATGGGGTATGGGCCGTTATGAAGGGTTGTATGGGATATATTGTGAAGGTTGTGATGGGTTATGAACCATTATGAAGGATTATGATGGGTTATTGACCATTATGAATGGTTGTGATAGGTTATGGTTAATTATGAACGGTTGTTATGGGTTATGGACCATAGAAAGGGTTGTGTTGGGTTATAGACCATTGTGAAGGGTTGTGATGGGTTATGCTTAATTATGAAGGGTTGTGATGGGTTATGGACCATTATAAAGAGTTGTGATGGGTTATGGACCATTATGAAGGTTGTGATGGGTTATGGACCACTATAAATAGTTATGATGGATTATGGACCATTATAAGGGGTTTTGATAGGTTATGGTCAATTATGAAGAGTTGTGATAGGTTATGGACCATAGAAAGGGTTGTGTTGGGTTATGGACCATTATTCAGGGTTGTGATGGGTTATGGATTATTATGAACGGTTGTGATGGGTTATGGATAATTATGAAGGTTTGTATGGGATATGGACTATTATGAAGGGTTGTTATGGTTATAGACCATGATGCACGGTTGCGATGGGTTATGGACCATTATGAAGTGTTGTGATGGGTTATGGTTAATTATGAATGGTTGTGATGGGTTATGCACCATAGAAAGGGTTGTTCTGGGTTATGGACCATAGGAAGGGTTATGATGGGTAATGGTCAATAATGAAGGAATGCGATGGGTTATGGTCAATTATGAAAGGTTGTGATGGTTATTGCCTGTTATGAAGGTTTGTATGGGTTATGGACCATTATGAAGGGTTGTTATGGTTATGGACCATTATACAGGGTTGCGATGGTTATGGACCATAGAAAGGGTTGTGATTGGTTATGGACCATTAGAAAGGGTTCTGATGGGTTATGGACCGTTGTGAAGGGTTGTATGGGTTATGTACTATTATGAAGGTTTTGATTGGTTATGAACCATTATCAAGGATTATGATGGGTTATTGGCCATTATGAAGGGTTGTGATAGGTTATGGTCAATTATGATGGGTTATTATGGGTTATGGACCATAGAAAGGGTTGTGTTGGGTTATGGACCATTATGAAGGGTTGTGATGGGTTATGCAGAATTATGAAGGGTTGTGATAGGTTATGGACCGTTATAAAGGGTTGTGATGGGTTATGGACCATTATGAAGGTTGTGATGGGTTATAGACCATTATAAACGGTTGTGATGGGTTATGGACCATTATGAAGGTTGTGATGGGTTATGGACCATTATGAAGGTTGTGATGGTTTATGGACTATTATGAGGGGTTTTGATACGTTATGGTCAATTATAAAGAGTTGTGATGGGTTATGGACCATAGAAAGGGTTGTGTTGGGATATAGACCATTATAAAGGGGTGTGATGGGTTATGGACCAATTTGAAGGGTTGTGATGGGTTATGGACCATTATGAAGGTATAGGGTTTATGGACAATTATGAATGGTTATTATGGTTATGGACCATTATGAAGTGTTGTGATGGGTTGTGGTTAATTATGAAGGGTTGTGATGTGTTATAGACCACAGAAAGGGTTGTGCTGGGTTATGGACCATATGATGGGTTGTGATGGGTTATGGTCAATTATGAAGGGTTGTGATGGGTTATGGTCAATTATGAAGGGTTGTGATAGGTTATGGACTGTTATGAAGGTTTGTATGGGTTATGGACCATTATGAAGGGTTGTTATGGTTACGGACCATTATGCAGGGTTGTGATGGGTTATTGACCATTAGAAAGGGTTTTGATGGGTTATGGACCGTTATGAAGGTTATGTGGGTTATGTACTATTATGAAGGGTTGTGATGAGTTATGCTCAATTATGAAGGGTTGTGATGGGTTATGGACCATTATAAAGGGTTGTGATGCGTTATGGACCATAATGAAGGTTGTGATGGGTTATGGACCATTATAAAGGGTTGTGATGGGTTATGGACCATTATGAAGGTTGTGCTAGGTTATGGAACACTATGAAGGGTTATGGACCATTATGAGGGGTTCTCATAGGATATGGTAATTTATGTAGAGTTGTCATGGGTTATGGACCATAGAAAGGGTTGTGTTAGGTTATGGACCATTATGAAGGGTTGTGATGTGTTATGGACCATTATGAAGGTTTTTATGGGTTATGGTGCATTATAAAGGATTGTTATGGTTATAGACCATAATGCAGGGTTGCGATGTGTTATGGACCATTATGAAGTGTTGTGATTTGTTTTGGTTAATTATAAGGGGCTGTGATGGGTAATAGACCATAGAAAGGGTTGTCTAGGATTATGGACCATATGAAGGGTTGTGATGGGCTATGATCAATTATGAATGGTTGTGATGGGTTATTGACTATTATGAAGGTTTGTATGGGTTATGGACCATTATGGAGAGATGTTATGGTTATGGACCATTATGTAGGGTTGCAATGTGTTATGGACCATAGAAAGGGTTGTGATGGGTTATGGACCATTACAAAGTGTTGTGATGGGGCATGGGCCGTTATGAAGGGTTGTATGGGTTATATTATGAAGGTTGTGATGGGTTTTGAACCATTATGAAGGATTATGATGGGTTATTGACCATTATGAAAGGTTGTGATAGGTTATGGTTAATTATGAACGGTTGTTATGGGTTATGGACCATAGAAATGGTTGTGTTGGGTTATGGACCATTGTGAAGGGTTGTGATGGGTTATGCTCAATTATGAAGGGTTGTGATGATTTATGGACCATTATAAAGAGTTGTGATGGGTTTGTTGGATTTGGTGTCTAAGCCATGACTAATAATTAGTATTTATCTGATTAATAGTAGCATAGTCCATTTGGGTTGCACTCATAGTTGGAGGATTGGCAGAAAGTCCGGTAGAGAGAAAGATTGATTTATTATATGATTAATAAATCAATAGAAATAAAATAAATAGTTTATTAATATATTTAAGTGATAATATATTAATTAGAAACTATAATAATTAATTAGAAATTTTTCTAGAATTAATTGGAATTAATTTGGCAGTTAAATTAATTAATTAAAGGTGTATGGACTAAAACCATAATTATTCAATAGTTGAGTAAGTGACAGTTTGAGTGAGTGTGTGATTGGCGATTTTATATATATATATATAAATATATATATATATTCGATTTATATATATATATATATATATATATATATATATATATATATATATATATATATATATATATAAGAGATAATTGTTTGAATTGATAAGATAAAAGGTTTATCTTGATTTGAATTCAAAAGGTTTATCTCTTAGGGTTTATCTGGCCATCCACTGGAGCCTATAAATAGGGAGGCTCATAACCCTACACAGACTACGATTTTGAGGCTCTCTCTGAAGGAATTTTCGGCCTACATTCCAAGCTAAGGGTGTGACTGCATTTGAGGCAAGAGGTTTCTGTTGCTTTGCTTCCAAGATTCACTAAAGGTTGGTTTTTCTTGATCTTTCTTTTAGTTTGATTGTTATATGTTTAATTAGAAGAAAAACTTAGATCTAAATAGGTTGTATGTGAACTTAGGATTTTTAGTTCATAGTTGCAGAAAACCTTTCAGTGGTATCAGAGCATTTGGTTGTTTTTCTTGTTAAATTGCTATAACTGTGTTCCTAGTAATTCAGGTTTATTGTTCCTAAACCCTAATTTGTGCAAATCGACATCTAGGGTTAGGGTTTTGAAAAACCCTAGCCCCTCCCCTATATTTGGCGATTTTTGTGGATTAGCTTAAAAGGTATTCTATTTTTGGTAACTTTAAATTGTTTAAAAGATAAAACCTTAAAACCTTTTATCCTAAAATCGAAAATTAAGGGATTAGGATAGTTTTTTAATTAATTTGATTAATTTGATAAAACCTATCTACATTTGAATTAATTTAATTAATTGGTAATTAAAAGATAATTCAAGGATTTAATTTAATTTCGATTTAATTGTTTTAAATTGCGAAAATTAATGATAAAATCTAGAAATATTTTAAAAGGTTTAAAATATCAAATATTAATTAATTTAATTAATTGTTTAATTAAAAGATAATTAAAAGGATTAATTAATTTCGAATTTAATTGTTTTAAATCTCGAAAATTAATAGATAAAACCTAGTAATATTTTAAAAGGTTTAAAATATCAAATTTAATTAATTTAATTAATTGTTTAATTAAAAGATAATTAAATCGGGTTTTAATGGTTTAATTTAATTTTAAATTTAATAGCTTAAATCGACAATAAATTAAAAGATAAACCAGAAACAATTTTTTAAAGGTTTAAAAAATTACATCTTATATATATTATAACTAGGAAGTTATTTTTATATGTATGATATTAAATGGTTAGTCAAATCATTAGTAGGCCTCATTCACGAAGCTGGTCTATAAAGTAGGTATAAGGAGACTGCCTATAAAATGGCGGTCTAATGGGTGAACACTCTCGCCCACCGCTCGCCTGATCAGTGGAGGGTCGTTAGCCGAACAGGTTTGATAGGACCGCCTAATAATCACTAAAAGTATAATGATTCAAAGTACTAGAACACTTAATAAAACCCAAATCTAGTTACTTTAGAAAATATGTGAATTGGTGCTAATCCATGAAATTGCACATTGCACTTTATGAAACATTAGTAGAGCGTGTGTGGTTTACCGGCATGCCAATAGGGGTTCATAAAGAGTTGCAATGGGTTTTCCGGGTATTATCATTGTTGATGGAGCGTGTGTGGTTTACCTGTACATCAATTAGAGATGATAATTAACCCGAGAGTACCAAGCTAATTTGCATGGTTATTCACATCCGATTTGTGATCCTCGGCATACCAGTCACAAACAGTGGAGCACATCCGAGATTAAACGTGCCATTAAAAAGTTTAATGAATCTCAATAGATCTAGGAATTTCATAAGATGAAATTGATAAGTGTTTATCTACCTTAATGACCATTATGTTGTGATTACGGCATCCCTCTTCACACCATAGTTGGGGTATTTTGGATCCTAGCCTTATTAAATAACATTTTGGGTAATAATTTAAAAGGATCAATTAAAATAATAAATTCTATTTTCTCTTATAGATGTCAAGTGTCAATTCTCCTCCTTTACCCGTTTCTGAAAGAATCAGAATGCACCTGCTAAATTTGGAAAGGCTGACTGGGCTCAACTGTAAAGAATGGCTTCGTAATTGGAGACTGGCTCTCGGCATTGCTGGCAAGCTACATCTCATTGAGTATCCGATCCCAGTTCCACCGGAACAAGTCATCATAAAAGGTTCTTATGATGAATCCGAAGAGATTCGTGACCTCATGCTATCAACCATTGACCCCGAGTTCCGCAAGGATTTTGAATCCTTGGGGACGTATGAGTTAATGCAACTGGTTGAGGAAAAGTTCCAGAAACCAGTTGAAGAGGAACGAACCAGGATCTTCAAAAGACTTGCAGAGTGCAAGCTGAAAGCAGGAAGTAGCATCAATTCGCATGTTCTTCAGATTGAAGCACACATAGGCGAATTATATAAACTTGGTTATTCCATGAGTCAGGAAGAGAGTGTTAACATTCTGCTCGCTTCACTGACAAATGAGTACGATCTGTTCATTCATACGTATAGAAAGGAAGACCAGAAAAAGACCCTCATGGAAATGCGTCCACTGTTGACTTTATACGAGTCACTCTTGGACAATCATAGCTCCAATGGCTCAACAACTTCTGGATTAAGTCCAGTAAAGAGACATAACAAGAAACGGTCAAGATCGACTGGACATGTCTAAAGCTGGGAATCCGCTCAATCGGATACAGTCACGGAAAGATTGGAAGACGCTCCAACTCTTTTGAAAACTCACGTATATCTAAAAACCTCAAAACTCCTGTTCCAAGATTTCTTGATACATAATGTGACAGTCGCATTTTGGTTTGTATGCAAGGAATCAAGAAGGCATGGGACTCCGGCGCATAGGAGCACATTTGGATTGGATCTCCAGCTCGTGCAGTTTTGAAGTTTAGATAGATATTGAAATATTGTTATTAGTCTTTAGATGCATTTTGACATTGTCTATTACATTATTCAAGGATTTTTGTTTTAATAAAATTGTCATTTTTGTTTTAACACCTGTTGTCTAAAATTGCCCTTGAAATGTTATATGAATGTGTTAATGTATGTTTAGTAATAACTTGAATGACAATCCAAAATGTTTTGAATTCAAGAATTGTGTCATTATGATTGTTAATACAAATGCTATAAGAATCAATTCAACCAAAGGCCCAGTTGGAAAGGACCTTGGAATCATTTGACTTAGAGTCACTTGATGAATTGATCTCTTAATGTGTCAAGAAATGAATCAACCAAAGGTCCAGTTGGACAGGACTTTGGAATCATCTGACTTAGAGTCAGATGATGATTAAGTTCTTGACAAAGCACATGTGGCAAGAAATGAATCACCCAATGATCCAGAGGATAGGATTTTGGAATCAGTTGACTTAGAGTCAACTGAAGATTGCAAGTCTTGAACAAAGTTAACAAAGCCGTTAGTCTACATAGATATGTAAAAGACATAGAACACAATTGTTTGTACTTTACAATATTCATCATTCGGTATGATGAATATGACATTGCTTATCGGGATAAGCAATTGAATTGAAACCTTGGACAGTCTAAGGACTTCAAAGGAAGTACAAGTTTCACAGAACCTGAGCAATAACATAAACTGAGAAAAAGGTTTCACATTTCATTCTCTTCCAAGAGCGTTAATGGTTATAATGTGTGTTACGGAAGATAATGGAGCGTTGGTCGAAACAGTTCGATCCTCGATGTATGAGATACATTGGAAACTAGTTTTAAATAAGTTGAACACTATACCAGTCAGTCCATATAAACCATATTCCGACCACATCCTAGACTAAGTAGGTCTTGCAGACACTGTCTGATATGTAAAGCTAGGTTTATCCCACTTGTGCATTGAAATTCCAGGGTCCTGTAGTGTTCGTCTGAACCTCATGACTAGCCTGAACCTGATCAGCAATGTCGTTTCGTTGGATATCCCGCTGCAACTCTAAAAGGATAGCTCCTTTAGAAAGAACTCATGTTCTAAGGAAACAGTGGGAGTTGGGACAGTCCTGAATAAGTTCAGGATTAGCCAAGTGAAAGAACCTTTAGTCATCACTGGGCTTGGAGCAGAAATCAGATTTCTGTTCTACAACTGACATAATCTTCTCTTGACCAGTAGTATTGATCACCATCATAAGTAGTTATGATTGGGGTGACACACCGATTGGTGGTAAAACACTATAGTTGGTATGGATTTACAATCCGACTACTTGGAAGCATTGGTGAACCCGGTTGCTGCCAAACAAGAGAACCTCAGGGCGAGACACAGTCTATGTGAAAATTTGATTGATTTTACACCTGGTCTAGAAACCAGTGGGAGTAACTGAATCATCAAAAGAAAGCAACATGGAAAGACACATACCTTCAGAACATCTGGTTGAATGAGACGATACTCAGAGTCAAGTAATTGATTCCGTGAGAAGTAATCTCAATAGAGGATGGAATCCGAAAGGGTACTGTACGGTACATTGTGAATCGTTAGTGGAGCACGTGTGGATCACCGACACACTAATAGAGACTCACAAAGAGAGTCCTGGTACAAAGGTAAATAGGCTCGGGATTTCCCCACGGGCATCTCGCAGGAAAGGATATTCAGATTCTCAAAATATGTCAAAGGATTGGATTTTGAGAAAGGGCTGAAAGACCTCCATTAAAATGTCAGAATGGTTTGGATTCTCAAAATGTACCATAAGTCGTGGATTTTGTGAATAGTCTATAACCATGTCAAAGCTAGTTGGAGTCGCCGTTATCTACTATCTCCATACGTGGGATACATACTGTTTCTAGGAAACGTCTTTTCTCATTACGAAGTGTAATGACTTGGTGTTGAGAGACAGATCGCTATGAAAGCCTTAATAGAAATAAGGCATACTCAGGTGGTTGTAAACGTCTATGAGATAGATCCAGATTCTGCCAAGATGATCTTGATAAGATTCAAGATGCATAGGCTTAGGAAAAGTTTTCTTATCATTACAAAGTGTGATGACTTGGCATGAAAGAAATTAAGAAGGTGCAACATACTCACATAATTCAAAGTCATCTATTAGATAGATGAAATCACCAGCATAGACCTAGCCATTCTAAGCATGATCTTGATAAGATTCAAGATGCATGAGAAGAGTCTCCGAAAGGAAATAGTTTTTTTTTCGAAAATCATGACACAAGGATTATGAATAATCTTTGGATTCCGAAAAAGGTTTGGAATAAGATTGGATCGGGTTCCATAAATTTCTTGGATCGATCATAATGTCATGAACATGTCCTGATGACTTGATGCTTAGGGCATAGTAAGTTGGATTCAAGACATTGTCTGAATGGGAAGTAATGGATGAATTGTTTGAACTCAAGAGAGAAATCATTGGGAAATGATTTAGGGTGAAAGTGATAGGGTTAAATTTGAAAGATTTTTCAAAGTGGTAATTATTAACGTCAGGACATGATGTTAAAGGACTTCATGGTTAAAGAATCTCGTTGGTATTATGATGGAGCGCGTGTGGTTCACCGGCACATCATAATGCCTCGAAATAGTCTTAGGGTGCAGTCAAGTAGACTAAAGACCCCAGAACCATAGGAAGTCACAGTACACATTACCAGAATGGAGTTAGAAGAGAAATTGATAGGATAACATATTGAGACGTTATCGGATGAGCATCCGATTGGATCATCTGGAATAAAGTGTATAAGTATAAGATACTTTGGATACATAGAAAGAGTGTAAGGTTGTTAAAGACATAGATGTAAAATTAGAATTGAAAGTTTAAAAGAAATTTTTGAAACCGATAATAGTTTATGACAATACTAGACTTGGTGATTACTGATATTGCCTCGTTTATACATAAATTTCGGGCAATATCGAGTGCCTAAAACACGTGTTTTTGGTATGATATCAAAATAAAAGGTACTTATACGTTTAAATTACCAAAACATAGGAAAAATGGCTTTGCGGATAAAGAAGGAGCTGAATACGAGCCTAAAATTGAACAAAAGGAGTAAAAGATCTATCGGGAAGGAAAGAGCTAAAGAGAGCGTATTCTGGGCGTTAAAACGAAGGGAAAAGTCCAACAGGAGACAGATCGCGACCCGATCTCCTTAGGGATCGCGACCCTATCTTCTGACGAATGTGTGATAAATGCTGACCAAAGGATCGCGACAAATGGCTGAAAATCGCGACCCTACGCGATCGCGACGCGACCTCCATGAGGATCGCGACCCGACCCACCAACCACAGTCCACTGAGTCGGGTAGTGGCCAGCGCAAAAGAGCATTATGTGGCAGATCGCGACGCGACCAAGACTCCATCGCGACGCGATCGTGCGCCTGGGCAGACTATAAATTGAGGCCTTCTCCTCTTCTTTTGGAAACACACACATCAACCTTCACATCTACACCTCCAGAAACACGATTCAAAACCTCAAACTCGGCAGTTTGCCAACTGGCACGGTGCGGATGGAATCGAGAGCTTGAAGAATGTTCGGCCGGGACTTCATTCGGTTTGCTTTATATATGTTTAGCATTCTACTATGATTTCCTAGGCCGTATTCTTCAGATCATGTTATATTTGTTATCTGCATTATTTATTACTTAGATTTGAATACTATCTAGTTATGATTTGATTGTTATTTATCGGATATTGAACGTTTTATATTTTATCTTGCATAATTCATTTGACTATCGTATATGTTAAGATACCTTCCTTTTGGACTTATTGCTGAGTTATTTTAGTCTAGAGGACCAATCTGACTATATGACTTTTATCATAACTGTGCTATGACCATTAGGCAGATATGACTAGTGATGGACCAAATCCTAGGGTTAAGTCACGAAGGTAGAAACTTATATGTGTATGGCAAGTTTGTACTAGAGGACCAATCTGTACAAACCATTTTGATTTTCATGACCATTGAGATCAAAAACTCGAAT